>CM062640.1:26256885-26376885 GCA_025617555.3 Puccinia polysora
GATAAATTATATATAAAAAATAATAAAGAATAAATAATAAATAATAAATAATAAATAATAAATAATAAATAATCAATAATAAATAATTGATAATAAATAATAAATAATAAATAATAAATAATAAATCATAAATAATAAATAATAAATAATAAATAATAAATAATAAATAATAAATCATAAATCATAAATCATAAATAATCAATAATCAATAAGAAATAATAAATAATAAATAATAAATAATAAATAATAAATAATAAATAATAAATAATAAATAATAAATAATAAATAATAAATAATAAATTATAAATAATAAATAATAAATAATAAATAATAAATAATAAATAATAAATAATAAATAATAAATAATAAATAATAAATAATAAATAATAAATAATAAATAATAAATAATAAATAATAAATAATAAATAATAAATAATAAATAATAAATAATAAATAATAAATAATAAATAATAAATAATAAATAATAAATAATAAATAATAAATAATAAATAATAAATAATAAATAATAAATAATAAATAATAAATAATAAATAATAAATAATAAATAATAAATAATAAATAATAAATAATAAATAATAAATAATAAATAATAAATAATAAATAATAAATAATAAATAATAAATAATAAATAATAAATAATAAATAATAAATAATAAATAACAAATAACAAATAACCAATAATAAATAATAAATAATAAATAATAAATAATAAATAATAAATAATAAATAATAAATAATAAATAATAAATAATAAATAATAAATAATAAGTAATAAATAATAAATAATAAATAATAAATAATAAATAATAAATAATAAATAATAAATAATAAATAATAAATAATAAATAATAAATAATAAATAATAAATAATAAATAATAAATAATAAATAATAAATAATAAATAATAAATAATAAATAATAAATAATAAATAATAAATAATAAATAATAAATAATAAATAATAAATAATAAATAATAAATAATTAAAATAAATAATAAATAATAAATAATAAATAATAAATAATAAATAATAAATAATAAATAATAAATAATTAATAATAAATAATAAATAATAAATAATAAATAATAAATAATCAGTAATAAATAATATATAATAAATAATAAATAATAAATAATAAATAATAAATAATAAATAATAAATAATAAATAATAAATAATAAATAATAAATAATAAATAATAAATAATAAATAATAAATAAAAAATCATAAATAATAAATAATAAATAATAAATAATAAATAATAAATAATAAATAATAAATAATAAATAATAAATAATAAATAATAAATAATAAATAATAAATAATAAATAATAAATAATAAATAATAAATAATAAATAATAAATAATACATAATAAATAATACATAATAAATAATAAATAATAAATAATAAATAATAAATAATAAATAATAAATAATAAATAATAAATAATAAATAATAAATAATGAATAATAAATAATAAATAATACATAATAAATAATAAATTATAAATAATGAATAATAAGTAATAAATAATAAATAATAAATAATAAATCATAAATCATAAATAATAAATAATAAATAATAAACAATAAATTTTAAAGAATAAATAATAAATAATAAATGATAAATGATAAATGATAAATAATATATGATAAATGATTAATAATAAATAATATATAATAAATAATAAACAATAAATAACAATTAATAAACAATAAATAATAAATAATCAATAATCAATAATAAATAATAAATAATAAATAATAAATAATAAATAATAAATAAAAATAATAAATAATAAATAATAAATAATAAATAATACATAATACATAATAAATAATAAATAATAAGCAATAAATAATAAATAATAAATAATATATAATAAATAATAAATAATAAATAATAAATAATAAATAATAAATAATACTTATGTCAGCTTGCTACTATTGCAGAGCAAGCTGCAAAAGTAACAAAAATAACATAAAAATAATAATAATACAATTAACCTAAGAAGGAGTAGGAAAACCATGAATATTTATAACAGAAATGGGTTCTCCACCCAAAATTAGGTATGGTCACTCACTGACCCCACCCTTGAAATCCAACTCCTTATATTTTTAAATAATTAAGGAAAGAAAAACCAAAATACTACTGCTCCATTATTGAGCTTTTTGGCCAATGAAACATTTCACACACATTGTCACATATAGGTTTTACACCTAAAATTCAGTCACAATTGAGGTGTTGTGTATATTTTAGGAGTTATGGGTGGAAATGTGTTTGGTCACAATTCCTGCACGCAGCCGCAGCAGCCAATGCACCCGCGTGCGGCTGATTTATAGCCCTGTCACTCCATCAAGGTCGTGTACGCAGCCACAGGCCTCTGACAAGTACGCAGCTGGGGGACCACGGGTTGACAGAGTGAAAGGCGGCCTGAGAGGCTCAGGTACCGCGTAAACATGCTACAACCTACACGGGAACATTCAAAATATGTAATAAATGTTCCCGTGGATAGTAGACAATCCAAAAATACATAATATTATAAAAAAATACATAAATAATCCTAATACGTATCTTTTATTAAATATAATTCAAAGTACCAAGAATTTCAAAAATAAGAAAATGAAAACTCCTAGAAATATATTAAAATCCTTTAATATACTTTTATTAAAATTACTAAACATCAATATCTTCGTGACATACTAAGAAAACTAATGATCTAAAATTATTACATGAATTCACATGAGGTATATTTTTAAGTAATTATCTTAGTAAATCAACTGGAATTCGAAAATAAGGAGTAAAATCAATATTATGACTTTTACTCCAGTTATATAAGACATAATGAGAACTTACGTGAAATCAAGATGTCCGTCGAAATTTCTATATAATTATTAAATTACTGGGAACATTTACTAAGGACAATTAATGAAATAATACATAAATAGGACAGATTAGTGTTATTCACACATCCTAATCTCTATTATAAAGTGGAATAATTCCCATACCCCAAGGAATTAGATGCTACCCGTGCTATAGCACCAAGAACACATGCCAGACTACCCCTGGTTACCCTGCTAGCCTTAGTGTCAGTCCCTTTGAGCACCTAAAACCCTCAGAAGGACAATATTGGGACTCCAAAAGCTATAAATACAGAGCTCTTTTGAGGATATTGATGGGCAGAGACCCAGTTATATTCCTATCCAGACACTGTGCCAAGGTAGTCAAGTACTTATAAGAGATAAGTAAGTGATTTATGGCAATTTCTGATCAATAATATCCGTCCTAAACCTTTTTTTATCAATTAAAACTGCTGAACAACCTTATAACCCCAGTATAAAGGTTTAACCCATTAGTACACGTCTCAAACAGATACCCAAAAGATTTAATAATATACCAGTAAGTTTTATTATCCTTTCTCTGTCGTAGTAGCTAGGCTACAAGGCCCTGCCACTCCACTGTGTATTTTATATACATATTATCTTTGGGTAAAATATTCTTTAAACTAAAGAGCCCAAAGTAACCAGGACTACGTGTTTTCATACTGAAATCCCTGAAGATAGGTGTTAAAGATCCCCAATATAATTGTGGCCCCTCTATAAAAATATTCAATAATCAATTTATTCATATTTATTTAAAACAATAAACAATAACCAAACCACTTAACCTTGCAATAAGCTTAATCCAAATATTTTACATATTTTTGCTGCATTTATTAAATAACATATTTATTATTTATTCTATCACCTCTGGAAGCTAAAGGATGGCAAGGGTCTTGGCATCCAGGAGGCTGATAACATAATAAATAATAAATTATAAATTATAAATTATAAATTATAAATTATAAATTATAAATAATAAATAATAAATAATAAATAATAAATAATAAATAATAAATAATAAATAATAAATAATAAATAATAAAGAATAAATAATAAATAACAAATAACAAATAAAAAATAATAAATAATAAATAATAAATAATAAATAATAAATAATACATAATAAATAATAAATAATAAATAATAAATAATAAATAATAAATAATAAATAATAAATAATAAATAATAAATAATAAATAATAAATAATAAAGAATAAAGAATAAAGAATAAATAATAAAAAATAAATAATAAATAATAAATAATAAAAAATAAAAAATAAATAATAAATAATAAATAATAAATAATAAATAATAAATAGTAAATAGTAAATAATAATTAATAAATCATAAATAATAAATAATAAATAATAAATAATAAATAATAAATAATGAATAATGAATAATGAATAATGAATAATGAATAATGAATAATGAATAATGAATAATGAATAATGAATAATAAATAAGAAATAATGGATAATAAGTAATAAATAATAAATAATATGTTTGTGCACAGGGGTAGAAAAATCAAAAATGCCCCTTATGGGGGTCATATTCCCCCCAGGGGTCCCGTGTGTTTAGAACAACTGTTTAAAGTAGTGTATGGGCCCCCACGCGTTGAGGGGACCTACAAAACTCCCACATGTAGTGTGGGGCCCTCAATGACTCCCACAGGGTGTGTGGGGCCCTACACGACTCCAACAGGTCATGTGGGGACCTACACAACTCCCACATGGCTGGAGCCGTGAATTTAACATTAACCATACTTCATTTCACAATACTTTCAATATTTTTTATTTTTCTTTTTGGGGCTGCAATGCTTTAGCTTGGGCTTAAAACCCCCCCAAAAAATCTTTGGCAATTTATGAGCGATTGAAACCCCCCCAAAAATGGAATCCAAAACAAAAGAATTCCACAAAAACTAATTTTGCAATGGGTTTTTGGATTCTCAGTTGGGCTCATTTGTTTATTTTTTTAGGTTTTTTCAGCTACAAAAAATCATAACCAACATTCAAAGAATTTTTTAATTTTTTTTAAGATTTTTCAAATGTATCCTTTGACCTTTAAACATCCCCTGAAAAAAACAAAAAAAATGAAAAAATTCAACTTTCTCATTGGACATTTGAATCCTTTTATTTGCCTTTTTAGTTCATTTTTTTGGTGATTGAAGCTAACAGAAAAGTAGAAAAACAGTATAAGAAAATTTCAATGTTTTTTTTACAAATTTCATGATCAATAATTTATCTTACAAAATCCTCCAAAAAACAAAAAAACTCAAATAATTCAATTATCTCATTGGAATTTTGGATACTTTTGTTGGCCTTTTTGATTATATTTTTTTGATCTTTCAAGCTTTTATCAATTTAAAAAAACTAATAAGGTGCTTTATAAATTGTTTTTCATATTTTTTGGGTGTATTTTTCCACCTTAAAATATTCTTTCAAAAAACAAAAAATTCAAAACATTTAATTTTCTCATTGGAGTTTTGTATACTTTCTTTTGCCTTTTGAATTAATTTTTTTTGGAGATCCAAGAGTTCAGAAATTTTAAAAAACAAAAAAATATCTTCTTTAAAATACAGAAAGTGATTTTTTTTCATGTTTCTACTTGATTTTCTTGGAGGGAAAAAAACATCATTACCAAGCTATTATATTTTCTGAATAATGGTTTTCCAAGATTTGGAATCCTTGGTCACAATGTTTTTCCAAAGTGGATCTAACCTGGGAGCTGGAAAATGATCAGACTTGAACTTGAACAAGACTATAGGTGTTTAATATTCTGAAGGAATGAAGCAAATAGGGGAACATTTAGAAATTGGACCGTGAGAAGAATTCAAAGGAAGATAATTGCAAGGAAACAAAGATGAAAAAAGAACCACTTCACACTTGTTTTTTTCAGAAAGAAGGAAACCATTGCATTGAAATTTCATCAAAATATTTATTGGAGCTGGGCCAGAAAAGTGGTTCAGTTTCCTACTTGCTTCTTGGAAAGTTTCACACCAGATTTCATTCAGTAATCTTTCATCCTTGAAAAATGGGTTTTGATCCAGCTCTTTCAAATTTTCCTTCCTGACTTCAATCAATTCTTCTGAGTTCCTCCCCAAGAAAATGGCTGCTTCTCTAAAGCCACAGTTCCAATCCCCTATGAAATCTTGAAAATGTAATATATGTGGAATGAATATTTTTGGGGCAATAAGATATTTGTATTGGAACTGAAAGCAAGGATCAGAATTTTTCATAAAAGAAAATATTTTCTAAAGATAAAACTCACTTCTTCAATTGAGACTTGGTCAAAGATTCCAGAAGAAGAATACCATAATGTGCAGGAAACCTGCAGGCAAAACCCAAAAGAAATTTCCCTTGGATTCTCCTTTGAATGGGATGAGTTGAAGGATTGGTGGAAGGTAGATGGTTGTGTTCTGGACATATAACCTTCACCACCCAAAAACTCAATCTTTTGGAAAAATAGCCTGATAATCTGGAAGTAAAATTGGTCTTTCTTGATTGTTTTAACTTGGTGGTATATTTGATGGGTTTATATTCCCCAGAATTATCACATTGATGCATGTAGGTATGTTTCTTGAAATTGGAGACTCTGGTAGATATGGCATATCCATGAGAATTGGCCCATGATTGAATAGCTTCAACCAGCTCCTCCATCTGTTTATATGATAGCTAAGGAGGTGGGGCCAGAGGGGTGGAATCAGGAGGCTGAGTATATGAAGAAGTAGCAGGAGGAGTTGAATCACTGGTTTGATTAGGTGAGAAGATGGTAGAAGGGCCTGGCAAAACATTTCTGAAAATTGGGTGGATTTTCTCTTGAGCCATTTCAAAAAGAGATAGTGTAGTGAGGATAGGATTTGATAGTTGTGAAATATATTGAGAATAATTGGAGTGAAAAAAGTAATTCAGAGAATTGATATGAGGTGGAAAAGCGTTCTGTGAAATTATCTTGAGTGTTGAGGAGTCTTTGTTGAGGAGTGGTGATGGATGATAAGTGGTTTGTGGTGTGGTGTGGTGTGGTAATCAGTGGTGTTGTTTTGTGTTGTGATGTGTTGTGTTGTGTTGTGTTGTGTTGTGTTGTGTTGTGTTGTGTTGTGTTGTGTTGTGTTGTGTTGTGTTGTGTTGTGTTGTGTTGTGTTGTGTTGTGTTGTGTTGTGTTGTGTTGTGTTGTGTTGTGTTGTGTTGTGTTGTGTTGTGTTGTGTTGTGTTGTGTTGTGTTGTGTTGTGTTGTGTTGTGTTGTGTTGTGTTGTGTTGTGTTGTGTGTGTTGTGTTGTGTTGTGTTGTGTTGTGTTGTGTTGTGTTGTGTTGTGTTGTGTTGTGTTGTGTTGTGTTGTGTTGTGTTGTGTTGTGTTGTGTTGTGTTGTGTTGTGTTGTGTTGTGTTGTGTTGTGTTGTGTTGTGTTGTGTTGTGTTGTGTTGTGTTGTGTTGTGTTGTGTTGTGTTGTGTTGTGTTGTGTTGTGTTGTGTTGTGTTGTGTTGTGTTGTGTTGTGTTGTGTTGTGTTGTGTTGTGTTGTGTTGTGTTGTGTTGTGTTTTGTTGTGTTGTGTTGTGTTGTGTTGTGTTGTGTTGTGTTGTGTTGTGTTGTGTTGTGTTGTGTTGTGTTGTGTTGTGTTGTGTTGTGTTGTGTTGTGTTGTGTGGTGTGGTGTGGTGTGGTGTGGTGTGGTGTGGTGTGGTGTGGTGTGGTGTGGTGTGGTGTGGTGTGGTGTGGTGTGGTGTGGTGTGGTGTGGTGTGGTGTGGTGTGGTGTGGTGTGGTGTGGTGTGGTGTGGTGTGGTGTGGTGTGGTGTGGTGTGGTGTGGTGTGGTGTGGTGTGGTGTGGTGTGGTGTGGTATTGTGGGGGTGGTGGGAGGGTGGAAGAGGTTCATGGAGTGGTTTATAAGATAATTGGAGCCCTCCAATATGGGTGGAGGCCCCAGGAAAAGATTTTCAGTCATATTGAATTTATGCATGTGAAATGACTGAAAGAAGATTCCCAGAACCCAGAAGGGTTTATTTTAATTATTTATTGGTTTGGTTTTTGAGACACATATAGTGCCTAAAAAATTACCAGAAAATGATTTTTTGAAGGCTTCAGATAACCCATTTGAAACTTCAGCTCCAAATATTTTAGATCATGATTATTTCTTTCAGGAAAAAAAAGTCAAAAAAGGATAATTAAAGAGAGACAAACCTTTTCTTTTGAGTTATTTTCATTGTCTTTTATAATTTGAGGTGTAAAAAATGTGACCAGCAGTCAGAAAAATATTTAATTGAGATTTTTGATTATATTCTAAGGTTCTTTAAAAAACAGTGAAATGATAAATTTATGATTCACTTGAGTTGTCTGGCATGCCACACAACTAAATCCAAGCAATGTAGCCTCCACACAACTTGAGATTAGTTGTGCGGCCCCCACACAGAAGTCCAGTGCTGTGTGGCCTACAGCCCAACCACATTTGGGTTGTGCGGGGCCCTACACAGCACTAATGTATTTTTGTTGCTATTCCACACAACTAAAAGGCTTGGGGCCCCAATAATAATAATAATAATAATAATAATAATAATAATAATAATAATAATAATAATAATAATAATAATAATAATAATAATAATAATAATAATAATAATAATAATAATAATAATAATAATAATAATAATAATAATAATAATAATAATAATAATAATAATAATAATAATAATAATAATAATAATAATAATAATAATAATAATAATAATAATAATAATAATAATAATAATAATAATAATAATAATAATAATAATAATAATAATAATAATAATAATAATAATAATAATAATAATAATAATAATAATAATAATAATAATAATAATAATAATAATAATAATAATAATAATAATAATAATAATAATAATAATAATAATAATAATAATAATAATAATAATAATAATAATAATAATAATAATAATAATAATAATAATAATAATAATAATAATAATAATAATAATAATAATAATAATAATAATAATAATAATAATAATAATAATAATAATAATAATAATAATAATAATAATAATAATAATAATAATAATAATAATAATAATAATAATAATAAACTAAATAAAAATAAAATAAAAACTGAAATCCCCCAAAAGATTGAAAAATATTGATTTTTTGGTTTTTTTTTAAAAAAAAATAAAATAAAAATAAGTAAAATAAATAGATATATAAAAAAAATAAAGAAAAAAAACCCAAAAAAATACAAGTTCAACTTGAATAGCCCTCAAGTAAAAACACAAAAAAATACAGGTTCAACTTCTGACTAGATCTAAAGTAAAAGTGCCAAAAAAAAACAAGTTTATTGGGCAGCCCTAAAGTAAAAAAACCAAAAAAAAAAAGTTCAAATTTGGTTAAGCTGATCCCATCACAAGAAGTAAAAATAATACTTATCATGGGATCAGCCCAACAAAAGTTGAACTGACGTACCAATAAAATCCCATTTAAAACACTCATCATAATGATTTTAACTCAAAACATTCAAAATAATGATGTTCAAAATTTGATAACCCTTTATATTAATAGAACTAAAAGATCAGCATCAGAAACCAAAACCAAATCATGAAATTAATCTATAAATTAGAATACAACTCTAGTTGATCTTTGAGGTGATCAACCCATCTGCTTGATTGAAAGACTTTAGGTTCATGTCTTGGCTTTGATAAATAATTTGCCATCTCCTTCATCAAGTGCTTCAACAGCCCGTGATAATCTTGTTCAGGATGAGCCAAGAACATTGCATTGAGCTTTTAATGTAACTGAGAATTGTTGAGCAGTTCATCAAAATTGAACTTTTAAAATTCAAAAGGATCAAATATTAGTCAAGTAGGAATCATCATTCAAAAATCATTTATCAACAAGAATTAATAAAAAAGTATTAATCACAAAGTGATTTGAACAACCCAAGAACCCAACTTAACCAACTTACAGAAATTGAACTGCAAGGGTCATAATCCAACCTCCACTGTGGATGAACATCCTCAGTCACAACACATCCTCTTGAAGCTAGTAGGTTGCCTAGTTTCTGAGAACGGGGAAAATCCATTTTCATCAAGTATGACTTGGTGCACACTTACCCATCATGGTTTGGCTTTAATCTCTCTAATTGATCCACAAAAAGTTTGATTGCCTGTAAAGACACCTTTTATCCCAATGGTAACAGTTCAGTAGGAAGAACTATTAAAATCTTTATTTGAGATTTTTAATGTGCTTTCTGAACCCATTTAATTTCATTGGAAAATGTTCAATATAGGTTTTGGCAAATAACCAAAATGTTTCTGGAAAATTTTGCAAGGAATTTTTTGAGAGTAGCATGGGCCCCTTCAACCAAGAGCATTATTTAATTTTCAAAGTCAGAGTTTTTTCAAGTCCAAGCCATTAAAAACATCTCTTTGATACGGAAGATATTTTGATCCATGTACTCAAGACCATCCTAAAAGTCTTCCAAGAAACACCTCATACAAGTTATAATGTAAGCAACCAAAAACTAGGAAGATTAACTGTAGAGGCAGTGATTTTGCAATTAGTCTAAGTTCCACACCATTGACCTCTGCCTCTTCCTTGGTTTTTGAGGCCCCATACTTAGCCCACAGAGACATAAAGCTTTCAAACCCTTCAAATTCATTATTAAAGCGCACTTTACAGTTTGCTTGTATGTTTTTAGAGAAGAGCCATTGACAACACTGTCTTGTAGATTCAGGGAAAGTTTGTTCCAGAGCACGGATCAAAGATTTTTCATGGTCTGTCAAAAAGACTTTGGGGGGTATCTCAGGATCACAAGCCAACCCCTTTAGTGTATTGAAAGACCAACTTTAGAACTAAAACTATTCTCTTGTTATATAAACCGGAGCTTTTGAAAAGGTTTTCTGGTTGGCTGTAATTCCTATGACATGCAATAGGGGAATGTTGTACTTATTTCTTTTATAAGTACAATCCATCATAGCTATATGATGGAATTGTTTGAAAAGCTTTAATGACTCTAGATGAGCCAAGAATAGGGCCTCCAGTGACCCTCTCCACTGAATTTTGCTTGATGAACCCAACCTGAATCACAAAGTTGTTCAAAGAGGACCTCCATAACAATTTTCCCCTTTAGTTCTGCTAGAATTACCTTATGCTTAGTTTTATAGATTGTTTGGTCATTAACATATTTGCCAAAATTGATCTTTCTCATTTTTCTTTCCAGCTGAAGTTTATTGAGCCCATCATTCATTCCTTCTTTTAGATTGTCTTAGGATACCCCAGAAATTCTCTTCAGGCAAGGATGCACTGAGGGGTGTGGAGATGGTTCATGGTCATTTTGATCATTTCTGCAGAATATTTGCCACAAGGGGTCTGTCTGCCTTTGTGTGACTTGCATGGATTAAAAACTTGCACCCAACCTTCCTTGTGTGTTTTTGCCTTGAATTTTTGTTGAGCAATTTTCCAGATTACAAACCCTGTCTGTCACATTCTGAATCCACATATTTATCATGCTTTGAGTTGAAAACTGTTAAAGCTCAACCATGCTTCATTTCCCATGTTTGAAAATGGTTTTGTGCCTCCTTCCTAGTAAGAAAAGCTATCACGGGAGGTGGGGAAAGTGTGTCTGTCATAGGTACGCCATATTCACATTTTCATAGTTCAGTTTCAATCAAATTAAATCAGCAAAAGACAAGAGTAACATAAAAGGTTACTCATCACCAGAGGTCATTTCTATTTGTGAAACATTTTGTTCCTCACTTGCCACCCTCAATGAGGATGCAATTGGGGCTTCCAATGTTTGATTACCCAAATCATTTTTTTCCTCAGCTTCATTCATGGAAATATCAATGTAGTCCTTCAATGCAGCCATTTTAAAAAAAGGAGGGCTTGCCACTGTTCCCATAATCACCATAAAATGCAACAGTATTTCAGTATCCAATCCAACTTTCAATTGAACAACTACAAAGTTTGCTCACTTTTGAGTTGAGAAAGGTCAAGTCTAGTGGGACATTTTAACTTTATTTTCACTTTAATTTCACTTTAATTCACTTTATTTCACTTGAGATTCACTTTAGTGTCAATTGGGGATTTCTAGGTGTGGTCTAACAGTCCCACATGGTATGCGTTGATCCCAAATATGGGTTGATGAAACCCAAATGTGATCCAGGGGGTGCCAAAAACTTTGGCACAACCCCCAGGGGGTTTTATACCCCCATCCACGCATCAAAAGCACTGTGAACGGGGGTAAACAACCCAAAATTTTCTTTAAAGGGGGTATATGGCCACCCGGGGTTGCATGTGTTTGAGAGGACCCCTTGGACGCGCATAAACGCATATACACGCGCCCATGCGTGCTTTGGACGCGTGTACAGGCTCCCACGCGTCCATTGGGCTATGTAGGTGCCTACACAACTCCCAAACTACTGGGAGTTGGGAATGTATCATTTCCCTTAAAACAATTTGCAGAAAGTTTGATGCCAGATGTAATAAAAAAACATTGCAAATGATGTGTTAATTTGAATTGTTTATGCATTGGATTCAAATTTTCGGAGGGCCAGGAAACATCCAAAAATTCTGAAAAAAAAATTGAAAAGCTCTTCAATGGATGTTTTGAGTTTATAAAAGCTTGAATCACCCAAAAAAAAAATAGTCAAAAAGGCCAACAAAAGGACCCAAAATACCAATGACAAAATTGAATTTTTCAAATTTCTTTGGTTTTTTGAAGGAATTTTTTGAGGTAAATGGTACATCAAAAAATTCTGGAAAAAATATTTGAATGTTCTTTTACTGTTTTTCTAAAGTTCTGATAGCTTCAATAACCAAAAAAAATGAACAAAGAATGCAAATAAAAGTATCCAAATTTCCAATGAGAAAATTGATTTTTTCAATTTTTTTGGTTTTTTGAAGGAATTTTTCAAGGTCAAAGGATACATCCAAAAAATCTAAAAAGAAAATTACAAATTTCTTTTAATTTTGGTTAAACTTTGTATTATCTGAAATAACAAAAAAAATAGCCCAAATGAGAATCCAAAAACCCATTGAAAAATTGGTTTTTGCAGAATTTCTTTATTTTTGGAGGGGTTTTAATGGCTAAAAATTTACCAAAGATTTTGTGGGGGGGGGGGGGGGGGGTTTAAACCCCAGCTACAGTACTGCGGCATCAAAAATACAAAAAAGAATTCTTGGAAGTATTTTGAAATAAAGTATTTGTTGGTGTAGCAGCAAAGGAGCACAACTGCAGTTAGACATATCCCAGAAATAAATGATTGGTCCCCTGAGAAAAAAAATGCCCTTTGTTTATTTATTTACTTATTTATTTATCTTTTTTGTTTATCTTATTTATTTTATTTATTTATTTTTGTTCACAACCTATATGAGTTGTGAAAAACTCTTCTTGCCCGTTTGCAAACCCTGGGTTATGAATTTAACATTGCCCAAAAAATTTTATTATTTATTTATATAAATATATTTTTAGCAGTTTTTGAAAACAAAACTTTCATCTCTTTGCACTATGTTCCAAAAAGGTTGAAACACCCAAGACACCATCCAAGCCCCTTCCTAGAGATCTCTGCCCAGAGGATCCCCAACCTGCAAGGATGCCAGTTTCAAGTGCAATGAGGGGGCTCAAACCCGCAATTCCAGTGTTGCATGCCCCAGAAACAACCTCCACAGAAACCACCCCAACCAACTCAATTTTGAAGAGTTTTCCAGGATTCGAACCTTGCCCTGGGAGGTTTTGGGTTCACTTCTGCCTCCCCAGCTGGATCCAGACAAGGAAAAGAAGATCAGTAAACTGGTCTGGGAAAATGTGAGTGTCAGCTTGCTACTTGTACAGAGCAGCCTGTCAAAGTAGAATAAAAATAGAAATAAATAATAAAAAGAAAAAGAGTGAGAAATCCTGGAATATTACTGCATATTTGGATTTCTTACCCAAAAAATGGTAGAGTCACTCACTGACCCCACTCTTGGATCCCAACTGCTAATACTTTTAAATGATTAAAAAGGGAGATGACCAAAACACCATGGCATCACTATGGACATAGTGATGCGGTGCGCCTGACACTCAATATTTTGACACCTGTCAAGAAACCTGCATTCAAAATTCTGCTGGCCGTGGATGCTAGAATACTGCATGCAGATTTCAAATATGCACACGTCAAAATAACTGCACCTCTCATGACAAGCCAGGTACAGCAGGAACAGGCTAAAACCTGCATGCATACATAATTAATATGTAAAAGCCTGACTGATGGATAGAGGGATGTCTGAAAACCATGAAAATTGAATAAAATTATGAACTTCAAAATATATGACAGAAAAATTGGGGAAAATAATAATGAAGGTTGTCACATAAATAATCTTTATGAACCACAAAACATATGAAGGAGTTCCCCTAAAAATTTTTAAATGTTAAAAACATGTTCAGAAGACGGCATAGAATCTACAAATACCAATTTCTGACCATTTTGCTCAAACTAAACTAATACAAAATTAGGAAATATTCCAGAACTTTAAAAATAACAAATCAACATTTAAACAGATTCTGATAATTATTTCACCCATAAATATGAAAAAGACAGGTCCATCTGATTGAAAGAACTAAGAATAGGTTCATAAATAGCCCTGGCCAGTCTGCTAGCCTTATCCCACAAGAAAAACCCTTCTACCTGCAAGGGGAAGGTCCTTTTACCCCAAAAAGGTATATATACAATTCCCATCTCCAATTGGATCCCAAACCTCACCCAAGAACTTATGGAATTTCTGGGGTATTTGATTGAGGTATTTCACATTTGTTTCCTATCATGAAAACTAACTTAGTATTCACTTCTTTAATCAGATCAATTAAATGAATATTCACCAAAGATGAGCTCCTGTTTGATCTGATTAAAGAAGTGAATACTTAGTTAGTTTTCATGATAGGAAACAAATGTGAAATACCTCAATCAAATACCCAAGAAATTCCATAAGTTCTTGGGTTAGGTTTGGGATCCAATTGGAGATGGGAATTGCGGATTTAGAGTCATTTCTAAATCTCTTGATTATTAATAACATGGTTTTTTTAAAGTTGGGAAGGAAATGATTGAAACATTAGAGAAAAACAAAGCATGCTACATTAAGATGCTTGGTGGTGCAAAGGAGGTTGAAAAGATTAAACAAATACTTGATGTTAAATACATAAATGAAAAGATTCCCTCCTCAAAATGGCTGGCTAAATTAGATATGGGTCAAATCATAGCAGAAAAATATTCTGGACCTATATGCTTCATTTCATTGGAGTTATGTGATACTTATACTCCAATGGAAAATGGTGTTACTGATCAATCAGATTCAATATTCATTTCTTTTGTAAACAATAACCACTGGGTTCTATTAGTACTTGAGGGAGAAATGATTCCAATCCCGCCAATTGTAGCAAAACCACATTCCTTGATTTCTAAAAAAGCCTCTGGTTGGGTTGATCATCTCAAAGATCAACTTCGAATATATTCTAGATTATAGAGATTATATCCTTTGACTTCATTTAATCATTGGGTTTCATATAAATTGTAATTCTAATGCAGCTAACAAGTTCTATTAGTATAAAGGGTTATCACATTTTGAACATCATTATGTTGAGTGTTTTGAGTTAACATCATTTTATTGAAGAGTTTAATGGTAAGTCAGTTCAACTTGTGTTGGGCTGATTCCATCACAAGGAGTATTTTAGTCCTTACACTGGGACCAGCTTAACACAAGTTGAACTGGTTTTTTTTGGTGTCTTTACTTTAGGGCTTGTCAAGTTATTTGTCTTTTTTTGGTGTTTTTACTTTAGGGCTTGTCAAGTTACTTGTATTTTTTTGGTGTTTTTACTTTAGGGCTTTTCAAGTTACTTGTCTTTTTTTTGGTGTTTTTACTTCAGGGCTTGTGTAGTTACTTGTATTTCTTTTGGTGTTTTTAGTTTAGGGCTAGTCCAGTTACTTGTGTTTTTTATGGGTGTTTTTACTTTAGGACTAGTCCATTAGATAGTTCCAGTTTTTTTTTTTTTTTTATTTATTTATTTTTTGTTTTTTTTTTAACCAAAAAATCAACATTTTTTTATTTCTTTGATTTTTTGGTTGATACCTGTTTTTTGGAAGGTTTATTTGATTCATGAGTTATGCTAGTGCCCTTTAATTCCATTTTTTTTGGCTCCCTGCGGTCCAGTGGCGTGTGGGATGCCACAGAACTACATTTGAGCTGTGTAAAACTCCACATGGCTTGATTGTAGTTGTGTGGAATCCAACAGGCCGCCAGACCTGGCTGGGTGGGCCGCGCGACTGTTTGTGCTGTGGGGGGGTTGTACACAGCTTGGATTGGACCGTGTTGCCTGCCACACGGCCCACTTTGAACTGTGTCCAGGGCTCAATGAGCCATGAATTTAACATTACCCTTCATTTTAATGCTCAAACCTCTGATTCCAACTATGAGAAACACTTGGAGACTTTTAACCAAGAATAATTCTCCCAAGCAGGTTTGAATTCCCAGCTCAGTGAAGACCAAAAACAGGATATTCTCCAATTTTGCTTTGAAAATCAAAATGCTTTTTTCACTAAGGATCACCCTATTGTTAATACTAAAGGACATGAAATGATTCTTACCTTAATCATTAAACCTCCTTATCCTCCAAATCTTAGGAGGCCTGCTTAAACTTCTAGCCCAAAATCAAGAGCTGCCCTTGAAACTCACATTGCAGAATCAATAGAACTACAAGTTTTAAGGAAAGTAGGAAATAATGAACAAGTTTATGTCACTAAACCAGTGATTCTAGCTTTGCATAATGACAAATCAAGAATGGTTGGAGAATTTAGGATGCTGAATAACTACACTCAAGCTGACTACTATCCTATCCAAAGGATTGAAACTGCTCTCCATAACCTCTCAAAGGCTAAGTTTATCACTACCATGGAAATATTGAAAGGATTTCACCAGATCCCTATCAGTCCTGATAGTACAAAATTCATGAGAATTAAATGCCATCTAGGAATATATGAGTATTTAAAAATGCCTTTTGGAATCAAAAATGCTCCCTCCCACTTACAAAGAATGATGGATAAAGTACTAGGCCAATTTATTACACAAGGCCGCATGATGGTATACATTGATGATTTCATCATCTACACTGATGATTGGACTACCCATATGGACAGATTAAGATTATTTCTTAAAACTATTTCTACCATAGGATTAAAATTATCCATGAATAAGTGCAACTTTGGATACAAAAAACTCAAGGCCTTAGGACATATTGTATCTGGTCTAACCCTCACAGCAGATCAAAGAAAGATAGCTGCTGTCATGAATAGAACAATGCCAAAAAACAAGACTGAACTCTTGTCTTTCATCAAATACTGCAGCTTTTACAGAAAGTAATTACCCAAGTTTGCATTACTGACCAAATTGTTTTACAAAATTTGCAACCACAACACTCTTTTTGTGATTACTCATGAAAGGGTAAAGAATTTATGAAGAACTCAAAGTAGCTATTACTAAAGCCCCTGTTCTAATCCAACCCAATTACAGCAAACCTTTCAAGCTATACATAGATGCTAGCATGGAAGTACTAGGAGCTTCCCTTTATCAGGAAATCATAGAAGAGGATAAACCAGTAGAAAAAACAATACTCTTTATTTCTAGACAGGTCAAGGATAGTGAGAAAAGGTATGGTTCCATGCAAATGGAATGCCTTTTCCTGGTATGGGCCTTAGAAAAACTCCATTACTACCTTGAAGGGACTAACTTTGTGGTGATTAGTGATTGCAATGCTGTTAGAGCCCTAATGAACATGAAAACCCCTAGCAGGAATATGTTGATATGGCAGATCCATCCAGCAATATACAGGAAAAATCACTATAGTCCATCAAGCTTGTAGCAAACACAAATTCTGAAATTCTGAGTAGGAATGATCTACCTAATGACTCTAGCAACCCTGCTCATGGCCCAGAAGATCATGACATTTTTCGCATACTGAATATAAACCTGCTTGGCCTTGAAGCTCCAATTACTGGTATACATATCTGTTAATTGGGGGAATACTTGATTGAATCCATTAGGAAAACTTAAGCCCTAGTATGAGAAAAGACCTAGTATGAAAAACCTGATCTTTATCATGGGAAGCACTAACCCTCCATCTGAACTAATCAGCAGCTTGCCTGAACCATTCTTAAAAATAAACAAAGATGGAAGATTTACTTTATGGGATGGGTTAGTATATTACAGGAATCAACACCCCAGTTTCCTAGTCTTGACTAATGAGGAATATATCAAACATATCCTAGCTGAATGCCATGACAAATGCTCCTCTGGACACTTATCTACTGACAGGACTTTAGAAAATGTCAAAAAAACAGCCTTGTGGATGAACTGGAGAGACTCCACCATCAAGTATGTTTCTAGCTGTGAAACGTTCCAAAAATATAACAGAACTACTGGGAAGATATTTGGCCTATTACAGCAGATCACTGAGCCCAAGAATAGATGGTAAATCATCAACATGGACTTTGTCACAGGATTACCTCCAGGATGAGAAAATTCTTGCCCAACCACAAGGAGAATACTGCCATGGAAGTAGCTTTGCTGTTCTGAAACAGGCTCATTGCAGATGTGGGAGTCTCCAAGATCAAAATAAGTGAGAGAGAGCCCAAATTCACATCTTAACTCTGGAGAAACCTTCCTGATATGTTGGGAACTACCTTAGCCTTCTCCGCAGCTTACCATCCCCAAATCAATGCATTAGCTGAAAGAATGATCCAGACTCTAGAGGAAATTCTCAGAAGATTCTGCTGCTTTGGAAAAGAATAAAAAGACACAGATGTATATTTCCATGACTGGGTTAGTCTTTTACCTTCCCTGAAAATGGCATACAACAGTAGCAAACCTTCTACCACCAAAGAAATTTCCTATGTCCTATAAAGAGGATGGATACCCAAGCTACCCAAAAAAAGCCTGAACAAATAAACAGTGAATATACATCCTACCTCAGTACACTTCAAGAAAATTAAAGA
This sequence comes from Puccinia polysora, assembly GCA_025617555.3. NCBI lineage: Eukaryota > Fungi > Basidiomycota > Pucciniomycetes > Pucciniales > Pucciniaceae > Puccinia > Puccinia polysora. Next base: position 26,275,788 of record CM062640.1, read on the forward strand.
CATAGAAAATAAACATGCTGCTAAATGTGTTAAAGAGGCTGTTGAAAATAATCAACAGAGATGGGACAGAACTCACAAAGAACCTGATTTTAAAATTGGAGACCAAGTCCTGATCTCAACCACTAATTTTAATAACCTTCCAGGAAACATGAAATTGAGACATTCTTTTGTAGGACCATTCACCATCAAGAAGATTCATGTAAAGAATGCAGTAGAAGTTATCCTGAGTGATGAAATTTCCAGGAAAAACCTGGTAATCCCAGTAAGCCTAATCAAACAATTTCACCCAAGGGAAGGAGGAAAAATTCCTCCACCAGAAATACCTGTGGAATCTGACCCTGATAAAGGAAAAGGGAAAATCAAAAAAATCCTTAAATAAAAGAAGAAAAGGATCAATGGGAAATATATTAGACTTTACCTGGTCAGATATAAAGGAGAATCTTTGGATAAAGATGAATGGCTACCTGAAAACAACATTCCAGATGGACCCATACACCTAAGAAATTACAGAGCCCATAAGAGAAATTGAACCCAAAAAGTTTTTTTTAAATATAGACATATCTTGGAGTGGGGGAATGTCAGCTTGCTACTTGTAAAGAGAAACCTTTCAAAGCAGAATCAAAATAAAATTAAATCATAAAAATAAAAATAGCAAGAAATCCTGAAATATGATTTCATATTTGGATTTCTCACCCAAAATAAGGTGGGGTCACTGACTGACCCCACCCTTGAATTTCAACTCCTTATATTTTGGAATAATTGAAAAGTGAAATGAGCAAAAGTCCACGGAACTACTATGGCAATTATTGGTCATTTTAGTATTTCACATGAAATTTCAGGTATAGGTTTCACACATGAAATCAACTCAGAATTGAGGTGTTGTGTATATTTTAGGAGTTACAGCTGGATTTTTGTTCTGTCGCAATTCCTGCGCGCAGCCCTGCATCCATACAGCAAGGGTAAACGCGTCTGACACTCAATATTTTGGCGCCTTTCAAGAAATCTGCATGAAAAATTCTCCTGGCCGCAGATGCTGGATTCCCGCATGCAGCTGTCAAGTATGCACGCATCAAAATAACTGCAACTCTCCTGAAAAGCCGGGTACATCAGCAACAAGCTAAAAACTGCATGCATAAATCATGCATATGTAAAAGCCTTATTGAATGATACAGGGATGTCTGAAACCTCTGGAAATTGAATAAAAAGTATGAAATTCAAAATATAAGACAGAAAGATTGGGGAAAATAATAATAAAGGTTGTCATATAAATTTTATTATCAAATCTTTATGAACCACAAACCATATAAATGAGTTACCCTGGAATTTATTAAATATTACCAACATGTTTAGTAGATTGCTTAAAATCTACAAATACCCAATTCTGACCATGTCACTCAAAAAAAACTAATACAAAATCAGGAAATATGCCATAACTGCAAAAATAACAAATTAACATTTAAATAGATTTTGATAATTATCTCACCCATAAGCATGACACAGAAAGGTCCAGCTGATTGAAAGCACTGAAAATAAGTGCAGAAATAGCCCAAGCCAGTCTGCTAGCCTTATCCCACAAGCAAAACCCTCTCTACGTGCCCTGGGAAGGTCCTTTTACCCCAAAAAGGTATATATACAGCCATTTTTGGATGATTTAAACACCAGTAATTTTTAATCAATCAATCCAGACCCATTGAAATCCGTAACCAAGTGTTTATAAGGGATAAAAAAGTGATTTATGGCCTCAGTATAATAGTATAGTTCTTAATTCTAACCCCATCATTAATTCCATTAAAGAATATCAGAAAAATCCCACCAATTGTCCTGAGACCCTTCCAAAATGTGAATTTCTGCTAATATCTAGGATTTTCTGCTTAAATTGGTAATCTATCTCCACCTTTCCTCCAGGCATAATTGCTGTAAGACAGCAAGTCCACCCATTCCCCTTGAGTAAACCCCTTTTGAGCAATCACTTAGGACCTCATTTTCACAAGGTCTTTACACGGCTCAAAAGAGCCCCTTGAAGAGAGATTGTTTCAATAAAGATCCCCATTTTTTTATAAACTGTGGAACCTCTTTAAAAATATATTTAAAACCATTTTAAACAAACCAAAATTCAAAATTCTCACTTGCTCTTATTATATCCATATTTTTTGAGCATTTTACATATTCTCTTGGAATTATTATAGTTCCAACACCAATATCACTTGGTTTAGCTTAAGGAAAGAAAATTAACTGGTATCAGTAAGCTGACAGTGATTCATTGGGGATATTTCAAGGAATAAAAATCCCAAGGGGACATGCCATCCATGAATAAGCCCATCTACCAAGCCACAGAAACCCAGATAGCTGTGTAAAAGATGATAACAAGGAAAGAAGTAGAAACCTACATGCAGAATTGGAATTCTTTCTGCCAATTTGCTCAATTTAAGGGAAAATACTATCAAAAGAAGAGATTTTCCTCCAATCAGAAATTAAGGGGAAATACCCCAAAGATTGGGACAAGATTATCTCCATAGCCCAAAAGTGGAAGAAAGAGTACCATCACTTAATGTTCCTGATTTAATTTCTTTGAACAAGGATGTAAGACCCAGCTTTAGAAATTTCATCATTAAACTAGATTGAATCTATGAGCCCCTAGAAAAATTGAACTCAACTTTCTCCAAAATGCATCACTCTTAAAATGGAGAAGTGAAATCACATGACATTGGGATTCTTCCTAGCCATATGAAGCAAACAATAACCCTAGGGAAATTATCCCAATTCAATCATAATGAATATTCTTTCTCTACCATCCATGAAGAGATTTTCCTCTTAGTTCAACTTATTTTGAGTATTAGCTGAATTTTAATAAGTCTGGAAAACCCTTTTGGGAGTACCAGGGAGGAAACAAAACCTTCCAGACTTGCTACTACTCCTAGTTCACCACCCAGATCTGGAATGCCTAGGAGTGGCACCTTTAGTCCTAGTCCTACAACTGAAGTACAAAAAGAATGAAAGCTACTTCCACAAATAAAGGAATGGCCAAAACCTTCTGGAAAATGAGAATATAACCATATCAGCTTCATAAAATTCATAGATTCCACTCAAGCGTCTTATGAGCTCCCAGAAGCTATTGCTGTAGTAAGACTACCCAGATTATTTGAAGGAGCTTATCTTTACTGCTTCATCATTAAGAGGGAAGAATTGCGCTCTCTATTGTGTAATTATTGGAAAGAAATGATCAAAGAAATTTTTTTATCCAGGATCTGGAAGACAAGGACAATGAAGACCTTTGAATCATCTCACTTGGAACCTTCAAAAGACAAACCTCACAGGTGATTTTATAACAAAAGAATATTTTGGACTTCTTCTGTCCTGAATCTGGCAGAGAGGATGTCAATTAAAGACTCCTCAACCAGTTTTAAGCTTTCTAATTATACAGAGCAACCTATCAAGATAGAATAAAAATAAATAAATCATAACTTAAATCAGAAGGAGTGAGAAATCTCACAATATTATTGCAGATTTGGCTTCCTCACCCAAACTATGGTGGGGTCACTTATTAACCCCACCCTTGAATTCCAATCCCTTGTATTTTTAAATAAATTTACAAGAAAATGGCCCAAAACCATAAAAACACTACAACTGGTTTTTTGGCCATGCTAATATTTCAGGTGTATTTTCACGTGTAGGTTTCAAACCTAAAATTCACTCGAAATTGGAGTCTTTTGTATAATTTAGGAGTTTCAGCCAGTTTTGTGTTCTGTCACAATCCTCATGTGCATCCCTGCATCAAAACAACAAGAGTTGCACATGCCTGACACTCAAAATGCAGGCACCTGTCAGGAAACCCGCATGCAATATACTTCTGGCCGCAGGTTCCTGATTCCTCCCCGCAGCTGTCAAGCATGTGCGCTTCAAGAATACCTGGACAACTTCTGACAGCCAGGTACCTCAGCAACTGGCTACAATTGATACACACACATCATGCATATGTAATAATGCAACCAACAAACAGGCGATGATTTTAAACCTCCAAAATTTGAATAAAAAGTATAAAAATCAAATTATAAGACAGAAATATCAGGGAAAACAATAATAAAGGTTGTCACAAAAATAAAATTATCAAACCTTTATGAAACACAAAACATATCAAAAAGTTCCCTTAAAAATTATAAAACATTAACAAAATGATCAGAAGATGATGGAAAATCTACAAATAACCAACTCTGACCACTTTACTCAAAATGATACAGTAAAAAATTAGGAAATATGTCAGAACTACAGAAAATAAAGAAGTAATATTTAACAGGTTTTGAAAATTATTTCACACATAAATATGAAAAAGACAGGTACAGCTGAGTGACAGCACTAAGAATGCGTGTCAAAAAAGCCCTTGCCAGCCTGCTAGCCTTAGCCCTCAAGCACAACCCTCTATAAGTGCCCTGAGAAGGCCCCTTCACCCCAAAATGTACATATACAGTAACTTTTTGTTATTTTAAACCCCAGTAATTTTTAGAATCAATCCAGACCCCAGTGCAATTTGTGATCAATTTTTTATAAAATATAAAAAAGTTATATATGGCCATAGTCTTATAGTATAAATATTGATTCTAAAACCATTATTAATTACCTTGAAGAAAATCAGCAAAAACCCCAGCCTTTGACCTTTGACCCTTTTAACCATGAAATTCTGCAGTATCCTTGTGAGCCAAGTACTTCAAAGTAATTCTGTACGTCCTTCCAAGTCTGTGTGCTGTGAAAGCTCAGACATACTGTCATTCCTTGGTAGTTACCCCTTTGATGTATTTCTTAAGGATCCCATTGTCCAGGGTCTCATACTGTCCAAAGTAACCCCCTGAAGAGAGGTTTTGTTACTGTTAAGATGCACAGTTTTGTATAAGCTGTGGCCCCTCTTAAAAAAATATTTGAAACCACCCAACTAAACCACTCTAAAACTTGCAATTCCTTCTATCATATTTATTATTTTGAAGATTTTACATGTTGTTTTGTGGAATATTATTATTCCAAAATTGCATCACTTTATCTAGCTCAAGGAATGCAAAGCTCCTGATATCAGGAAACTGAAAACAGTGTGGATGTATGATTTCTATTGATTCTGAAATTCCAACTCTCACCAGTGTTCTTGAAAAATTAATAGACATGATCTCACCAGTGTTCTTGAAGAATTAATAGACATGAATGGATTAGACAAGAAGCTAACTAAACCTAGAGAACCCAAGCCTAGGGTCAGTGGAGATTACAGTCAAAAACCCAAAGACACTCAAAACCCTTTTTCTCCTGAAAATAATAAAAATTGATAAGCTAAAGAGAAGGTATGCTTGAATTTCAACCAAAACATTTCACCTCGGAGCAGATTGGCCCTTACCAAGAAGGAGGATCAATTTGGTAGAAGTAGAAGAAAATTAAAAATCCTAACCACAACATGATGACACAGAAGGGTCAGTATCAGAATGTGAACTCATTATATATAGCTTCATCAATTTCATGGAAGTGAACATAGAATCTTATCTTGATATAAACCCTGTTAATGGAGACCCCAACTTACCCCAGAAATGGAACCCTAGCATGAAAATACAACATGTATCTGGAACCAAGGCTTTTAGTTTGAAACATTCTGTTGGTAAATGTTACACCTATTTTCAGCTGGCTAAATAGGGCATATCAGAGTTAAGCAAACCCATCATTTTTTAATGGAGGTTTTCAAACCAAAGCTGCCATTTCAAAACCGCCATTAAAAATCAAAAACACCCACTTATTTCACATCAGATGTGTCAGAGTTACCTGGAAATAACTGGGTTTTTTCAAATAAAGTATTTAAAGGCTTCCACCACCTGTCCACATCATCCACCCCTGGATTCCCACCTCCTTGTAACTCTGACCTCATTGGAAAAATATGATTCATCACTCTCCATCTCTTCATCACCATCCTCATCAATTCATCACTCTCATCACTTTATCACTTTCATCATTGCATCACTGTATAACTTTCATCACATTGAGCTAACTCTCATTGGATCACTATCCTCATCAGTTCATCACTCTCATCTGTTTATCACTTTCATCACATCCATCTAACTGTCATCCAATAAGTATCCTGGTCAGTTCATCACTCTCATCTGTTTGTTGCTTTCATCACATCCAGCTAACTGTCATTGGATCAATATCCTGATCAGTTCATCATTCTCTCATCTTTTTATTGCTTTCATCACATCCAGCTAACTTTCATTGGATCACTATCCTTATTACTTCATCGCTCTCATCCTTTTATTGCTTTCATCACATCCATCTAACTCTCATTGGATCACTTTCCTCATCACTTCATCACTCTCATAACTTTTTTGCTTTCATCAAATCCTAACTCTCATTGCTTTATCCCTCTTGTCACTTCATCAATCTCATCTCTTCCTATTCTCTTTGGTTCATCACTCTCATCCTCTCATCACATCATCACTCTCACCACTTAAACACTCTTGTAGCCCTTCATCCCTTCATCCCTCTTACTATTTTTAAATGGCCCCTCAGCAATCCTCCCCCACAAGTCCACTGAACAATCCAATGGACCAAAGCAAACATCCCCCAGGAACTCAAAATCCAACAATCCTCCCCCATCAGCTTCCAAATTATCAAGTCAGCTCAAGACAGCTGATAAAATCATCCCAGTTAACTGGCTCAAAATTCCATCCAACTACAATGCTTGCTTTCAATTAGAGAATGAAAAACGTGTTGGACAACCTCCATCCTCTAAGGTCAATTGTTATCTCCTGATGGCCAATGAACTCAAGAACAAAAAAAAGGTAGGCTGGATCTGTCATCCAAACATTTGAGGGAGAGATTCAAGAATTATTGAGCCAAGTACAAAAAGGCCCACTCCATGTCAATATCCACTGGCTTTGTTATCACTGACTCCAACAAAGCCAAGGGAATCAACTCAGTGGTTGATAAGTTGGATTCCATTTGTCCTTTTTATATTCAAATGGATGAAATATTTGGAAAGAAGGCCAACATCACCCCCCTAGCCGCTTTTGATGCCCAATAAAATGATTCAGTTGATGCTGAGGACTTGGCTGGGGATGCTGAGCCTAGAAATGGTGATCCCAAAGAAAACTATGAGTGGCCCCCATCCAATGCCAAGGAGGATATTCAAACAAAATCAGCTCCTATCATTTCTACTTCAGTTTTGATTGGGGAGTCAAACCCAACCTTGAAGCCCTCCCCTCCTTCTTTTGATTGCTCTCTTCCTGGGGTGGAAGAACTGGAGAACTTGGCCAATGAGGAGGATGTTTAGATAGTGAACTATTCTTCTCTTAATCCTTCATCCTTACATTCCCAATCTATCTTTCTCATCTATTAAAACCTCACCTTAAAAGCTTTAGGGTACTTGTTATGTATGGTTGATAGTTATTCCAGGTTCCAATCTCTGGTTTATGTCTCAGTATTATTGCTGTCTATTACCCTCTGGTTGAAGATCAATCTGTTGTTTTTGGTTTGTGACTTATTTCTCATGTTTGGAACTATTGTGTTCTCAGGATTTCACCAACCTTTCCATTTCTAGACTTATTTCATCAGTGTTTCTTGTTCTGAATTGATGCTTTCCCATATTTATTGGTTGACTCATATGAATATTCTTCTGCATCCATTCAGACCCATTTTCATGGGTTCTCTGGTTTTCACTACTTAAACCTCTCTTCCTGATACACGCAATCAACCACTGATCCTGGATGAATCTCCTCCGTCACTACCTCCTTGAGTCGAGTCCCTCCTAGCCTCTTACCCCAGGTTGATTCACCTCTCTTGAATATCAGCGCCCTTGTGTCACCCCAATCCCAACCTGAAAGCCTTTTATTCCAACAGAGGATGTCATTCCTGTATCACAATTGCCATCAACATCTTCTCAAGTAAGGAAACAAGTTCTTTTTTCTTCTGTCCAGTTAATCCTGACTGATCTAGATTTGAAATAAACAGGCTCATCCATTCCTGAATGGCCAAAAACTCAAGCCAATGGGGCCTCCAACATCCCCTTCAAATGAGAGCAATGATGTTACCACAAAAGCCCCCTCTGCAAAGGGAAAGCAAAAGGCCTCCAATTCAATCAACATCAAAACCAATATCATTCAAAAAAGGAGAAACACTTCAAATTTTTTGTGCTTTGAGGAGATCATGGAGAAGAAAGATTCAAGTAAGCCCATTTGATTCTACTTGCTTTCAAAATATATCTCATTCCTATTCCCCTCTGAAAAACAGTTAAATTGCAAATTGAATCTGAAAAACTTCAGTTTGAAAAGGAGAAGTGGGATTTTCAACTGGCTATTGATTTTAAAAATCAGAAAGCCAAGAGTTTGGCTCATCAGCAAAAATGGGATGCTGAGTGGAAGTTGAAACAGGCTGAGCTAGAATTTCAAAAAGAGGAAAAGGAGAAGGATTGACAGCAAGCGCAACTTCAAATGGAGAGGAAACAACTGCAAACAGAAAAAAAGGATAAGTGGTCAGTAGCCATGGTATGCATTGGTAGCAGTGGAACAGCATATGAATTAAAGAAGATTACTGAGATTCTGGGCTTTTAGATATATTTGCTTTGATGAAAAACTTAAAAAGAAAAAAATCATTTTTGATTACAAAACTGCTTAAGACTATTTTTAACCCCACCAATAAAAAAAAATTTTTTCTTTTTATTTATATTTTTTTCCTGGAGTATGTTTTCCCACTCCCCAAGTCCCTGCAAGTGTTTCTAGTCATTTTGTTTATTTGCATTGACATTGCCATTCTTGAATGAGTGGCAGTCTCCAAAGCAAGAAAAGTAAAGTGCTTGTACTTATTTCCTTCCCAAACCATTTTCACTACACCTTTTTGCTTGAAATCAATTCCAAACCCCAGGTCAGGAAAAACAAAATGGCTATCTGATACTCCATATTCATCTTTAGTTTCAATAAGTTGTCCATTAGATTTCTTGGTTGGAACTGCAAGTAAAAAGAAATACTCAGAGATGTCACCTTTTTCAATGTGAGGTGAGTTGTAAAAAGAGTTGAATGTGAAGGTGACATGTGGAGACTGGTCAAAGGGAGTAGGCCAAGAACCAAATTCAAGTGATGAGAAGGAGGGGATGCCATTGTCCTTCATTATTTCAAGGTTTGATTCAAAGGGAAGTCTGGCCAAATTGCAAAACTTTTGTCCTAAAATTTAAGAGACTTTGTCTGCCTTAAGATTGAGAGAAGCATACGCTTGAGGTGAATATTGAATAGATGATTTCTTCACATAGAGTCCAAATAACTCAAAGGGGTCCATAGATTTTTGCCATTAAATTGCCCACATTTTTTCACCCCATGCTCTTGAGGGACCAACCGTTTGGACAAATTTTTTTGACTGGTGAAGTAAAGTTGTCAGAAAGTTTATGTACTTCTTGTCTTAATCAGAAAGTTTATCCAATGGGAAAAATGCAATTATTGCAACATGACTTTTGTGATCAGACTTATTGAGAACAATTTATTTTACATGGTGGAAGAAATGGAATTGCTTGATTGTCAATTTGGTAAGTTCAGACTCAGCGGGTGAGGGTTTTCAATTTTTCTTTTTGTTTTCAGCAGTAATTGAAGGATACAGATCCAAGGTTTGTAGTTTCCATTCAGAACATACAACCTTTTCATTGATGCCCCCCTCTGCAAGTTGCAAAGAGCTTTAGGAGGCCCTCATTTGATCCCTCTTTTTCTTCAAAGCCCTCTGCTTACCACCTCTCTTTATGTTTGTCACCTCATCTCCTTCCATCTTTTTCCCTCCCAGGTGAATGATCTGCTTGGGTTGAGGATCAAAAAGGGAATCAATTTGGAGTATACCATTGTGAGTGTGGTGGAAGAAGCAATGGAATTGAAGGAAAAGGGTCAAAAAAGGATTACAAAAAAAATTTCAGTCATGTGATCACCAAAAAAAACCAAAAACAAATAAAAAAATACTGGGAGTGGGCGTGAACTAATTGAGCCAGGCTTATTACGCACAAAAAAAAATACATCAAAAAAAAAATTCTTGGGGGCAAACCAATTGGGTTGGGCCTCAGGTTGGGCTGAGTTGGAAAGAGGGGGGTGTTGATTATTTTTCTTGTTAAATTTACTTTGAACCTTGCTTGTTATCTATTTCTTTCCTGGTTAACCTTCCCCTACTATGATTGCATAGCTACTGTAGTGCATCTTTCAGCCTAGTTCTTTCATCTTCACTGTCTGTGGTCCTGTTACTTAACTGTCACCTATTGAGTCCTATCACCGGATGTACAACTGAACCCTCCTGGAATCTGGACACTCAATTTGATTTCTCAACCTCCTCAGTCAAACTTGTCATAGGACTTCTACAATTAATCACAAGGGTGGATGTTGTGGAATTCAGAAGAGGACCTCTCCCTTAATGGTTCCAAGTTTGGAAGTGATTGATCCCTTGTGTCTGTAAACCCTGAGTGCAACTGTTCACCCTTTGACTGAGAGATAGAGAATTTAGAATAAAGATCCTTCCAAAACCTATGACAACCAATGTGATCCTCCGTGATCCAATGATGATCCCCTGATATCCTGGTTGAGGGAGCCGCTTAAGCAGCCTACCCCTCAACCCTGACCTAAGTACAACCAGAAACAGGCAAGAATAATGAAATACAACCCCCAAGCACAGAACCCTAGCCTCAACCCTATCCTTCCCATCCCATAATCCACAACCCATATCCCATATCCATCTGTATTGCCCGCATGCCATTATGTCCACCTGGTTTGTCCTTCTCATGACGCGGGCTCTTTCTGCACCCAACTCAGAGCCCCCTGCACATGTCGGAATCCTCCCAACGCGCTATTCCAGATATCTGAGGGATATCCGCGCGATCCAATCCGCATCTTGCGACGTGCTATCCAATCCAATCCATCCCGCATCCCCAGATGCTGAGCCCAATTTGACTGCTTCTGAGCCCGCAGCGCAACTTGCTATGGGGAAGATGCACCCATTGCTGAGCTGGCGACTACTTCTGAGCGGTCAGCGCGCAGCCAATTCCAACTTGCGTCTATAAAAGACCACCAAATCCCCCCCAACCTGAGTTCTGTCCCCAGAGATCCACCACTATCTCACCTGCCTCCAACCATACCCCAGTTATACCACCTCCCTCTCCACACCCCTTCATCAGACCAAAGAAAGAAAGAAAAAAAACCTCATCCAACTCCCCTCAACGTATATTTCCTGCACATACTGCAGCCAGAACGGCCTTTTGTGATGCATTGTTCTGGGCTGGCGCACCTGTTTCCCGTGCCAAGCCGGACACTTCTGCTGCTCCCTATTAGAGGGAATGCCAAGCAACTGCCCCCAAGGTCTCCTGTGCAAGAGGACCCCCCGCCACTCTTTTGTGATCTTGAGCAACAAGGAGATCTTGACCGACAAGTGGACTCCACCCAGCTTGCCTTTCAACCGTCCGCAACACGCCCCTCAAAATCTTCCATTGCGCAAGAGCCACAAATTGGGCTTGCCATTCTTCCGGGCTGGACCTTGAAGGGGCCAGGACTTCCCAAACTTTGCCGCCTTCTGGAACACCACCCATGAGTGCTCTGCGCGGGTACAGATGAATGTACCAGCAATGGACCCAAGGATCCCAAACCATCTGGCTGCTCCTCCTCCACCACCACCAAGGCCAGCTCCTCCTCCGCTGCCACCGCGTCCACCCACTCCTCCAAGACCAACTCCTCCTCCTGCTTCACCTCCTCCGCCGCCGTCACGATCTTGGGTTCCAAGGTCATCACCGGAGCCCGCACGCGCACTATCTCTTGTGGTGATCAAGTTTTCACAGAACCCACGGCTGCTGCAACCCCTCCCACCAAGCTCCCAAGATCCCAGAAATCCCCTTAGTTTGGGCACTTCCCTTGGCAAGGTTTGACACAATGGTGAAAAATGCGGACAAACTCCTCCGGAAGTTTCTAGTGGTTCCCTATGCACACACTGCCAATGCGCAATGCAAGGTCTTGGCCGCTTTCCAATCCCTAGCCACAGCAGCTTGCGCGGACGTGGAGGATGTGATGAGGACTCAGCCAATGTAGGCCAATAACCCCCCCTTTCTCTTCCTCTCTTCCATCTATCTTGTATCTTCCCCATGCATATGGAAAGATAAGGACTTTTTCTGCGCATCCTGAGCAGCCTTTGGGCTTTGTGAGAACCCTTGAGACAAGTAAGAGCCACGCGCAACACCTGCGCTTTGAGAGCAACCAGTAAGAGTGCAAAATCTGTGCCACTGAGAGTATCCGGTAAGAGTGAGAATATCCGCGCTCAAGATCCGCGCATTTGAGGACATCTATGATAGTGAGGAGTATCCGCTCAATGTAACTGGACTGCCCCAGACAAAATGCCACACAGTTCCCCATACCCATCTACATAACAGAGATATTAAAAACAAAACCAGCAGTGCGCACATCAATGAGAGATAGAAAGAAAAAGAATCCACCCAAACCCATTTGCACCTTCCATCTATAAGATAACCAAGAAAACTTAAAAAGATATATATATATATATATATTTAGAAAAAAACACTAATCCCTTGCCAGGCTGGCGCCTTTGCTCTATGACCCACAACTGTTCTGTGCCATGCGCTTTCCTAGTTCCCTGGATCATCCATTGGAAATTGTCCATGCGTTTGCTTCCAGAATGCGGGGCTTGTCCTTGAATCAACTGAACCAGCTTTGCGCCGTGCCCTTACCTAAAAGAAACAATCCATAGCCAGCAAAAATACAAAAAGCCAATCGAGAGAGAATAAAATAAGAAAACAAACATTCTGGGGTGTCTAGTTATTCCATCTGTGAATGGGCTAGAACACCCCTTCACCAAATCCAGTCATATCCCCTATTCATCCATTGCTCCACTCCAACTTGGCTTCTGTGCCCAGCGGTCTTCAGTTGTTTACTGCGCTGGATGCAAGGGGCCCGCGCGGGCTTGTCCTTGGAGGAAGTATCCACATTTTCATCCCCTTTGCTATCTGAACCAGCTGTCTTGTTGAATGATGTTGATCCCTGCGCAGAGAATTTTTTCATGTGCAAAGCCACAGCCTTTGGCTTGAGTGGAGTTCTGTCCAATTCCTCCAGCTGGTAGCTACCTGCGGTGAACTTGGACGTCACGCGGAAAGGCCCATTCCATCAATTAGCAAAAAGCTTCCCCCATTGAGTTTCCAGGCTCTGGTTGTAAAGCAGAACCAATTCCTCCTTCCCCAACGGATCCTGGAGTTTATGCCCGCAGCGCTTGTCCCAGTAGCGGACGGACTTTTTGTGGGTTGCCTTCAGTCTTCCAGCTGCCTTCTCCAACATCTTATCCCGTTGCAGGAGTTTTTTGGTGCGAGCCTTGACCAGATCTGCGGCCGTCTTAACCTTACACCAATAAATACCCAGAACATTTTCCAGCTCAATGTCAATTGGAAGCACAGGTTGCTGCCCAAATAGCAGCTTGTATGGCAAATAAACCATCAATATCTTTACCAAAATCTAATCTGAAAAAAGAACTACAGGAAGGGTTTCCTGCCACCGCTTACCATCCTTGCTGCACATCTTCACCATTGCATCCTTGATTGGCTGGTGACTGCTCTCAATAATCCCTGCGCCTTCTGGATAGTTCTATTTCAATTTCCCAAACTTTGCACTAACTCCGCCAAATGTCCCTGGAACTCTGCACCCCCATCAACCTTTGAAGGATTAAATGAACTGAATTTGAAAACAAGACCAGCAGACTTCAAAGTACAAAGTAATGAGTGTGAGTTTTTTTAAACAAGTTTTAAAGAAACAAAAAGAGCGTGTAAAATCATGAAAGACAAGAGAAAGTAGCAGATGATGATCTTACAACTAGACAGATCAAAGAAATGGTTGATCGGATAGGCTAGGAGATGTTGGGGAAAGGCAATGGGCCAGTTGATCAAGATGGCGAGAGGATCGAAGGGAGTCAAAGGGATTGTTGAGATTTGTATGAGTGGATGAGTTGAGGATTCAGAAGGAATAATAGAATGATGGATGTAGAATTAGAAAAGGATTTGGAAGGAAGCGGGAGAAGGATGTTGAATGGGAGGAGATTGAATGAGAGTGGGAAGGAGAATGGTGGATTGGAATGGTCGATGGAAACAGGAAGTGAGGTGGGATAAGTCAGAGCAAAGCGTGAGGACTCGGGGAGGCCAAGCGAGATTTGTGGAGGATTTTGAATTGAAGTCGCTGCACCCCATCGATGTCAAGGTGTCGCGGTTGAGGTGTTGTGGAGATCAACTATTTCTACACACTGCCGTGTCTAGAAGGAAGATCAAGGACCTTGGATGTTAAATTTATCACGGATGGTTTGATGGCCGGCTTGGTGAGGGAGTCGGCAAGCATCTCCGCAGATGTGATTAGAGTGGTGATAAGGTTTCCTTTGTTTTTCTTTTCTCGCAGCCATTTGATGTGTATGTCAACGTGTTTCAGAGCGTTGTGATGAGAGTCAAGATTGACTAAGTCGTGGAGGGCTTTATTATTGATGTAGGCGCAATGAGTCAATTTCAACTTGGGGTTCAGGTCAAGGAGGAGATTTTGGAGCCAAATCTTTTCTTGTGTGGCAAGAACCAGAGATTTGAATTCTCCTTTGGTTGAGGAGAGCGATATGGTGGACTGTAGCTTGCTGTGCCATGCGACTGGGCTCCCGTAAAGCATGATTATGAAACCGGTGTGGCTTCTTCTACTGTTTGGATCCTCTCCACCGTTGGAGTCGCTAAAGCATTTGATGTCGTATTTGAAGTTTGGGGATGTTAAGCGCAGGGCAAGGTCACGGGTGGCGTTAACGTACCTCCAGGCGTGCCCGGCCTGTTCCCAGTGGGAAACTCCAGGTCAATTGTTGAAACGTGAAAGGTTGGAGACTGCGTATGAAAGATCAGGTCTGGTGCGACTGGCAATGAAGTTCAAATATCCCGCCGCTGAACGGTAGTTGATATCAAGTTGCAGGAATTTTGCATGATCTTCTTCCGAGGCGGGAGTTAGCTTAACATTAGGGGTCATTGGAGTGGTGATGGGTTTAGATTCATTGAGACCTAGCTCCTGGAGGGCGGTGGTGATATGCTTGGGTTGATGAAGGAAGTGAAGATTGCCGCAAGTTATGACATGATTTCCGAGGATTTTAGTAAGATCGCCCTTGTGAGAGATGTGGAATTGATTTTTGAGTCTGGATCTAAAATTTTTGGATTTGCCTATGATCAGCAAATCATCGACGTAAACAAAAACAAAGAGAGACTTGGATTGGTTGATGAAGAGGCAAGGATTGGCGGCTGAGGATTTGAAGTTTTGGGAGAGCAGCCAGCGCCTTAGGGTATTGCACCAGCTCTTGGGAGCTTGCTTGAGGCCCTAAAGGGACTTCTTCAATTTAAGGTAGGGAAATTCGCATTTGTAGCCCTTGGGACATTTGATGTAAGTTTATTCCTCCAAAGGAGCGTGCAAGAAGGCAGCTTTGATATCCATTTGGACGATCTTGAGCTTGTGGTGAAGAGAGTAGACGAGGAGGGTGCGTAGGGTGGTGATGAGACCGGTGGGAGCGTAGGTTTCGCCGTAGTTGAGGAACTCCCGTTGCTTGAAACCTTGGACACACAGTCGAGATTTATAAATTGTTCCATTTCCGCTGGGGTCATCTTTGAGGCGGTAAACCCAGGTGGTGGAGAGAGCGGATTTGCCAAGAGGTAGAGAGTGACAGCCTTCCCACACGTCGAAACTCTCGATGCCGTTGGTTTCGGTCTTCATTGAATCCAGCCATTGATCCCTATCGTCGGATTTCAAAACCTTGGGGTAGCTTTTGGGAACCGCGCGAGCTAGGAAACCGTATTGATTTGGAGCTTTGATGGTGGATCTATCGCGTAAGGTGCGTGTGGGCGGATCGATGAGATGCTGGGAGATCTTGCAGGCGTCGGAATCAGAGGATGATTGGTTGGATGAGTGAAGAGAAGGGGAAGGAAGAGGATTGTTATTTAAGACGGGTTCAGGTGACGCAGGGAGAGAGGATTCAGGGATCTGATTGGGGTGAGAACAGGAGGAGGAGGAGATTGCGGGAGTAGTAGAATTTAAGAGATCATTAAGTGTTTCATCTAAGGATAGAAGAGGATCAAAAGGAGATTCAGAGGGATGGAGAGAAGAGGAAGAGAAAGGAGTGTTTTCAAATATTTTAACATGTTTTGAGCGGATGACATCACCAACTTTGGGGCAGAAGACCCAATAAGAGTGTAATTCTAGGTCAAATCCGACTAAAATGCCTTCAAGTCCCTTCTCGGCAAACTTGGAGATATTTTGTTGCTGATTAAGCACAATAGTCTTAGAGCCAAGGACTTTGATGACCAAGAGCTTGGGAATTGAGGATTTCCAGAGTTTGTAGGGGGAGACTTTGTCGAGTTTGGAGGGGATAAGATTCAATAAGAGACAACATCTGGATACTATTTCGTCCCACATGATGAGAGGAATTTTCATGTCCAGCATAACGGTCCTGGCAGCTTTGATTAAGGTGCGATTAGCGCGTTCGGCAATGGGATTATGTTGGGGAGTGTACGGTTTGGAGGTTGAATGGAGGATTCCATTTTCAGCAAAGAAGGAGGTTAGTTGAGAGTTCAGGAATTCACCGCCGTTGTTGGAATGGAATTTTTTTAATTTCTTGTTGAATTGATTGGAGTAAAGTTGAATGAACTTAATGATTTCATTGGTGGCGTCGGATTTGAATTTGAGAGGTATACAGGTCTTGAATCGGGAGAAATTGTTGGTGAGGACAAGAAAGAACCTGTTTCCAGTTTTAGAGGGAGGAGAGATGGGGCCGCAGAGATTGGCGTGGATTTTGTCAAATTTTGCTTTGCTCTTGGGAAATATTCCTTTGAAGGGAGTCCTGTGGATCTTTCCTTGGGCGCAGGAAGTGCAATTGTGGTTATCCCACTTAAGTTTTGGGAATTCTCGAGCAAGCAGCTTGACAGAATCGGAATGCAAGTGGCCAAATCTTTTGTGGAGGGTGGAGAAAGAAATGAAGGAGAAAGCGGTAGGTGAGTTGGGATTGATGGATTCCTCGACAAACATGAGGTTGTCCTTGATGTAGCCTTCAAGGATGATTTCTGTATTGAGAACAATGACAAATCTGTTTGTAGTGGTGAGTTGTAAGGAGCAACCTCCAAGAATGAGTTGGCCTAGCGAAATCAAGTTTATGGCTATATCTGGGACAAGGAGAGAGTTTTTGAGGTTGAGTTTGGAATGAGAAGTGATGATGGTTGCGGTGCCTAGTCCCAAGGCGACTATTGAGGATCCCAATTTTCCAGTCTGGATGGTGGTGTTGTCATCTTTCAGACCACTGAAGAATTGGGAGTCGTTAAACATGCTCTGGGAGGCACCGGAGTCAAGAATTATCTGGCTCCGATCTAGGCAATGGGAGTGAGTCATAGCGAAAGTGAATGCAAAGTGTGCTGAGGCGGCAGGGTTTGAGCTGGAGGGATTAGCTTTATTGGAGGGTGAGGAGGCTGAGGAGGCTGTGAAGTTCTGTCTCAGATGGGGAAATAGCCAGTAGCATTGTTCTTTTGGGTGATTGGCTTGGGGATTGTGCCAGTTCGCCTTGCATCTCAACAGATTTTGTTGCATAATCATGGCGGAGGCTTGGGATCCCAAGGCGGTTTTGTGTTTGACTTGGTTAAGATGTCTCAGGACTAGATCTCCGTTGATTTTCCTTTTGCCGAGGGAGTGAGTGATGGTGGTTTTCAGATGATCCAATTGAGGAGGAAATTTGTAGAGAAGAAGGTAGGCTATTATATTGTTGTCCATCTTGATGCCGATTTCGGAGATTTGCATTAAACATGACTTGGCTTCAGTGATGAATTTCTCAATATTCCTTGGGTTGAATTGGAGGTTGAGGAAGTTAAAGAAAACCCTCAATCTATTTGCGGTTTGGGATGAGGCAAAGAATTTGTTTATCGAGTTCCACAGATCAATGCCATTGGTCAGATGGTGTTCCTTCACGCAGTTCACATAGGTTTTGTTGTCTAATTTGGAAAGGATGTATCCGACAATTTCAAGGTTGATTTCGACTGGGCATTTTTCTGGTTTGGTTGAAGAGAGCCACGGAGTGATGCCTTTGAGGGAGAAGATAGTGAGAATTTTTGATCGCCATAAGGAGAAGTTATTTTCCGAGAGATTGGGTATTGAGTCTGTCAAGGTCTTCAGGAGCAAAGAGTTGGAATCCGCTGGTTCTGGGGTAGTCATTGTTGCCAGGCTTGCTGAGTTGGGGATCTTTCGGCTTTTAACCGTGAAGGATTAAATGAACTGAATTTGAAAACAAGACCAGCAGACTTCAAAGTACAAAGTAATGAGTGTGAGTTTTTTTAAACAAATTTTAAAGAAACAAAAAGAGCGTGTAAAATCATGAAAGAAAAGAGAAAGTAGCAGATGAAAATCTTACAAATAGACAGATCAAAGAAATGGTTGATTGGATAGGCTAGGAGATGTTGGGGAAAGGAAATGGGCCAGTTGATTGAGATGGTGAGAGGATTGGAGGGAGTCAAAGGGATTGTTGAGATTCGTATGAGTGGATGAGTTGAGGATTTGGAAGGAATTGTAGAATGATGGATGTAGAATGAGACGAGGATTTGGAAGGAAGCGGGAGAAGGATTTTGAATGGGAGGAGATCAAATGAGAGTGGGAAGGAGAATGGTGGATTGGAATGGTCGATGGAAACAGGAAGTGAGGTGGGATAAGTCGGAGCAAAGCATGAGGACTCGGGGAGGCCAAGCAAGATTTTTGGAGGATTTTGAATTGAAGTAGTCGCACCCCATTGATGTCAAGGTGTCGCGGTCGAGGTGTTGTGGAGATCAACTATTTCTACAACCTTCACCAGCCAAATCAATCTGTAACGCACAAACCAATCTTCCTCCAGAAACTGACCAACCTTTTCTGCCAAAATCTTCACCAGCGGCCGCAATTCCACCCATCCCAACAGATTGTCGCATGCAACAAGGAGGTACGCAAACTTACCTGCCTTGATGTGCACAACATCCAGATAAACCCGCCCAAACAAGGCGTCCTCTCCAGTGGGGATACCTACTTTGCAAGGTAACATTGCGCACCACTTCTGGCATGCTTTGCACAATTTTACCCACTCCTGCACCGCGCGTACTACCCCCGGCCACCAGGACCTTTCCCACACCTGCTTCCGATTTTCAAGCTTGCCGCAATGGCCAAGATTGTCATGCAGACTTCCCAAGATTACCTCCTGATCCTGTTAAGATTTGATGCCTTGATGGCGGGATGAAAGTTCTGAAGGAATGACTTGATCTTATAACACTAAGAGGAGCGGATCAGGTGATTCAGAGGAAGGGGGCACTCCGGTTGAAATCTGTCCAAGAACTGATGTCGTATTTTACTTGAGAACAAGATTCTTTAAGTAGTCTAAATACAGCACTTTGGACTAGTGACAACTTGTGGTTGTGATTATATAATAATGTTCTGGAAATAAAAGGACAAATATGAGCCTGTTGCGGACAAGAATCAATTGACCATTAGAAAATCAGAGAAGGAAAAACTGGGTCATCTATATGTGCCTCTTGTCCGACATGAGAGTTCTATGATCATCAACTTTAGGTCACTCTAAGCAGAGGCGTTAATTCTACTTAATCAAGGTCATTCATATGGGTCAGAATAAAATGAAATGAGCAGAAACTTGAGCATCATGAGCCTTCAAACCATTAATATAGAAGATTATTTTAAACAAAGCATGTACTAGTTTCAGCCCAACAATAATTAAAGAGGACCATTTTAAGCACTATAAAATACTTTGTTAGATTCAATCTTTTAATGATGACTTCTTGTAACTTCTTGTTCCAACTTCTTATCATTTATTCTATGAACGGTATGTTTTTTTGTTTTTTATGAGTTTTTTATTAGTTGAATATAATAAATAATATAAACAAAAAAATGAAGGCTAGAGGCAAGAACATCAATATTCCAACAGATCCGCCCTCAAAGTGCTGACAACAAGCGGTACTGGCGCGCTCCTCCGCCATAGCTGTCTTTCCTGCAGGTGGAAATTTCCCACTCTCCGCAAAATCCATCAAAAAACCTTGTCTGGCGTGTCACCCAGAAACCAAAGATCCTGCAAATACAAACTGGGGACCGCGTACCTTCCGGACTGCTGGAGAAGAAGTCACACACCTACTTCCATCACCCCTACCTTAACCGTTGGGGCCTCCACATCCAATGGTTCCACCACTTTGTACGGATCATCCCGCGGGTACCAAGACAGCACTTGCGGCATTGTAAAGGCCTTCCCTGGAACATGCACAACTTTGAAAGAGAAAAACTGAAGGAACGCAACCCACCTGGTCATAGGTGTGTTTGTCAGTGTTGGAAAATTGATCATCTTCCCCAGCGCCTTCGCATCCGCAAGAAGCACAGAGTGAATCCCCCATAGCAAACGCTGCAACCTCTGCATAATCTTAGTGACTCCGCAAAGCTCCAAATTTGGCTGCAAGTACCGGCTCTCCATTGGCGTGAACGTAACGGACTTGTATAGAACAGGGAAATCTTTCCCCTCATTCTCCTAGGTCAACACCGCCCCCGCGCCAAGCTTGCTCAAATCCATGGCTAACTTAATTCCTTGGGCATCATAATGCAAGTTGCGCAGTACAATATTGCGCCCAAAAATCTCCTTGAGTTTGTCAAAGGTGAAATCAAAGTTCAAACTCCAGGTCCATTCCGGGCCCTTACGCGTCAAGGAAGGCAAAAAACTAGCAACCTCTGCAAACCACTTGATGAACATCCATACATAGCTACACAATCCCAAGAATTGGAGAATTTGAAATAAAATATTTGGCGTTGGTCACTCAAGGACTTTTTTGAGTTTCTTTTCCGCAATCTGCCTTCCATTGGAAGCCACCACATGTCCTAGAATCTCCAGCGTGGGTACACAGACTGCTAACTTTTTCCCCAACACCATAAATCCCACTTCCTCAATCTGGAACAAGATCCATTCCAGCATTTGCGCCTACTCCCAGACAAACTGGCAAATTTATGGAGCTTTGGTAAGCCTTTCCCCTCTTTAATCCGTCTTTGGGCCTTTGATGCCCGCATTTTTGTTGAAAATCTGAACCCTCTTGGGAAAATCTTCCTTCAGAATCCAGGTCATCTGTGCTTGGGAAACCACAACCAAGTTAGTTGCAACTTGCAGCAGCCGTGTCAGCTGCATCTAGCCCAATCTGGTTTTAAAGGCAGCCATTGGACGCGAACTCTAATCAAGTTTGCGCTGATTGTATCTGCCCATCACATCCACCAGCCCGTAGCACATGCGTTGTAAGTCTTCAAACGGTGCTAGGCCATGGAAGTTATGTGGAGGGGAAAGGTGCTGTTTAGGCTTCCCTCCTGAGTGTTACAAAAATATTTAAATGTAACCAAGATTGAAGTCCAGAAACCTTGTAAATGAGAGACCAAAGAGTAAAAGATAAAGATGATAGTAGTCAGTAGCTGGGAAAAAATACTATCTGAGGCAAGATGATTCTGGGGAAAACTTGAATAGAAGAACTCAAGGTTTGTTCAGAGCTCAACAGGGCAAGGCAATTGTAATTAACAATGCCCACAAGCTAACAGCTCTGGTCGTCAGCAGAAGCTTAGTAAAGATCAACTCAATCCCAAACAACCTCCAGGTTCTCAATGAAACTGCCCAACTCTACGCAATCAAGCGCTTGAAGGGTACCAGATAACTGTGGGTGGCTGCACAAGAAAAATCTAATTGTTTGATGAAGCTCTAGAAGCAAAACAATAACTGATTCAAAACAAGAATAACCCAACACTTCTCAAGGGACTCAAGAGTAGCGTGGAGGAATTCAACTTCAAAAAAAAATAAAGGGAGGTTTAAAACTCCAGGTTTTAAGCTTAATAAAACCTCTTCAGTCAAAAGTGACCTGTTACGGAAAGATAATCAAAGGATGATCAGGACTAGTATGGTTGGATTAAGGGATCAGGAGTGGTGTAAAAAACTCAAGAATTCACTCAGTCAAATTCTTCTTCAACCAGCAAGGCTATTTGTTGGTGATAAAGATCAAGGATCAGGATTTGAGTATGGAGGCTCAAGGATCAAGGGGAAATAATGGATATACCCAGAATTCAGTTCTCAGATAAAGGGGAATGAGACCCCACAGATAATTTATTCAAAGATGATGGTGATTATAAATCTCCTTGGTAAGGTGCCATAAGATCCCCTCCCCAAAAGGCAGGGGAGAGCCCCTCCTTATATGGGCATGAGGCCCTGTTAGACTAAGTACAAGTGATTCTACAAATAGAGCAGTTTTTTTTTTTGATTTCAGATGATCAGAAAAATAGATCACACGGGCCAGTGGAAATCCGGCCTCCCTGACTGGGGTGGGATCTTTTCTCATCCCTTCACCTCTCTTGGTTCTGTCCGCAGATGGGCGCGCACGACAACACAAGGATCACCCACCCCTCACCCAAAGGAAGAAGGGGTGGGAAAAGAAATGAACCAGACCGCCCGCAGATGTCCGCAGGCGGTAGACAACACTTTTCCACTCCTCATCCAAAGATTGAAGGGGGTGGGAGAGTCCCAGGAGGGATGATGGGCAATGGATTGAGATTGGTCAAGTAAGGATTGGATAAAGAGTTGAGGCTGAAGAAGGGGATTGAAGTTGTTGAGGTTGATTTAGATGTCAACAATGGCACGGAGATGACTATGATCAACAAGCGATCAAGAGCGAGGATGTGAGGTGATGGATGGG
Organism: Puccinia polysora; assembly: GCA_025617555.3. Lineage (NCBI taxonomy): Eukaryota > Fungi > Basidiomycota > Pucciniomycetes > Pucciniales > Pucciniaceae > Puccinia > Puccinia polysora. The sequence continues at coordinate 26,298,511 of CM062640.1, forward strand.
ATGGGGTTAGATGGTGAGATCTGGGGAAGAGGGAAATTGATTGAAGTGGGATGGGTTGATTGAGATGATGAGTTTTTGAATTTGGTCGGATGGGAGGAAGAGGAAGGGATGGCCTGAGTGGATTGAGAGTTTCAGGGTGGGTTGGGAAGAAGATGATCTAAGACATTGGTTGGGTTGGATTTAGAGACAATTGAATTGGTAGGAGCAGCATGGGTTATTGTTGTTTTAGTCAGAGCAGGGGTTGAATGAGTGGTTACTAGGTTGGTGGGATCAAAGACAATGGAGGAAGAAGTATTGGATGAAGAAGAGAAAGAGGAAGAGGAAGAGATGGTGGTGGGGATATCTTGGGCCAAGAGGGTCTTGGCCTGCGCATTCGGCCAAAAGGAAGGGGGGTACAAATAGAGAAGGAATCAAACGCAATGCCTAGGTGATGAGACCAAGAGAGGCCTGTCCTAGACCACTGGGACAGAGGAATGCTTGGCAGAATGAGGAATTTGAAGGAGTGATACTGATAAAAAAACTTCTGATTTTTTTTTTTTTTTTTTATTTATCTTTTTTATTTTTTTATTTTTTTATTTTTTTATTTTTTTATTTTTTTATTTTTTTTTATTTTTTTATTTTTTTATTTTTTTTTTGAATGACACCTAAATAAAAGCATCATAAAAAAAAATTTTGAATTTTTGGCATCTGGTCCAGGGTGTCCAGATTTGGTCACCACAGCGTCTGGACATAGATTCCAGAAACTTTTCCACGCGCGGAGGTTGTCCTGCATCTCTGATTGTAAACCAATTGAGTTGCTGCAGATCATGAACAATCCGTAATGACTTCCCATCCTGCTTAACCACCGCAAAGATTGGACTAGAGTAACTCAATGTTGATTGCTTGTAAAGGCCCATACCAACCCGCTCGCGTACCAGCTCCATGAAGGGCCCACAAACCACCTGCAGAATGGGAATTGGCTTGATCTGCCAGGGTTTGTGCGGAACTGTTGGAATCACGTAAGGGTCTCCTATCTTGATTTTTTACAGTCCCTGCTCTTCAGGTCCAAAAGAGAGCGCTCTTTCCCAGAGGACAATTAAAGACGTAAGCAAATCCAATTCTTCCGCACTTAACCAGCCTGGAGGTCCAAAGTTAAGGGCTGCAACCCGCTCATCCATAATCGGCTCTGATTGGGTTACCCATCCTGACACCTTCAGCGGGGATTCCCAAGGGTCCAGCAACCAAGGGATCAGTCGCAGTGGTCTGTTCAGATCCTGCAGCATTGCTTTGTTCCAGGGATGGACCTTTTGCATGACCAGCTTATACTTCCCAATATTGCACCGTGCCATCCACATGCATTGGTTACCATAGGTCCTAGTCAAAACCAAACTGCGGCTTTTGCCTTTTCTCACAAGCGTGGAACAATGATAGTGTTTTTTTGAAGTACCTCCCAGAAATGCAAACTGAGGAAAGGAACTTACTTCCGGCGCTTTTGCATTCTGCGCTTCCTCCCTTCTTCCCACATGCTCCTCACTAGTTGACCGCCCGCACAATTCTGGGGCTTTTTCCGTGCGGTAACCTTGGCCAACTAGTCAAAATCCGCCTCCGGACCACCCTTGCAAACCAAATCTGCACCAGGGTCCTCCCCCTCCTCTCTTGCCAAATCCTGCATCCACTTCCCCAACCCCTGATTGCAGATTGTGGTTTTGAATTGCCTGCCGGAAAAATCTTCCACTGTTAATGCTTCCGTTCCCGCCTCTGGATAAAACGTCATACGCGCTTGTAACCCAAACATGAATGGCCATCCCAAAATAGCATCCCTGCAATCAACCAATAGAAAAGAAATTGTTTTATGGAACCTGAAACCTCAACCTCTTCCTCCTCCACAACCCCATCCATGCAACACACCCCGCCGTGAAGCGGGCAAAGCCCCATTGCACATTTCCGCCAAACCAATCCCATTTCATCAACCAATCTAGACAGAAGGAGGTTCACCATAGAACCGCTATCCACCAGTGCCCACACCTTTGTTCCAGCAATCTTCATCAAAACATAGGCCAGTGGAGTTTAAACCAATTTCATCCCCACTAGCTTTCCCTCCGCGTCATCACAAGCCATGTTCAACTGCTGCACCATTGGAGGAATCCTATTGTGCCCGCAATCCTTCAGCTCTTGAACCATCTCATCTACCACAACTGGCGAAACCGCTGGAAACTCCTTCAAGTTCAAGGTAATAGTTTTTTTATTCCCCATAACCCTGCGCACATTTTCCACCAACTTCTTCTTCCCCACCAGATTCACCGGCCGTCCATCTGTTTCCAGAACGCATGCTATTGGCTTAGGAGCTTCCACCGGTACCGGTTCCTTGGAATCCACATCCTCCACCATTGCTAACACCCTCACTTCCCCTTCCACGCACGGTGGTTGCCATACCCCAGTACCATTGACAATCCCTAGAAAATCTTGAGCAGTTACTGCCAATTCCTGTCCTTGCACACCCACTTGCTCCATGACAGTCGGATTCCCAGGTTTGGAGGAGATCTACTTGCCCGTCAGGAACATGAATCCCATTCCCACCGGTTGAACCAATCCCGCCTTGAGCTCCTTTGTCATGTTATTGCACCCCAACTGCCAATGTCCCTTTTCCCTGCAGTAATTGCATAACTGCAATGAGGGCAGATTCAATGACGGAAGCGCTCCCCAAGGTGAGGAGGGGGATCGCACGTCCCGGACTACATTCAACTAAGAAATATCCGTAAATCCTTCATCAATTCCATACTTTTGCTAACCTCTGGGCTTTTTGTCGGTGGTGTGGCCTGAGCAAGTTCTGTTTTTGAGGGTCCCGTGACCAGAGCTTGTGTTGGTGCAGCCAGAGTGTTGGAAATAAACTTCTTTGTGCCTTTTGGGAAAAACCTTTCCGTTCCCTCCATCAGTTCCTCCAAGTCCAGCTTGATTTCCACCGCGTGAAAAATGAAAAGGATGTCCAGAAGAAGCGCAATACTCCCATCCAACAACCTCTTCACCAATTTGTTGTTGTACAAGTGCGGCTGCACCCGCCCGCGGAGTGGGGGACTGAGTCCTCCCAAAAACTCCCTCCTCATCGCGTCTGTCTGCCTGGATATCACCTTTTTCTTCTCCAGGTAACAATAGATCCAATCAAACATTGCTACATAATCCCCCAACTGCGCTCACGTTGGGCCTCCGCCATTTGCACTTGCTTTGGCCGCACTTTCTCAAAGTTGCTTTCCCCAAACCATGTTTTGCGCCTTCCCCACCATGCCAAGATTTCTGCCTTCAGTTTTGGCCAATTGAGTTCCTCATACCCTTCCATCTCCTCCAAATCTTATAGCTTCTCTTTGTCCGTGATGAAGAGTACAACAAGCCAAGCCTTATCCAAACCCATTGCAACTTCTGCATTGGCAACTCCTTTTTATTGCAAAACAAATCACTCAATGTCCTCAGTGTTGAACCAGATGTGAGAATAGTGCCGCAGCCTGATGCAAATGAGCTTGTGATTGGCACCATTGTTGGAAAAAGGGACACTGTATCCCGCCCCTAATGAGGGTTGCTTCCAAGAAGCCAGAGGAGGGGGAGGAGGAAGAAGAGTGGGGGTAACTTTAGATGACCCCACAATGGCCAATGGGTGGTACTGGGACATTTTGTTTGTTAGTTTCATGAGACAAGGAACAAAAGATTACTTCCCGGCCAGACCCCCAGATGTGGAATTCAAAAGAGGACTTCACCCTTAATGGTTGCAATTTTGGAAGTTATTGATCCCTTGCGTCTGTAAACCCTGAGTGCAACTGTTCACCCTTTGACTGAGAGATAGAGAATTTAGAATAAAGATCCTTCCAAAACCTATGACAACCAATGTGATCCTCCGTGATCCAGTAATGATCCCCTAATATCCAGGTTGAGGGAGCAGCTTAAGTAGCCTACCCCTCAACTCTAACCTTAGTGCAACCAGAAAAAAGCAAGAATAATGAAATAAAACCCCTAAGCACAGAACCCTAGCCTCAACCCTATCCTTCCCATCCCATAATCCACAACCCATATCCCATATCCATCCATATTGCCCACCTGCCATTACATCCACCTGGTTTGTACTTCTCATGACGCAGCCTTGTGCCGCGCCCAAATTGGAGCCCCCCACGCATGTCCGCATCTGCCCAATGCTCCATTCCAGATATCCAAGAGATATCTGCACAATCTGATCCGCATCTTGCAACACACAATCCCTCCAATCCAATCCAATCCAATCCATCCCGCGTCTCCAGATGCTGAGCCCAATTTGAATGCTGCTGAGCCCGCAGCGCAACTTTCTGCAGCAAAGCCGCACCCATTTCTGAGCCCGCCACTACTGCTGAGTGCACAGTGCGCAGCCAATTCTAACTTGCGTCTATAAAAGACCACCACAATGTTTCAACTCAACCTCAAGCAACAATCAACCTTTTAGGACATGTGTAGGAATTCACAAGTTCTTTGCCTCATCCCCAGTGCCAAGGAAGTTTCCTTACATCACCCAGAAAAATGGAAGGGATTTGATTGGATAGCTTTTTAGCTGTTTGTGCACATAGCTCTACTTATTCTTTTTAGAGGCCATAATCTGGCCTGTAGAACTAAGTTTTCCTGTTGGTTTTTCCTGAGACTCTCTTTTTAAATCTCTTTCTCCTTCTTGAATTGTCTCTTGTGATATATCTCATTGTTTTTTTATATTCCTCATGAAATAACAGCTGGGTCCAGGTTTCTATATCCTTTTATTTCTTTTCATGGTCAAAAGCTGAATCAACCTCATCCTTCCACTGGAATGGACCAAAAAACAATTTCTCCTTGACCTGGAGGCAACAAAAACTTTAAGGCACTGGCACTCAAATTGTTAATGGAATCCACACCTCTCCTTACCAAAACAAATTACTCTATCTGGAAGAAGAAAATGGAAAGACTATTTAAAATGTGTGACATCTTCTTACTCAGGAACTCTTCTGATTGACTCAAGGAGATTCCTGAAGCAGATGAAACTGCAGCTTATATCATTTCTAAATTTTATCCTTCCACTCACACCAACATAATAACAACTGACAACAAGGACTCACCCAAGCTCATTTGGCTTCCAGCCAAGGAACACTTTGCCTCCAATCAAGCTTCAAATAAAGCTAAAATTTTCTTCAACTTTCTCTACTTAGGATTCAACCAAAAAAACATTGATGCCTTTGTCACCTCAGTGAAATTGCATCTTGGTAAACTGGACAAAGTTGGGATTGATATACCCAGTGACATTTTAAGCTATCTGATTCTTTTCAAACTATCCAAATCTATGAAAGGAATGTGATCACATATTATGCACTCCTGTGTTGACCTGACAGTGACATTTGTCTTCAACCATTTAGTTCAACATGAAAATGAGGTTCAATCAAAATCCAAGGAAGCATTGGAAACCAATTCTGCCCTTTTCACCCACAACTTACTCAATCCTGACTACCCTTTCTGTCAAAACGGGTAGCATAATTCTGCCATTAGAACGCATCCTGCAGCCAACTTCTGGGAAGAATTTCTGGATCTCAAACCCAAGGAGCCACCAAAAAAGGCAAATTGAGCTGCAAAAAAGAATTCACAAGAGTCACACTATTACTCCTTCTTCTGTGGACTGAGTCAGCTTAAAAATGCTTGCAACAACCAATACATCCTTGAAAGTGGATTTTCCATTCACATGATCAAGGATTGCTCCTTATTTTCTTCAATAACAGATCAACCCGCAAAAAAACTAATCAAAACCAGGAAGAAGGGAGACGGAATACCCATAAAAGGGATTGGTACTGCTAACTTGAACCTAGGAAAAATAAAACTGAATCTAGAAAACACTACGTGGGTCCCTGAAGCAACCTTCAATCTAATTTCAATGGGTGCCTTGCTCAGTCAAGGATGCACACTGAAGTTTAACACCAAATACAACCCACCTACCTTCTTTCTAAAGAAAAAGAAAGTAACCATTCTTGGTGGAAAAATTGAAAGCAATCTCCTGATTATCAACCTACCCACTCCTATTGAAAAACAAGAATGTTTCATGAATCTTGACAAGCTTCAAGAACTCCATCAAACTCTTGGTCATGCAAGCCTGGAAAGGATAGAGAAACACCTTGGATACGGTATTGAAAAAGAAAATTTCTCCACATTCAAATGCTTAGCCTGTAAGAAAGGAAAAATTACTAATTCCTCCTTCAAACAGGATCAAAAACCAGCTGAGCAAGTCTTTGACCATTTGAATCTAGACTTAATGGGTCTGCTCAATTGGCAAAGCAAAGGTAGTATGAGATACGCACTTACCATAGTTGATAACAAATCCAGGTATCTCTCTGCCTTCCCTCTGCCAAGCAAAGATGCAGCTGCAAAAACAATTATCTTTGTTGTTGAAAATGAAACAAAGAAGAAGAACAGATATCCTATCAAAGTTGTCTCAGATGGAGGTGGGGAATTTTTGACCAAGACTCTTGCCTCCTTTTTCAAATCAAAAGCAATAAACCACCTGATTAGTGAGCCCTATCACTCTCAGAATATTGGAAAGCGGAAAGAGAAAATCAAACCATTATAGAACCCTTAAGATCTGTCTTCAGTTGTTCCTCCATTCCCAAGAGCCAATGGAACATAATCATTCAAAGCTGTTGTCTTGCGCTGAACCAACTTCCCCAGGAAGCTGGAATGAAAACCCCATGGTAGCTGATGCATGGATCAAGTCAGCCAAAGTACTATTTAAAACCCATTGGAAATTCCTGTATCTACCTGTTGAATGAAACCAAAGTTTCCCCAAAGCTAAGCAAAAAAGGCAAGGAAGGTGTACTGTTAGGGTTCAACCCTTGATTACTCTCCTAAAAGGTTCCGTTGAATTCTGTTAAGGTCATAAATACCAAGGATGTGATCTTCCTGAAGACTCAAGCATCCAAGATCATCACCCTCAATAGCAATGTAGAAGACAATATCAAGGTCAAAATGGTCTCTTTGACCAACAAGGATCCAGAATCAGTGGACCAGGAACTGGAGTCAGGACTCTCTCTCAATTTCAAGCCCAAACTTTGCCCAGAAGGGAATGCAATTCTCTCAGAATATGAAAGCTCCAGCTCATTGGTTGAAGAGAGGCCCCTTCCAAAACTGTGCAATTCAGATCAGCTGAAACCACCAGAGAGATATGTTTATCACCATAGTGACTTACCCAAATCCATCCAAGGGGCACTTGAAATTCCCAAATGGATGGCGCATATCAATAAAGAACTAGATACCGCAGAAGAACTTGGAGTGTGGGAATATTCTGATGAAACCAAAGTTACCAATCCCCTCAACACAACTTGGGCCTTCTGCCAAAAACAGGACCTCCACACCGGTTCCACCTTGCTTAAGGCTTGGGTGTGCATACAAGGCTTTAGTCAACGCTATGGGGTGGATTACCTTGAGACCTTTGCTCCCACTGGTAAAATAGCTTCACTCAGAGCTGTCAATAAGAAACTTCCTATCCTTCAATTTGATGTAAAAGGGGCCTTCCTACATGCATCCCTGGAGGAAAATGTCTACATTAAAACTCCCATTGGTTCAAAGAGAATGGCAAAGTATCTCAAGCTTATCAAGTCACTTTACAGTCTCAAACAAGCCCCCCTCAATTGGTAAAAAACCCTTAGTGAGTGGATAAAAAGTATTGGTTTTGTGGAAAGAAATTGCAACCCGTGTCTATATCATCATGAAGATGGGGTCACATCCTTATTCTTTCACCTTGATGATTTAGTAGTGGTGGGTGAGGTGAAAAAATTCAAGAATCTCTTTTTGGATAGATTCAACAACTTGTTGACTCATGAGGTGGACAACCTTCTCGGGATGAAGGTTGAGAAAGATGAGAACTCCATCAGTCTATCCTTACCAAATCAAATTCTCAAGGGTCTTGAGGAGTTGAATCTGCTAAATTCCAAACCGCTCTCAAACCGGTGTCTCCCTAGCTCTCACCTGGTACCTGTAACAGAACTCAAGAAAAACCAATTCAATGAATTGAATCTCAACTATTGATCACCCATAGGAAGCCTAAAATTCATAGCTACTCTGGCTTGTCCTGACATCAGCTATGCTGTTTCAAGCTTGGAAAGGTTTTCAGAAAATCTGGTAATCACCCATTTGAGGGAGGTTATTTGAGTGTGGCGCTATTTTCTCAAAACAATGGATTAAAAGTTAGTCTTCAGTTCCAAGAGCAATTCAAACCACCTTGTCACTTACAGAAAAGCAACTTGCGGAGATGACCCCTATAATTTTATCTCTCAAACCGGTTTCTTAACCTCATTTAAGGGAAATCCACTCTACTGGACAAGCCGGCATCAAAGATGTGTTGCTCTTTCTTCCACCAAATCAGAGTGCAATTCACTTTCTGCCAGTGATCTTGAAGCCAGATGGTTAAATTATCTTATCTCAGAAGTGTGGAGAAATAAGTTTGAGCCTGCTTTGCATCTGATCTGTAACAAAGGATTACATGATAAAATAAAAAAACTTGGAACTAAGTCCCATGCAAAGTATATCAATATGACATTGAAGAGCTTAAAAAATGACTGTAACAACAAGCTGATTCAAATTGAATTAATCTTGTCTCATGAAATGCTGGCCCATCTCTTGACCAAGGCAGAAAGTACCATGGCTGTTTCAAAAGTGGCTAAGTATGTTGGCTCTAAACTTCAACCACTGATGATGATTTGAGCCGGCGTGTTGATTATTTTTATTTTTAAATCTACTTTGACCCTTGCCTTTTATCTATTTCTGTCCTGGTTAACCTTCCCCTACTATGATTGAATAGCCACTTTATTGCATCTTTCTGCCTAGTTCTTTCATCTTCAATGTCTGTGGTCCTGTTACTTAACTGCCACCTATTGAGTCCTATCACCAGATGTAAAACTGAATCTGCCTGGAATCTTGACACTCAATTTGATTTCTCAACCTCCTCAGTCAAACTTTTCATAGGAATTCTACAATTAATCACAAGTGTGGACGTTTCAACTCAACCTCAAGCAACAATCAACCGTTTAGGATGTGTGTAGGTAGTTGCAAGTTCTTCACCTCATCCTCAGTGTTGACAAAGTTTCCTTACATTACCCAGAACAATGGAAGGGATTTGATTGGATAGCTGTTTAGCTGTTTGTGCACATAGCTCTACTTAGTCTATTTAGAGGCCGTAATCTGGCCTTTAGAACTAAGATTGCTGTTGGTTTTTCCTGAGACTCTCCTTTCAAATTGCCTTCTCCTTCTTGAAGTGTCTCTTGTGATTGATCTCATCCTTTTTTTATATTCCTCATAAAATAACAGATGGGTCCAGGTTTCTAGATTGTTTTATTTCTTTTCAGGGGGCAGTTTCCAGGTGGCAAGGCAAGGGAGGGGGGTGGCTTGGGGGGGGATCAAGGGGGGGGGCAGACCAGTTGGAGGGGGGGTGGGTAGCCAAGTTGGAAGCAGGGCTGGCAAGCAAGGAGGGGGGGCAAGGAGGGGGGGCTTCAAGGAGGTTGAGTTAGCGGCGGGGCAGGCAAGAAAGGGTGGGGGGCCAGGAGGGTGAGTTGGAGGCAGGGCTTGCAAGCAAGGGTGGGGTGGGGCAAGGAGGTTGAGTTGGCCGCGGGGACAGTGGGCAAGTTTGTGGCTGGGCGGGTGGGCAAGTTGGCAGCGGGGCCGGTGGGCAAGGTTGCAGCGGGGCTGGTGGGCAAGTTGGAAGGAAGGCCAGAAGGCAAGGAGAGCAAGTTGGCGGCGGGGCTGGTGGCCAAGGGCAGGGGGGCCAAGGAGGTTGAGTCATGGGGGGGCCAAGGAGGTCAATTTTGTGGCAGGGCTGGCAAGCAAGGGTGGGGGGGGGGCAAGGGTGGGGGGGCAAGGAGGTTGAGTTGGTGGCAGGGCTAGCAAGCAAGGGTGGGGGGGCTGAGGAGGGCAAGTTGGAGGCAGGGTTGGCAAGCAAGGGTGGGGGGGCTGAGGAGGTTGAGTTGGCGGTGGGGCCCGCCGGTGAGGAGGGCAAGTTGGCGGCGGGGCCAGCAAGCAAGGGTGGGGGGGGCCAAAGAGGTTGGGTTGGGGGGGCGGAGGAGGTCAAGTTGGCAGAAGGGCTGGCAAGAAAGGGTGGGGGGGGCCAAGGAGGTTGAGTTGGCGGTGGGGCCGGCAGGTGAGGAGGGCATGTTGGCGGTGGGGCTGGCGGGTGAGTTGGTGGGGGGGAGCCGGTGGGCAAGTTGGTGGTGGGGTTGACGGGCAAGTTGGTGGCGGGGCCTGCAGGCAAGTTGGTGGTGGGGCCGGCAGGAAAGTTGGTTTTCAGCCTCCTGGATGCCAAGACCCTTGCTATCCTTTAGCTACCAGAGGTGATAGAATAAATAAAAAAATATATTATTTAATAAATGCAGCAATAATACTTAAAATATTTGGATTAAGCTTGTTGCAAGGTTAATTGCTTGTTGCAAGGTTAAGTGGTTTGGTTATGGTTTATTGTTTTAAATCAATATGAATAAATTGATTATTAAATATTCTTATAGAGGGGCCAAAATTATATTGGTGATCTTTAACACCTCTCTTCAGGTATTTGAGTGTGAAAACATGTAGTCCTGGCTAGTTTGGGCTCTTTAGTTTAAAGGATATTTTACCCAAAGATAATATGTATATAAAATAAACAATGAAGTGGCAGGGCCTTGTAACAAATCTGCCACAACAGAGAAAGGATAATTAAACTCAATGGTATATTATTAAATCCTTTTTGTATCTGTTAGAGACGTGCACTGATGAGTTAGGCCTGTATACTGGGGTTATAAGGCTGTTCAGAAGTTTTAATTGATAAAAAAAGAGGTTGAGGACGAATATTATTGATCACACTTAGCCATAAATCACTTACATATCTCTTATAAGTACTTAATTACCTTGAAATGGTTTCTGGATATAAATATAACTGGGTCTCTGCCCATCAATATCCTCAAGAGATCTCTTTATTTATAGCTTTTGGAGTCCCAATAATATCCTTCTGAGGGGTACAGGGGCTCAAAGGGACAGACACTAAGGCTAGCAGGGCACCCAGTGGTATCCTGTCACGTGTTCTTGGTGCTATAGAACGAGTAGCATATAATTCCTCAGGTTATGGGAATTATTCTACTTTATAATAGATATTAGAACGTGTGAATAACACTAATCTGTCCCATTGATGTAGTATTTAATTAATTATCCTTAGTAAATGTTCACATTAATTTAACAATTATTTAAATAGACATTTCTGAGGAAATCCTGATTTCAGTTAAGTTCTCATTATTTATTAAATAACTGGATTAAATTCATGATATTGATTTTACTCCTTAGTTTTGAGTTCCAGTTGATTTACTAAAATAATTACTTAAAGATATAAGCAATGGTAATTCATGTAATATTGTTACATCATTAGTTTTCTTAGTATTTCACAAAGATGTTGATGTCTAGGAATTCTCATAAAATTATATTAAGTTATTTTAATATATTTTTAGAAGTGTTCATTTTCTTATTTTCGACATTCTTGGTAATTTGAATTATATTTAATAAAAATACGTATAAGGGTTATTTAAGCATGTTTATATAATATTATGTATTTTTAGACTATCTACTATCCAAGGGAACATTTATTAAATATGTAGAATGTTCCTGTGTGGGTTTTAGCATGTTTACGCAGTACCTAAGCCTCTCAGGCGGCCTGTCACTCTGTCAGGCCGTAGTCTTGCGGCTGAATACTTGTCAGAGGCCCGGGGCTGCGTACACAACCTTGATGGAGTGACAGGGCTGTATCTTGGCCGCGCACGGGTGCATTGGCTTCCCCAGCTTCGTGCGGGAATTGTGAGAAAACACATTTCCATCAATAACTGCTAAAATATAAACAACACCTCAATTCTGACTGAGTTTTAGGTGTGAAACCTATTGTGACAATACGTGTGAAATATTTAATTGACCAAAAGCTCAATAGTGGAGCCGTGGTAATTTGGTCCTTCTTTCCTTAATTATTTAAAAATATAAGGAGTTGGATTTCAAGGGTGGGGTCAGTGAGTGACCCTACCTAATTTTGGGTGCAGAATCCATTTCTGTATCAATATTCATGGTTTTCCTACTCTTTCTTAGGTTAATTATATTATTATTATTTTTATGAAATTTTTGTTACTTTTGCAGCTTGCTTTGCAATAGTATCAAGCTGACATTCCCCCACTCCAAGATATTACCATATCTGAAAAACAATCTGGAGGATTTTGGGAGAAAATTAACTTCATGTGTGTTTCAGTTCCTTTTTCTGGCCCTGTAGTTTCTGAGATGTATTGGTCCATCAGGTATGTTATTTTCTGGGAACCATTCATCTTTGTCTGCCAATTCTCCTTTGTATCTTATTAAGTATAGTCTAACATCTTTTCCTTGTAATCTCTGTTAGAATTATGGCCAGCAATGAGCTTAGGCCAATGTGCAGTATTTAAAGCAAAAGAAATGCTGGACACTAGGTGTCAATATTGGCTAATGGGGCTCTCACAATGGGGCAATATTTTGGATGGATTTTATTGGAATGATGAATGAATAGATGGAAAACAGCAGGGAGAAGAGCTCCTTAAGTACAAAAGATTGGCCTCTTGTGAGCCCATGATACAACAAGCCAAAAGGCAAATTTTCCGCCCCAAAAGAGCTCTACAGGCTCTACTGGTCTTGTTACTTGGTTGGTACTACATCAGCCCACATGGCGTCAGTTCCTAAACCCTTACAACCGGCCTATTCCGGTCCATTCCAGTGTTTCCACCGTTAAGGGGCTGAACCATCCCCTTGCTGTTCAATCACCTTGGCTGGTTGTCCTTTACAACCAGCCATGATGACCTCATTACGTTTTTTATAGGCTGGTTGCCTCATGCAGCCAGCCCCGGGCCCCTCAAATGGGCCAGGTGGGACCCAGGGCACACCTGGGTCCAGTCTCAGACTCACATGGGGGGGGTGTGTGACCAGCAGACATGCTGTCCCCCCCATCTTTCTCTCAAATCCCTGGTGGGGGCGGTCAAATCCCCTCACCAGGGGCACTGGATCGACCCCAGGGCGTTGTCAAGAAAATTGGCCTGGGAGGTGATCAGGTCCCCCCAGGCCCATTGCTCCTCCCCCTTGGTAAAGGGGGGGGGAGAGCACCCCTGCTTGGTTGCTGCACACAATTGATGGTGAAGGGGTGATGAATTCCCCTCCACCTGCTGGTCCCTACGCTTGCTGCTGGCGCCGCCACCTCCTTGGGAAAGGGGGTGGTCAGGTCCCCCCTTCCCTGACAGACCGCACTGTTGCAGCCGGTTGCTGGCTGGTTCAACCCAGCCAGCTTTCCCCCATCCCCCTTGCAATGGCAAGCAAGGGGAGGGGGAGAAAGTTGGGGCCCCGAGTCCCCGCTCCGTGGTGCTAGTTGCCAGGCGCGACAAGCCGGGCCCGCGCGACAGCCCCGCGCAGGCTGTCGGGCCCCACGTGGGCTGTACCAAGGAACACAGGTGGCCTCAAACGGGCCGCAACGCGGGCAGCGGCCCTGAGCGGGCAGCAACAAGGGCGGCGGCCCCTAGCGGGCCGCGACAGGGCAGGCGGCTCCAATGGGCCTCCCCAAGCCCGAATTGTGAGAATTACATACTTTGGCGGGCCAGCCCGTCTGGAAAAGTATGTCCATAATAAAGCTTGGGCCCTTTTATGCCCAAATGAGCCCATCTGGCTTGGGTGGCCCATCCACCCTGGCGGGCCTGTGAGGGCCCGTGTCCCAAAAGACCATAAAAACTTGTTTTGGGGCCCAAATGACCAAAGCCAATAACACCCACATAGGCCCACATGGCCCACGTGATGTCCAATGGGCCGTGGAGGCCCATTTTTGCATCCCATTTGGATAACACACTCTTATGCACATTACCTGAGTGCATCCCCATTTTAACACACCCCCTTAATCTGAAAGGGATTCCATACGCATACTAGCCACAAAACCTTCATGTTTTTTCCTATCTAACGCCTTAGTTAAGATATCTGCAATCATTGCCCCAGTAGGCATGTACCGTAACACTATCTCTTTGCAGTTAACTGCAACCCGTATATAGTTATAATGAACATCAATATGTTTTGTTCTTGAATGGAACACTTGATTTTCTGCCAACGCAATGACACTCTGGTTATCAGAATACAACAATGCAAACCCTTGAGGTTTATGAGTATCCTCTAATACCTTTCTCAACAATTTTTCTTCCTTTGAATCTGACAAGTATGCTCTGTACTCTGCTTCTGTTGATGAAAGACTTATTGCTGACACCTTTTTAGACATCCAAGACACTAGATTATTTCCTAAGAAGAATATGAAACCACTTGTTTATTCCCTAGTGTTACCATCTGCCCAACTTGCATCAGAATAACCAACCAAGTCAAAGTTCAATGACTTTGAAAACTGCAGTCCCAGACTGCTTGTTACTTTAAGATACCTCATAAATCTCCTAAACGCTGACCCATGCCTCATGCATGGTTTCTCTAAGTGTTGTGACAAAATCCCAATCGCATAAGTAATATCTGGCCTTGTACACAGCCCCAAATAATTCAAAGATCCAATAGCTGAGCTATAATCATTCCCGGATGGAACAAACTCTAGATTCTCTTCATCTGTAGAATTTTCTAACCAAATGTTAGACTGCATTGGAGTACCAAACTCCTTTGCATCTTCTAAGCCATACTGCTTAAGTAGAGCTGACACATAATGGTTCTGATCCAACCTGATCCCATTCTTGATCTTACTAACTTTCATTCCCAGCACCTGCTGTGCCAGACCAATATCTTTTATCTTGAGCTCCTTTTTGAGTGTCTCCATGACTCTCTCCTTACCATTCCCAATAATGATAATGTCATTGACCCATACAAACAAAATTGCATCCTTTCTCACAAAGAGACAATGGTCAGCCAAACTTGTTTTGAAACCAATCTCTATCAGTTTCATGCTCATAGTATTATACCATGACCTAGCTGCTTGCTTCAATCCATACAGGTATCTACACAGCTTGAGGACATACTCCCCTTTATCTGCTGAGAGGAAACTTCTCACACAGATTTTCTTCATAGTTTTTGGCTTGGTCTCAACAAGCCATTCCTTGAAACCATAAGGAATTGACATATAAACAGTCTCTTCCTCTCCAAGTTTTGCATTCAAGTATGCAGTCACAAAATCGGCCTGTCTGATTTCTTCACCCAGCTCCACTGCCAAAGCAATGATGTACCTGAAAGTGGACAGCCTTCCAGTTGGCAAGAAAGTCTCCTGGTAATCAATACCCTCTCTCTGTTTGAATCCCTGTGCAATGCATCTAGCCTTGAACCTCTTCAAATGTCCATTAGTATCAAAATTCTTTGTTAACACTAATCTAGACCCAACAATGGTCTTTCCTTTTGGAACTTAATCCCGCTTAACAACTTCAAACACACTATTATTCTATAGAGAATCAAATTCCTCAAAAATAGCTGTCTTACAATTGGCTCTCTCATCAGAATTCATAGCTTGGCCAAAACTATTTGGGTTAACTCTATTACCCGTTTCTGAAATCAACTGTAGAATCTCATTTAGCATACACTGTTCCTGAAGTGTATCTTCCTCATATTTGGCAGAAGCATAATGGGACTTCCATTCCCCATACCTA
The DNA here is from genome assembly GCA_025617555.3 of Puccinia polysora. Lineage (NCBI taxonomy): Eukaryota > Fungi > Basidiomycota > Pucciniomycetes > Pucciniales > Pucciniaceae > Puccinia > Puccinia polysora. Next base: position 26,314,116 of record CM062640.1, read on the forward strand.
TCAACAGGCATTCTCATCCTGCCACTCCTTCTAACTGGAGGTGGAGGCTCATCAGGTTCTGATTCCACAGACTCCCCTGAAGTGGGTACTGAACCCTCCTGTGGCACGTCTGCCACCTCAATATCATCACTAATGATATTCTCTCCAGCCTCTGCTGGGGAAATAGGCTCCAAAGCTATTTCCTGCTGTGATTCCTGAAAAGCACTAGGTTCACCCCTTTTGAGTGGAAAGGTACTTTCTTCAAATTTTACATCCCTACTATGGATAACCTTTCTTGTCTCTGGACAATAAATCCTGTATGACTTACTTATTAAGTCATAGCCCACAAGTGCCCCTGTTCTGGCTCTAGGATCTAACTTTCCAACCATCTCATTATGGTCGACACTATAATACACCAAGCAACCAATTGTTCTTAGGTGTGATGTTTTGGGGTACAACTTCCAAAACTGATAATGAGGACACATCCCATTAACACTTACAATATTGTGCAACAGACACACTGTGCACACCAACTCAGCCCATAAAAACTTTGGTAGACCAGATTGAGCCATGAAGTTCTGACTTTTTCCAATAAAGTCGTATTCATCCTCTCAACTATTCCATTTTTTTGTGGAGTACTAGCAGTAGTAACTATATGAGTGATACCATAATCATTCAATAGTTTCTCAAAATCTTTACTCAAAAACTCACCCCCTCCATCAGTAATAACCCTCTTGATCTCCCTCATCAAACCATTCTGTTTCCAGACTTTGAAGATTACTGAAACCTCCTCTGTGTTTTGATCCTTTGATCTTATTGGTTTTACCCAAACAAAATTAGTTGCTGTATCAACCAAATTGATGAAGTATCTTGCCCCTCCAAGAGACACTGGTGAAAATGGCCCTGCCAAATCAATGGAGAATTCCTCTCTAGGAACTTCTGTGTGGTCTCTACTCTTTGAGAACACATTCCTGGTCTTGGCCCCTAAGGTACAACTCTCACAGTTGCTGTCCTTTACCTTATGGCCACTTCTATTGTGAGCAACAGTTCTCAGAGCTGAAATCTTGAACAAGTCAGCACAGAGCAACTTATTCCAAACTTTTCCACTCAGGATAGTTCTCCCATTCAAATCAATAAAAAAATTATCTTCTTTAAGATAAAAAATCCTGAAACCCTTTTTCCAGAGCACTCCAAGAGACACAAGGTTATAAGGAAAATCTGGTACATAGAACACTTTCTCAAAAATTATTTTGAACCCCATGTGATTTGAAAGAATAACTTTTCTGATACCCTTAATCTGGATTGTTCTTCCTTTTTGGCCAATATTTACGACACCATCAAAATCTCTAATTTTTGAAAACAAATTTGGCTCAAAAAACATGTGGTCTGTACAACCAGAATCAATCAAAACAAGAACATCCTCCTTCAACAATCCTCCTTTAAGGAATGAAGAATTATCAGCCACTGATAAGTTCTCATTTTCAAGGTTAAGATTACATACTTCATAATCAATCAAGTCCATCTATTGATTGTCTTTGATTTTAGCCTTCTTGTTGGGGACTTGTTCCACAACAGCTTGTTCCATTGAAACATTCACTGCCACCATAGCAACATTTTCCATGGCAAGGTTGACCTCTTTGTCTTCCTTTTCACTTTCCTTGGATTTCTTCCTCTTCTTGGCCTCCTTGCAATCCTTTGCATAGTGCCCCTTCTTACAACAATTTTAACCCAAGAACTTTGATAAATCCATTTTGGCCTTTGCCTTCTTCCCAGATTTTCCTGTCTTGCACACCAGAGCGGTTCCTGTGCTCTTCTTCATCTTGAATGGAAAATAATCCTTTTCAATCCTTCTAAGCATGTCAGCCTCCTGGATGCCAAGACCCTTGCTATCCTTTAGCTACCAGAGGTGATAGAGTAAAAAATAAATATATTATTGAATAAATGCAGCAAAAATACGTTGAATACTTGGATTAAACTTATTGCAAGGTTGTATGGTTTGGTTATTGTTTCTTGTTTTGAATCAAAATTGATTATTAAATACTTATAGAGGGGCCACAATTATCTTGGGGATCTTTAACACCTCTTTTCAGGGATTTCAGTATGAAAACACGTAGTCCTGGTTACTTTGGGTTCTTTAGTTTAAAGATTATTATACCCAAAGATAATATGTATATAAAATACACAATGGAGTGGTAGGGCCTTGTAGCCAAGCTACCACAACATAGAAGGGATAATAAGACTCACTGGTATATTATTAAATCCTTTGGGTATCTGTTTGGGACATGTACTGATAGGTTAAACCTGTATACTGGGGTTATAAGGTTGTTCAGCAGTTTTATTTGATAAAAAGAGGTTTGAAGACGGATATTACTGATCAGAAATTGCCATAAATCAATTAATTATCTCTTATAAGTCTTTGATTACCTTGGCACGGCGTGTCAATATGAATGTTACTGGGTATCTGCCCATCAACATCCTCAAAAGAGCTCCGTATTTATAGTTTTTGGAGTCCCAATATGGTCCTTCTGAGGGTTGTAGGTGCTCAAAGGGACGGACACTAAGGTTAGCAGGGTAACCGGGGTTAGCCTGCCATGTGTTCTTGGTGCTATAGCCCGGGTAGCATCTAATTCCTTAGGGTATCGGAATTATGCCACCTTATAATGGACATTAGGACGTGTGAATAACACTAATCTGTCCTATTTATGTATTCTTTAATTAATTATCCTTAGTATATGTTCCCAGAAATCTAATAATTATATTATTAGACATCTCTACGGAAATTTTGATGTCAGTTAATTTCTCATTATGTATTATATAACTGGAGTAAAATTCATAATATTGATTTGACTCTTTATTTTTGAGTTCCAGTTGATTTGTTAAGATAATTACTTAAAAATATAAGTCATGGGAATTCATGTAATATTATTACATCATTATCTTCATTAGTATGTCAAAAAGATACTGATGTATAGCAATTCTCATAAAAGTATATTAAAGTATTTTAGTATATTTTTGAAGTTGTCATTGTCTTATTTTCGACATTCTTGGTACTTTGCATTATATAAAAATAAAAATACGTGTAAGTATTATTTATGTATTTTTATATAATATTATGCATATTTAGACAGTCTACTATCCACGGGAACCTTTATTACATATGTAGAAAGTTCCCGTGTATGTTGTAGCCTGTTTACGCGATATCTGAGCCGCCTGTCACTCTGTCAGCCCGTAGTCCTGCGGCTGCGTACTTGTCAGAGGCCCGAGGCTGCATACACAACCTCGACGGGTTGACACAGCTGTATCTCAGCTGCGCGCGGTTGCTTTAGCTGCCGCGGCTGCATGTGGGAATTGTGAAAAAACACATTTCCGCGTGTACGCGCGGGGTAGGATCCGCTGCGTGCATGGAAAAATCAGCTGCATGCGGGTCTCTAGTACGCGGGATCCTGCTGCTGGCGGGGCTGCGCGCGGAATTGTAACATAACACATTTCCGCATTTACGCGCGGGGTAGGATCCGCTGCGTGCGTGGAAAAATTAGCTGCGCACAGGTCTCTAGTACGCGGGATCCTGCTGTTGGCGGGGCCGCGCGCGGGAATAACACATTTCCGCATGTAGTGTTGTAATTTTTAGTACTTTTCCTTTTAATTATTTTAAAAATATAAGGAGTTGGATTTCAAGGGTGGGGTCAGTGAGTGACCCTACCTAATTTTGGGTGGAAAATCCATTTCTGTAATAATAATTTATATGGTTTTCCTACTCCTTCTTAGGTTAGTAGTATTATTATTATTTTGATGTTATTTTAGTTACTTTTGCAGCTTGCTCTGCAATAGTAGCAAGCTGACAAAGCACATCCTCTTCTCCTGGAAGGGGATCCAACTGAGATATGATCCTGACCAAGGACTCATATTCTTTTGGCAGCTTTTAAAGAATGAAGAGTGACAAACACTCAGGATCCATGTTCAGCCCAGATAACTTGAACTTAGCAACACTAGATCTAGCTTCCCCCACAAATTGTTTACAGTTGCCAAATTTCAACTTAAACAATCTATTGAAAGCCATCCACTTTTGATGAAAAGAGTCACCAGCATACTTTTCCTTGAGCATTTTCCATAAAACACTCCCCTTCCTCTTCTGTTCCTCCAACAGAGTATCAGCAACCCATGTTACATGATGCTCATAAAAGTGTCTAAGAATAAGATGATAGGCCTTCTTCTCCACCTCTGAACTGATCAAAGTATCATCTACTTTCATAATATCCCCACAACAGATGTTATCCAACTCACTGCCCATAAGGACAGCCCAAGCATTATAGTTCTGACTATTCAAAACTAAATTGGTGGAGCTGGACTCTGGGATATAAGACATCTTCTTGGAAAACAGGAGGCCCTTGAGGTTTTCCAAAGTAAGGTTTAAGGGTCTATCTTTCTTGGAAATAATGATAATGATGGTACTAATAATGTGTTGGAATTATGGCCAGCAATTAGCTTAGGCAAATGAGCAGTATTTAAAGCAAAAGAAATTCTGGACACTGGGTGTCAATATTGGCTAATGATGCTCTCACAGTGGGGAAATATGTTGGATGAATTTGATTGGAATGATGAATGAATAGATGGAAAACAGCAGGGAGAAGAGCTCCTTAAGTACAAAAGATTGGCCTCTTGTGAGCCCATGATACAACAAGCAAAAAGGCAAATTTTCCTCCCCAAAAGATCTCTACAGGCTCTACTGGCCTTGTTACTTGGTTGGGACTACATCAGCCTGCATGGCGTCAGTTCCTGAACCCTTACAGCCGGCCTATTCCGGTCCATTCCAGTGTTTCCACCGTTACCGGGCTGAACCAGCCCCTTGCTGTTCAATCCCCTTGGCTGGTTGTTCTTTACAACCAGCCATGATGACCTCATTACGTTTTTTACGGGCTGGTTGCCTCATGCAGCAAGCCCCCGGCCCCTCAAATGGGCCAGGTGGGACCCAGGGAACACCTGGGTCCGGTCTCAGACTCACATGGGGGGGGGTGTGACCAGCGGACATGCTGTCCCCCCCATCTTTCTCTCAAATCCCTGGTGGGGGCGGTCAAATCCCCTCACCAGGGGCCCTGGGGGTCAATACCCCCAGGGAGTTGTCAAGAAAATTGTCCTGGGAGGTGATCAGGTCCCCCCAGACCCATTGCTCCTCCCCCTTGGTAAAGGGGGGGGAGAGCACCCCTGCTTGGTCGCTTCACACAATCAATGGTGGAGGGGTAATGACTTCCCCCCCACCTGCTGGTTGCTACGCTTGCGGCCGGCACCGCCACCTCCTTGGGCAGGGGGGTGGTCAGGTCCCCCCTGCCCTGACTGACCGCACTGTTGCGGCCGGTCGCTGGCTGGTTCAACCCAGCCAGCTCGCCCCCATCCCCCTTGCAACGGCAAGCGAGGGGAGGGGGAGCAAGCCGGGGCCGCGAGTCCCGGCTCCGTGGCCCTGGTTGCCGGGCGCGACCAGCCGGGCCCCTGCGGCATCCCACTGCGCAGGATCCCTCGGCCAAGGACAGCCCCGCGCGGGCCATTGGGCCCCACCTGGGCCGTACCGAGGAACACAGGTGGCCCCAAATAGGCCTCAACGCGGGCAGTGGCCCCAAGCGGGCCGCGACACGGGCGGCAGCCCCTAGCGGGCCCCAATGGGCCGCCCCAAGCCCAAATCGTGAGAATTACATACTTTGGCGGGCCAGCCCGTCTGGCCAAGTATGTCCATAATAAAGCTTGGGCCCTTTTATGCCCAAATAAGCCCATCTGGCTTGGGTAGCCCCTCCACCATGGTGGGCCTGTGAGGGCCTGTGTCCCAAAATACCGTAAAAACGTGTTTTGGGGCCCAAATGCCCAAACCCAATAACACCCACATAGGCCCACGTGGCCCACGTGATGTCCAATGGGCCGTGGAGGCCCATTTTTGCATCCCATTTGGATTACACACTCCTATGCACATTACCTGAGTGCATCTGCATTTTAACACTCTCTCTTTCTTGTCTCTCAATATCCTGCTGACTTTCCCTTTTTATTTCACAGGTTCAGGTTCTATTGGGATTATTGCTGGAGGGAGGTTGCTACCTTCTCTTGGTTGAAAGTGTTTGACTAGGCGAACAGAAAATACTGGGTGTTTCCTTGATAATTCTTCACTCAAGATTACTTCCACAGCATTTTTGCCATGCATCTCCTTGATATCAAATGGTCCAACAAAGGCTGGTTTCAGTTTTCTGTTACCTGCTAGATTGTTGAAATTTGTTGTAGATATCAAGATCTGATCTCCTATTTTAAATTCAGGTTCTTTATGTAATTTGTCCAATCTTTTTTTGTTGTATTGTACTGCTTCTTCTACACATTTTTTAGCTTGATTATTTGCCAGATCTATCATGTTCTTAAAGTCAAGAGATGTTGGATGAATAGTGGCTAAGGTATAGTTTAAGTTATTCCTAGGGAGTTTTGGAATCCATCCTCTTTCTAGTATGTAAGGAGCTTATTTGGTAGTAGAATGTTTACTGCTGTTATAAGCCATTTCTAGGGCTGGGAGTAGGCTTACCCAATCATGGCAATAACCATCTGATTTTTTGTATTCTAGACCAAAGCTACAGAACCTTCTTAACATATCTTCTAGGGTCTGTATCATTCTTTCAGCTAATCCTCAGTTTAGGGATGGTATGCTTTAGAAAATGCTAGAGTAGTACCCAGTATACCATGTAGATTCCTCCAGAACTCAGAGGGGAATTTGGGGTCTCTGTTGCTGATTATAATATTGGGTATACCCACATCAGCTATGATCCTGTTCGAGAATAGTAAAGCTACATCCATAGCACTATCTTCTTTGTGGTTAGGTAAGAATTTTGCCTTCTTAGAATATCTTTCAACTATAACTAGGACAGAGTTATATGAATGAGTACCTCCAGGGGGGAGGCCGGTGACAAAATCCATATTAATGATTTCCCATCTGGTTGTAGGTTCAAAGATTTTCCGTAAGATTCAAAACCTTTTTCCAGTAGTCTTATTAGATTTTTGACAGGTTTCACAGCTAGTAACATATTTAATAGTGATTTATTTCCAGTCTATCCACCAAGAAGTTTGTTTTACTTTTTACAAAGTTCTTTCTGTGGATAGATGCCCTGATGAACTGTTGTCATGTCATTCCTGGAGTATATGTTGTATATGTTTGTTGTTGCTTAGTACTAATACACTGGAATGTTGGTGTCTGTAGTAAAGGAGACCATCACAAAAGGTAAAACTTCCTACTTTATAGGGTTCAATTAATGAAGCAGGTAGACTATTTATCAGAGCTGCTTCTTGGGATTCACATTCCATAATGGCAATCAGCAGCTTGATTTCAGGAGAGTAGTTGTCCCTTACTAGGTTGAAAAAAGCAGTTTCTAATTCAAATAAGTGGATCCCCATTATTGGAGCATTCAATTCAAAAAGATTGATGTTCAGGATAGGAAAAATATCTTGATCTTCAGGGTCATATGCTGGATTGTTAGAGTCATTAGGCAAAGCATTCCTACTTAGACTATCAGCATTCTGATGTTTAGCTCTAGCTTTATGCACTATAGTCATCTGACCTCTATACTTTTGTATAGCAATTTGCCACCTGAGCATATGTCTGCTGGGATTTTTCAGGTTTATAAGAGTTCTTAAAGCATTACAGTCCGTGATTACTTGAAAATTAGTGCCTTCTAAGTAATAGTGTAGCTTTTCTCAAGCCCATAATAGTGCCAAACATTCCAACTGACTGGCTCCATATCTCTTTTCTGTATCTTTGATCTTTCTAGATATGAAGAGTACTGGTTTCTCTACTGGTCTGTCTTCTTCTATCCTTTCTTGATGTAGAGCAGCTCTTCACCCTTCCATACAGGCGTCAATGTACAGTTTGAAGGGCTTGGAGTAATCTGGTTGGATGAATAAAGGAGTAGAGGTCATAGCTATTTTTAGTTCCTCATAGTTTTTCAGTCTCTCATGATTCATTTCAAATAGGGTTTTTTTTTCCCGGTTCATACAGACTCTTAGTTAGCTTAGCAAAATTTGGTATGTATTGTCTGTAATAACTGCAAAAACTAATGAAAGACACTAACTCTGATTTTTTTTGAGGCATAGGTCTATTCAAGACAGCAGCTATCTTATTTTGATCATCAGCTAGAGTTAAACCAGAGACTATATGTCCTAAGGCTTTCAATTCTCTGTAGCCATAGTTGCATTTCTTCATGGACACCTTCAATCCTGCTCTGGAGATTGTCTGGAGTACTAATCTTACTTGGTTCATATGAGTATCCCAATCATCAGAGTATATGATAACATCATCTATATATACCATCATTCATCCTTGTCTGATGTATGTACCTAGAACTGTATCCATTGTTCTCTGGAAGTGTGATGGAGAATTCTTTATACCAAAGGGCATCCTAAGATATTCATATATTCCCAAATGACAGATTATTCTCATAAACTTCCTGCTTTCAGGTCTTATTGGTATCTGGTGGAAACCTTTAAGCATATCCATATTAGTGATGTACTTGGCCTTGGAAAAGTTATGCAGGGCATGATCAATTGGGCGTATAGGATAATAATCTGCTTGAGTATAATTATTGAGCATTCTGAAGTCTCCTACCATTCTTGACTTTTCATTATGACAAGCTATGATTACAGGTGTGGTCACATCTACCTGTTCATTATTACCTACTTTCCTTAATACTTGTAAGTCTATTAGTTCTTGGATATGTTCCTCAAGAGCTTTTCTAGACTTAGGACTAGAAGGATAGGATGGCCTTCTTAATTTTGGAGCATAAGGAGGCTTAATGGTCAATGTAAATATCATATCATGTCCTTTAATACCACCAATGGGATGATCTTTAGTACAAAAAGCATTTTGGTTCTCAAAGCAGACTTTCAATATATCTTTTTTCTGTTCCTCAGAAAGTTTCATATTCAGAGGTGCTTGAGAGAAATATTCTTGGTCAAAGTCTTCTAAGTGCTTTTGATAAGTAGAGGAGGGGAAGTTAGACTGAATGTTTCATATCTTAAACTTCTTCTCCCAATTACCACCTACTGTGAAGTATCTCCCTTTACTCTGGAACACATCTATACCATATAGACATAAGGCATCATTACCCAGTATCAGGTAGTCACATAGTCAGTTGAGCAATACTACAAATTCCACTTGTATCCTCAAAGATCCTTTAGTATGAGTTAGTATTATAGGAGCAGTCCATACTCCAATAGCATTCATGGTAGAGTTGCAAGAGCTGAACCTGGATTTTGGGACGGGAAGAAGGTGTTCTTTCCAATTGGGATCCCATTTGTTTAAGAATTCAGCACAGACACATGAGCAAAAAGCTCAACTATCCAGTAATAACCTTATAGGTCTGTTTTTATACAATCCTGTTGCATAACAAGTTTGACCAGTGGTATAACTTTTCCCACTCATAGGTTTAACTTTTAATGTTTTGACATCCATAATATGTCTAGGAATTATGGTAGAATCCCATTGTTGGGGCAAGCTAGAATCCCCATGGATGTTATTGATTTCTACAGAAGTGACTATATCTCCTTCTATAACATTAACAGGGCGTGGTCAGGATCAATTCACATTCAGAAAGAGATCCTTCAGTATCAGCTATATCTTCATAGTTCTGATTCCCTTCAACCTCCTGTTCTCCTCCTAAGACTTCTTTTGTTCTTTTTGGTAATGGGCAGTCTTGTCTCATATGCCCAGTCTTGTTACAATTCCAACAAGTTGCCGGCATCCTCTCTTTATCCCTATTCTCATTAGGTTTCTTATTATCAGAGGCATTCATCAGAGGAGGTTGTTCTCTGGTTTTGTTGATGTTATAGTTCTCTTTGGGTCTGGAAGGGGCTTTCTTGTCTAACCCATTCATGTCTATTACTTCTTCTAGCACATTGATTAGAGTTGGCAAATCAGCATCCATACTCATCCTACATCTTAAACTATGGTTAAGATTTCCAGGACACAGGTTAAGGAGTCTTTCATTTACTTCCTCTTTATCAGCATCTGGATAGAAGCAATCCAACCTTTTCTTCTGTTCCAAGCACCATTTGTGAGGTTTATCCTTGGAGGGGTCAAATGAGGAATTTTTGAAATTTTTCATCATTTTTCTTTTCCACATTCTAGAACCAAATTTTTCTTTAATCAGAATTTTCCAAGAATTCCATGGTAAGGATCCTACTTCTTCTCTTTTACTGATAAACCAGTCCAAGGCTACTCCTTCAAATATTCTGGGCAGCCTGACTACAGCTATAGCTTCTGGTAGGTCATAAGAGTTAATAGTGTAGTAAATAAATTTAATAAAATTTATATGATTTTATTCTCCTTCATCAGAGAACTTGGGCCATTCAGAAATAGGGAATAACAGTTTGAGGGCTTGCTCCATCTCAGCGTTAGGAAGAGGCCTAAAGGTGTCACTCCATGCATTCCTAATAAGGGTGGTGCATAACGGGTAGTGGTTTTTCTGGGAGGTTTTGGTTCCTCTGTGGTACCCTCCAAGGGGTTGGTCAGACAGACTTTTAAGTCTCTAAGATCATTTGTGATCAGATTAAATTGCAGGTCTACTTTTTTATTAAGCACATCCAGTTTTTCACTAAGGGATAGAATGGAGCTGTTAGTAGTGGTTACCAATTCTTCTTTTAAGGGTTGGAAAAACATAATAAAATCTTCTTGGATTCCTGATAACATATGCTCAATTGTTTGAGTCTGTCTGATCCTAACTTGAATGATTTTCTCCAATAACTTTTCTGTGTGTTCTTTGATTTCTTCCATTCCTAACGTCTTTGTTTGGTTATTAATCAATTTGGCTACTACTGAGGTTAATTTATCCATTTGGGTATAAACACCATCCAAATTTTCACAAACTATTTTGAAATTATGACGCATATCATTAGAAAAGGAAGTAATTACATCAGAGGTTTGTTTGGGCTCAGAATTAGCAGCTAATTGTTGTAAACCTTTTTCCATTTTTGAGCTAGGGATATTATCTGATCCCAGTCTTTCTTTCCTTTGGTTTGGGATGGGAAGAGGATCTCTTCTTTCCTGATCCTTTGCCTTTCAGTTGGTCTAATTGATCCCAAGGATTCCACTTTTCTACATAGGATTCTAACTCTTTCCTTGGAATCATTTTCTGAAGAGCTATCTGGGTAGCTTTTTCCTGGGAGACTATCTTTTTCATAGACACCATGTCCTCCTTGGCTTGGGCTTCTTTGAGCTCTTCCCAATATTTCACGTGCTCTTTGACTAAGTCTTTTATCCTGGCTTCCTTGGCCAGATTCTGCTGGGGTGGCTGCAGGGAATCTTTTTGTAAAGGAGGGTGGATTGATTCTACTACCTTCTCCATCTCTAGGTTGGGAGAGGGCAGAAGTAATTGGTTCTTCTCCTTGTCCATCAACATTTGATTCATGGGTTCCAGTCCCTTCATGGTTGTCCTTATTGGTTGTCTCATGGTTACTGAGAGCTGTTGGCAAAGATCCATAGGAGGGAATTCTCCCTGAGGCTCTTGTGTTACGTCTATTCATTTTTGAATAATATTTTATAAGTATTTTACAGAAAAAATCCATAAAAAGAAGTCTTATTCAAAACTCACTTAAGTTGATGTTCAAAGGTACCAAGACTTTATTGGGATTAAATTGATCCTTAGTAGGTAATCCTATGGGATCTTGGTGTGTTCCAATAAGTTCTTCACCTGCCCAATCAATATTTTCAGGGCGTCCAGAGATATGTGGGATTTTCTGATCCAATAAATCAACTTCAGTGGTTATGGTTTCTGGTACAGGAGGGTTCACTGATAAAAGAGTTTATTTTATTGGTTAATAAAATATATTAATATTATTAAAAAACAATATGGTAATAAAAGTTGTATACTTACTTTTATATTTCAAAAAGTAATTTATATGGTATTTCTTCCAAGCTTTATGTTTCCTTAATAGGGACTGAAAGTTGATGAGCCACTCAAGATCTTCTTGTTCAAGGATTTTATCTAAGTGTTTATGTGCAGAAGAGATATTAAGTTGCGCAGCTTGAGTTAAAGCTTTCCAACCAGTAGGTTTATAATTTTTAATATATTCTTCAGTTCTTATCTTTTAAAGGTTTAAATAATAGATTATTGATTCTGAATTGGTTTTTAAATCCACTGCAGAATAATTTCATGATAAATCACGGTCATAAAGTCAGATAAATTTATCTTTGATTTATTTTTACGTGAAATGTCTGGTCCAAAGTATTAAATATAATAAAATGGAATATGTCCCAGCCAGAACCCCAATTTTTAGCCTCCTGGATGCCAAGACCCTTGCTATCCTTTAGCTACCAGAGGTGATAGAATAAATTAAAAAAATATATTATTTAATAAATTCAGCAAAAATCTGTAAAATATTTGGATTAATCTTATTTCAAGGTTAAGTGGTTTGGTTATTGTTTATTTTTTTAAATCAATATGAATAAATTGATTATTGAATATTTTTATAGAGGTGCCGCAATTATATTGGGGATCTTTAACACCTCTCTTCAGGGATTTCAGTATGAAAAAACATAGTTCTGGTAACTTTGAGCTCTGTAGTTTAAAGGATATTTTACCAAAAGATAATATGTATAAAAAATACATGGTGGAGTGGTAGGGCCTTGTAACCAAGCTTCCACAACAGAGAAAGGATAATAAAACTTTCTGGTATATTATTAAATTCTTTTTGTATCTGTTTGAGACGTGCACTGATGGGTTAAACCTGTATACTGGGGTTATAAGGTTGTTCAACAGTTTTAATTGATAAAAAAAGAGGTTAAGGACGGATATTATTGATCAGACTTAGCCATAAATCACTTACTTATCTCTTATAAGTACTTGATTACCTTGGCATGGTTTCTGGATATAAATATAACTGGGTCTCTGCCCATCAATATCCTCAAAATAGCTCTTTATTTATAGCTTTTGGAGTCCCAATACTATCCTTCTGAGGGGTACAGGGGCTCAAAGGGACAGACACTAAGGCCAGCAGGGCAACCAGTGGTAGCCTGTCACGTGTTCTTGGTGCTATAGCGCGGGTAGCATCTAACTCCTCAGGTTATGGGAATTATTCTACTTTATAATAGACATTGGTACGTGTGAATAACACTAATCTGTCCCATTCATGTATTATTTAATTAATTATCCTGATTAAATGTTCCCATTAATTTTATAATTATTTTAATAGACATTTGTACAAACATCCTGATGTCAGGTTAGTCCTCATTATGTATTAAATAACTGGAGTAAAGTCATGATATTGATTTTACTCCTTATTTTTGAGTTCCAGTTGATTTACTAAAATAATTACTTCAAAATATAAGTTATGGGAATTCATGTAATATTGTTACATCATTAGTTTTCTTAATATTTCACAAAGATGTTGATGTCTAGGAATTCTCATAAAAGTATATCAAATTATTTTAATATATTTTTAGAAGTTTTCATTGTCTTATTTTCGACATTCTTGGTACTTTGAATTATATTTAATAAAAAATATGTATAGGGGTTATTTAAGTATTTTTATATAATATTATGTAATTTTAGACTATCTACTATCCACAAGAACATTTATAACATATGTAGAATGTTCCCATGTGGGTTTTAGCATGTTTACGCACTACCTAAGCCTCTCAGGCCACCTGTCACTCTGTCAACCCATAGTCCCGCAGCTGCGTACTTGTCAGAGGCCCAGGGCAGCTTACACAACCTTGATGGAGTGACAGGGCTGTATCTTAGCCGCACACGGGTGTATTGGCTGCTGCGGCTGCGCGCGGGAATTGCGACAAAACACATGTTGGTCCATAACTCCTAAAATATACACAACACCTCAATTCTGAATGAATTTTGGGTGTGAAACCTATACGCGGAAATACGTGTGAAATATTTAATTGACCAAAAGCTCAATAGTGGAGCCGTGGTATTTTGGTCTTTCTTTCCTTAATTATTCAAAAATATAAGGAGTTGGATTTCAAGGGTGGGGTCAGTGAGTGACCCTACCTAATTTTGGGTGTAAAATCCATTTCTGTAATAATATTTATGGTTTTCCTACTCCGCCTTAGGTTCATTATATTATTATTATTTTTATTTAATTTTTGTTACTTTTGCGGCTTGCTTTGCAATAGTAGCAAGCTGACATTGGTGGCGGGGCCAGGGGGAGAGTTTGTGGCAGGGCCAGCAGGCAAGGATGGCGAGTTGGCGGCGGGGCCAGTGGGCAAGGATTGCCAGTTGGCAGCAGGGCTGGCAGGCGAGGATGGCAAGTCAGCGGGGGGGTCAGCGGGCAAGGAGGGCAAGTAGGCAGCGGGGCCCGCGGGCAAGGAGGGCAAGTTGGCGGCGGGTCCAGCAGGCAAGGAGCGGAAGTTGGTGGTGGGGCCGGAAGGCAAGTGTGGGGCGGGCCAAGGAGGTTGAGTTGGCGGCGGGGCTGACAAGCAAGGGGGGAGGCAAGGAGGCCGGAAAGCAAGGGGGGCAAGTAGGCTGGTTAGCAAGGTGAGGGGAAACGGGGGGAAGGAAGGGGGGAGAGGGGAGGTGTTGGTGAGTGAGAGGGGGTGAGAGGGAGGGAAAAGTGGAATGAGGAGGAGGGAGGGGGGAGCATACCAGGGGAATCAACCAAGGGGGTGGGGGGGGCTGAAAGGGTATGGAGGTGGATGAATCAACCTATGAGAATTGGCTGATGGGGAAGATGAGGAGGAGGGGAGGGAAGCTTACCAGGGGAGCCAACCAAAGGAGGAGGGGAGTTGGTGGGTGAGTAGGAGGAAGGATTTGACTGACTGGTGGTTTGGTGGGGTGAGGTGGGTGGTTTGTCCGGTGGTTTGGTGGGGTGAGGTGGGTGGTTTTTCTGGTGGTTGAGTGGGGTGAGGTGGGGGATTTGGATGTTTTGAGTCTGTTTTGTCTAAGTCCACCCCACCAAATGAGAAAAAAAAAGAAAATACCGACTCAGCCTAGGAATCTTGGGTTAAAAACCAAAACCATTTGTCTAATTCCACCCCATCAAATGAGAAAAAAAGAAAAATGATTGAGTCAGCCAATGAATCTTGGGTGAACAACCAAAACCAAAAAAAAATTGGTGAAGGGATTTTTTACCTAATTCATAATCAAAAATTACTCATCAAAGAAAGCAGGGATAAGAGGAAGAATCTTTTCCCTCATAGAAGAAGATGAGGGACAAGATGAGACAGGGATGACTTGAGGGGGATCTGGAATATCATCTTCAATTATTTTGTCCCATTCATCTTTGATGTTGGCCAAAAGATTGTGAAGGATAACACAAGTGATAATCCAGTTGCTGAGGAACTTCATTTCTTTTGGATTTGGAAGCTGGTTTTGCAATTCTCTTAAGCTGGCCCATCTTCCTTTCAGGACTCCTATGGCATGCTCAATCCAAACTTGTGATTGGGAAAGATGATAGTTGAAATTGGTTTTTCCTTGATTGTTTGAAAAAACATTCTGTTATGCTGGAACCACATATTTTCCACTAGCATAAGCTGAATTGGCCAGAAGTTATTGATTGTGGTCAAAGCAGTTACCTGGTTGTTGGGCAATTGGCATCCAATTGAACACATATGAATCATGAAAATAACCTGGAAGGCCAGCATGGAGAGATATGAACTTCTTTTTGTTATTTCAAACAATTTGTAGTGTCACAGAGTATCTAAACAAACAGAAAAAACACATTTTTTCAGGGTGTGATCAACAGTTTTATCAAAGCAATTGGAAAAGATATGAATCAATCGCCTTCTTTTGCAATCAAAATAGTGGTTGCCATCTAGCTTGGGTTTTTGAATCAAGGGGATGGTGGTTCTATCAACAGAACCAATGCAACAAGGAAATACTTTTTTTCCATTACTTGAGATATCTCCTTGCTTTCTTCTTTTGTTGGCCAAGAAAGGACTGAGAGATGGAAATATAGGATAGAAACCATGACTCTTTTCGTGCATGAGTCAATGGTTCCATATCCCACTTAGAATACATTTTCTAATCAATGAATTGCTGCTCCATTTCCATTTGATCCCAATCTACAAAGAGCAACAGCCAGTTGGATATCTGGATTGCGTTGAGGATTCTGCAAATTTTCCTGGAAGATGTGGTGGTCTTCAATCATTTTCAAAAGTTTTATGAATGAAGGTAATAGAGTTTGGAAAAGTTGCTGGAAGCTTAAGTCAGGTAGGAGATGAAGCTTTTGCCTTTCATACATAGGTTTGTGGAGAGTTTGTCTTCTTGGAACCATCTATTTCTTTTTTAATAGAGCATTAAAAGCCAGCTAATTTGATTCCAAATCAGAGTCTGAATAAGAGTCTGAATGGCAGTCAAATACTCACAAAAGTTCAGTCAGCTTTTATGCATTTTCAACTTGCTGAAAACAATTTTGATGGTACATGTTGAGAAAGATGGTTATTGGATGTGTGGTGATGAGATGATGATGGGATTTGTTTGAATATGGAGATGTGAAGCAATAGAGATGTTAAGTGATGGAGATGTGAAGTAATGGAGATGAGATGTGGGTTATGTGATGGAGATGGGACCGGTGTGGATTTGCTGATGTGGATGGGTGTTTTAGATGTGATGGATGTTGGATGGATGATGATACATTAATGGCGGGTTTAATGGCGGGTTTGATGTTTTAAATCTGAAATTTTCATGAAACCCTCCATTTTGAAATACACCAGTTAGGGGGTATGTTTATTTCAGAAACCTGCCATTAAAAATGGTGGTTTTGGTAATAAAAAATGGCGGGTTTCTAATGGCGGGTTTGCTAACTCTGATATTCCCTAATATTCAGAACCAACTTAATAAGCCACAAATAATTCAAAAATGAATAAAATAATATTGAAATATCAAATAAAAGATAAATAAATAAATAAAACCTTAAGTAGTAATAAAATGAGAATTATTATTGCAGACATGGGTTTCTGGTGCCAAATTAGGTAGGGCCACCCACTGGCACCACCACCCAATTCCCAATCCTTCAGACATAACTATGATTCATCCATGTAACCTTGCTCTAAACATCCACACGTATGTTTTTCTGACCAAAACTTTGGTCAGAAACCCATAATTATGTTCAGTTTAGGAGTTATGTAAAAAAAGAATATTTTTTTCCACAGCCCTGTACACAGCTTTGGGCCCTCTGCAACTGAGCGCACAACTCTCATAGTCTGTGGGAGCCGCCATCCGCTGCCACAACCAACCCCCAGCCCTGCTTGTAGTAATTAAGCTCAGGCCAGTTGGTCACAATGGTTGTGGAAGGCCCTGGCCCTGCAGGTGGTAGAGCAACTACCTAGCTCAAGCCAGGAGGGTTTCTGCCAACTTCCAGACCCGCAAGTAGTTCCACAGTCTGAGGAAGTTGCTAAAAACTTCCATTTCTTCTTGTAGTCAATCAAATAACTTGCGCAGCACAGAAAAACAGCCAGAGTGTTGTGCAAGGCAAGGCACCAGCCTCCAGGACAGTTCCTGCTTCCCAAAGCGCAAAACTGGCTGTAGGGTACACCATGCACACCCTACAGCCTGTTTCCACACCCCATGGGGCCTGAACAGCGCCACCATGTTGTTGGGAACCATTTGAAACAGTAACAGAAAACACAAAATCTGAAGAAATGGGGCCTTGAACCCCATTAGAATCAAACCAAAATTTCCAAGAACACTGTAAAACGGAGATTAAGATAGTTTACACACCCCATTTACAGTACCTCCTGGACACTTTAACCCTCTGGGGGTGTGCACAGAGAAAAAAATGATTCCCAGATTTGTGATAGCCTGCTCTCAAGTCACTAGGCACCCATAAAAACCCCTGTATCCCATGAAATAAACTGTAAGTAACTTGTCACAACCAGGCACTCACTGCCTGCTTAAGTGACTGTAAATTGAACAATATGGAAAAACCAGCCTCAGAATAAAATTTCCCCTTTATAAAAAATTCTCTGCAGAATTTTTTCAAGCCCTTCTTCTCAAGGAACCATGGCTTATATTTTTATATATTAATTAAACCCCACCCACTTGGATGATACAAGTGGTCATTAAAGGCATGGAAACTTGTATCAAGCCCCAATTATTATGATTTAAGGCCTTCAATACTTCTGTAATGACTAGAGAAGGTCCAAAAAATAAATTTATAGATTCTTATCCTCAGAAAAAGTCTGGATCACCTTCCTTTTGCTGGGCAAACACCTTTACCATGAGGTGACAAAAAAAATATAAATAAGGCCCCCCCAGTCATTTCTACCTCATTCATTCCAGCCATAAAGTAATTATAGCATCAGATGTTTTCTTCCTCAGCCATTTAACCCTTATCAGAACATAATTTTTTGATCTTGGATCATTTTGTGATCAAATTTTAGACCAAAAATCTTGAATCCCCTTTTCTTGGCCAAATTATCAACAAAAACTTTCAGTCTGCTCCAGTATCAACTTTCAGAAACCTGAACACTTGGATATTGGCTCATTTTTTTGAAAATAATTCCAGATCTTTATCTAGTAAGTGATACTGCTGACCTAAAATATTTTTTGCAGGTTTTGAATAAACCAATCACCAAGGAAATTATCCACACCCTTCTTGAAAGGAATCCTTGTAATCACTACAGGCAAAAAAATTGCTCCTATATTCTCCTAAACAGAAATATACCTGTGTTATGGAGGGCTTAATGACCCCAATAAGGTCTTGGACCCCCATTTAAATGTATTTTTATTAATATATAAATAAATTTACCTCTTTTAGCCAAACCATATATCTGGAATTTCTCCCTATTTTTTCTATAATGTTTTTATCACCACTATTAGCTAGAAGGAGTCGGGTCCTTGACATCTAATAGGCTGACACCTCTGGTAAAACCTGCTATTCTACAAGGCTAATACAGGGATATCCTGTCGAAATGCTATTAGATAGTGGAGCTTTCTTTTCCTGTGTGGGGATCACCTCCTTGGAACAACAAGATCCAAACTGGAAACAAAATTTACTCCCTGTTCACCAGGGAAATTCCAGCAGCTGCAATTGCTCCCTGAATTCTATAAGAGTATGGAGCACAGATATTTTACTAACTCAGGAGAAAGGATCTCTCAAACTGAAGGCAGAATTTTTATTACTCCAGAATGGTGTATGTGATTATTTCATTCTTGGAAATTACACCCTCTGTATCCATGGGATAGATTTTTTTCAGAGCAAAGGAAAGTACTTTAAAGTAGGATATGACTGGAACAGAAACTTTGAGATATGCAAAATAAATTCTATGGCATCTGAATTCACTTATGGAAAGCACTGAGAAAACTTTAACAAAGAATATTTCACAGAACCTTACTCCCAAATCAGTGAAGAACAGAAAAAGGATATCCTTACTGTTTGCTTTGATAATCAGATTTCCTTCTGTACCAAAGATCAAATTGGGAATTTAAAAGGAAACAATATGATCCCAACACTCACTATCAAACCTCCTTACCCCCCTAAACTCAGCAGACCAGCTTACCCATCTAGCCCCAAGAGCCCCAATTCTAGAACAACCCTTGAAACCCATATACAAGAGTTGATAGACCTACAAGTATTAAGGAAATTAGGTAAAATGAAAAATTTGATATCACTACACTAGTAATCATAGCCTGGAATAATTACAATTCAAGGATGTTTAAATACTTCAAGTTTCTTCAAAATTACACTCAAGCAGACTATTATTCAATACCCAGGATTGATCATTATTCAAAAAAATTATAAAAGGATAATTACATCACCACCATTGATATGCTGAGATGATTTCACCAGATACCAATAAGTCCTGATAGCAGAAATTTCATGAGAATCATATGCCACCTAGTTATATATGTCAGCTTCCTGAGACCAGGAACCTTGTATTCCTTTAGCTAAATAAATTGATGCAGTGGAAGAATAATAATATTCTTGAAGGTAAAAATGTTTATAACTCCACAATAATGAATATGAGATTATCTGTTGAAGTTTGAGTTGATTGTTCCAGTTGAAATAATTTAGAGAGGATGAGGAAGAGTCTTATTATGCCAAGAGGAGCAGGTCTAGGGAGCCAAAGGAGGGCACTCCGGTTCAAGTTAAGTAAGAACAGATGGTTTGATTCCATTTTCCAGACATCAGTATAAATAGACTAAGTACATGATGGCTAACAAGTGGTTATCAGTAAAAATCATAATGAATAAACTAATATACTGAATATTGAAGACATTAATTCCAGAGTGCAATTTTCACAGTGAGAAGTCAATAATTTAACTAATGACTTCTCTAATAAGACTTCAGTTGGACTCAATTATTAGGCAACACTGAGAGAGACTGGATTATAACAGAAGTGCAATTTCTATAGTGTTTTGGTTGAAAAGGGTTTTCAATATTTTGTAAAGAGGAGCCTCAGTTTATACATACTGGTGTTCATTAACACCTCTCTTCAGGAAATCAACTTTTTACTTTGTACTCTGGAATATGTGGACCTTTTTAATTAATCTAGAGGGAATTATTACCCACTGGAATGTTAATATGGCCAGGAAACTCTGCACACAACAGGTTACGTGCAGAGGATCACAATTGAAAGGTGTCAGATCAAAGGTGGGGGGTTTATTGATTCTTCCTCAAGGCAAGCAGCAATATTGTTTTTTAGAAATAACAGTAGTATAATTCAGACTGAAGTCATAAACCACTTGCTGATAACTCCATAATAACTTTATAAGCAATGAAACTTTTTCTGATGATAATAAAGAAATTCCAGATAAATTGGTGGAATATACTCCAAGAAGGAACTGGATAAATACCTTTTTGGGGTTGAAGAAGCTTCTGCAAGCCACATAGAGAGGTCAGGACTCATGTGCGGAGGCTAGAAGGGCTCATAAGCGCTGTTTTAGCACATCTTATAGGTTCTATAACCCTGTGCATCCTGTATCTTTAGGATTAGTACATATTTTGAGGATCTAGATCAGTCTCTTACATTTATTTGCAGATCTAGTGACTTTTGCATTTAATTATTTATAGTAATAATTAGATTTTTCCTAAATTCTTCAAAGTTTGGCTAGAAATACTTTCTAGCTTATTGACATCATTTTGGTATCTTTCATTATTTTATTGGTTGATCCCTTGATATTTTCCACAGTCCTCAAACAGCAGGATATGTTATGTTTTCAGTACACATTATTATTTCATATTTTATTTAAATAACTCATGCTTTTCTTTTAACCACTATTATTTGAATTATATTGGTTTAGGATCATCTGCTATTCATGTTTCAAGTTAGTGACTATGTAAGGGTGATCCTACTAGTATTCTGTAGTCAAATGTGGTCCTTAGTTTTCCTTGTAGTGGATCCAGGAATTGTTTCTCTGTTTTGGTACTCAAAAACCTAACCTATAGACATCAGACCAATTTTTATAGCATAAGGATAGCTCCAAACCTCAAAAAGACCTCATAAATATATTCTAAACCTAAAATAACCCTTAGTAACTCAGCCAAAGTAACCCTCTATCTCTCATGGATTAGAAGATACAGCTCAAATCAACCCTCGCCTACCCATACCCCTACCAGGTTTCAAAAATCAGTGAAAGGTCATAGAAATACCCTGGAAGCGCTCAAGTACATAACACATACAGTAGAACCCATAAAGCACCAAAAAAACCTCTGAAGCAGTATACAGAAGTAATATATGCAAGACACTGCATACAGCACCAAAAAAACTCCTGCAGCAGTATACAAGATTAATAACACTGCATGCAGCACCAAAAAAACCTCTGCAGCAGTATAAACAAGCAATATATTCAAGTCAATTTATGAAGGACCAAGCAAATGACCAACCACCACTATACAGAGGTAATTTATGCAGGGGGAAACTGTATCAATACAGCACAGCAATTTATTCAAGGTTGTACATGCATTTAAATCATGAAAAGCCTCCTCCTCTGACCAGCCAAAATGCCTCATGTAACTGTATTCCATTGCAGTAAGATGAACCTCAGGGGCAGCCATGAGGGCAGTATTTTCTATAAATAGAGGACCACTCTCCCCCATCCAGATGCCATGAATCCCCCCATCCTCCCCTCCAGGGATCAACATGTCTCCTAGGCACCCTGACCTCATACTATTACCATCCTCAACCCATTATCCCATATCCCATCCTTTGACCATCATCAATCCCTTATCCCATACCATCACCATCATCAACATCATCATCATCAGCACCATCAATCATCACCATCCACCATCATCCAACACCATTACCTTTGACCATCCACCATCATTACCCCATACTTTTTACAATGATCCAACCCAATAACCCATACTTTTGACCATCACCCATCACCACCATTATTAACCCAATACCCCGTACCTTTGAACATAATAACCATTTCCCATAACTTGAACATCACCAACCATTACCACATAGCTTGACCATCATCAGCAACCATCACCAACCATTATCATCATCCATCATCATCATCAATCACCTACCTTGACCATCACCCACCTTGACCATAATTACCTGCCTTCACCATCAATCATCATCACCATCATCTATCCCTACTCTCACTGTAATTCATCCATGCTATGATCATCAACTATCCACCCATTCCATCACCATCCACCTCCATCACCATCAGTTATCAACTATAGGCTCAACCATATTCAATCATCACCTGTAACATCAAAGGGTTATCAATCAGTAACCAATATAAATAATATAAAATATAGATAAAGGATGAGAATGGATAAATTATTCTTCCCTTACTCATCTTCCATCCTTCAAGTCAACTATCTGTTCCACCACTTCTTCCTTATCAAGCTTTAAACATATTGATACTGACTACTATAGTAGAAACTCTATCTGAAAATCAGCCACCAATCTCTTTTCTTTAATTTTTTTGAGACTAATATAGTACTTAGAGGGACAGGAAAGTTAAAACCACCCTTAGTGTTCCTCTATTTTATCATTAGTTTGAGTACTGGATTCCCCCTCAAGTGACTGCCAGAAAGCTATTTGCTAAACTTTACCCAATCCCAAAGGAGTCTCTACACCTTCCTGCTGGATTTTTTGATTCTTCCTGCTGCATAAAGGGGTGATCTGCCCGTGCTATTCATGCAGGGTTGATCTGCAGATCTGGAGATTTACTCATTCATGTGGAATTTATTTGTTTTGTGATTGAGTGCTTGCATGGAGTTTTATCTTTCTCATGCATGTGAGGATAAATTTTTGTGTATATAGTGTGGATCAGGATCACTCAGGATTCTGCAGGAGTGCTTAATTGAGGCATTTCAAAAGTTTTGAAGTGCAAAATTGTAGGATTGTGGGAAGATTCATGTGGCAATTTTGGCTAAACCCCTTTATAAATTCCAAGCTATCTGCAATCCATTAATTCTTTCTGATTATTCAGGTGTGGAAGGTGTTTTATAATCCAAATTTAATAATTTTTTTTTAATATTAGGCAAAGTTTGCATTTATTTTGTCTTTTTAGTTTTTTTTGGTACTTTTGACAGGTTTCTCTGTAAATAGTAGCAAGCTGAAAAATTTCAGAGATTCCCCATTCCCCTTTCCTCACAGTTGAATTGAGGTACCCAGTAGAAAATCACCTTTTAGATTAGGACTTACAATGTTTCATTTTCCCTTTATTAGGATTTCCACTAAAGAAGACCCTGCTGATTTTGCCCCCCAATATCTGCCTGCAGATCTGTGGGATAACCCACAGCTAAAACACCATGAGATCTCTCATTGAATGAGTAAGTGCATACTTTTATTGGGAAGATCAATAATCAGCATTCCTTCTAAGTTTTTTATGGTGTTTCCCACAAACAAGGAGATGAAATGAAACCAATGCATGAAACCATGGGTAGAAATTGGTTATGGAACAATGGATCACCTGTATGTCTGAAATGAATTCACTTTTTATTAAATTTTTACCTCTTTTTTCCTAATCCATTTCTGGGATACTCAGAAACAGACTAGTAATAATACACAATTGTGTCACGGTTAGTAAAAAATCACAGAACCCTTCCAATTCTTTAGAGTTAGTCTAATTATTTCTTTTAAATAAAAAATTAACTGAAATTTCCAAAATTTGAAGGTCTTGTCACATGCACCAATCAATGTAGAAACCCCTGCACAATTTATTTTTCCAAAATTTAACATACTATTTATTTGCTGCAGGATAGAAATACCAGAAGTAGGCAAATGCCAAATACTTCTGCATCAACAACTGATGTTGGAAAAACATCAGGAAATTATTAGCCCAATGTTTTCCTTGAATTTTCCTGTTTATTAGAAGTGGATCACCAATTAAAATCTACAGAAATTTGAGCCTAAATGCAACAATGGTATCAAGAATTCAAGCCAAATAATTGGAATGAATTCCCCAGAATTCACCTTTCATTTGAAGGGGAAGATTAGGATTATTAAATTATTGAAAAATTTGTACCAATTTTTAAGCACCCAGAATAATGTGCAAAAATAATAAATCAGGTTTCCTCCAGATCTTTTCCCAAACACATGGAGGAAAAATGACTAGTACAAAATCATTTGATATCAATTTCAATGTTTGAAATCATTTAGGAAGGTTTGGAATTGTGAATAACTGATTGTAAATCTTGCTTGAAATCCCATTTGGTGCTTTCCAGGTAAGGAAAAAACTATACTGTGAACAGAGAAAAGACAATATTACTGATTTATGATAATAGCCCAGCCAACCCACAGTAAATTTTAATTTTTTTTCCTAAAATGGGAATCCCTCAAATTAAAAATGTGTGGTATTGATTGCAACCAGGATCTCTTCAACATTCTTTCTAAAGAAAATTCTTTTCCATTGTAGAGACTCCTGTGGGATTATAAATAAAGTAGCAAATAGCTTGATGGAAGTCCTTGAAGGTGAATTTATTATTACTTCTACTCCTTTGGAGTGTGAGTATATACTAAAAATGGTTTTGAATTGCCTGCCCTTCTAGTGCTATTTTTAAGTATGCACAATAATTTATTTAAATTAATGGCTGGTTTCTTTGAGACTTAATATAGATCTCAGATCAGACCTAGATTAGTTATTAATTGTTATTGGTATGGCTTCATTGAAGAATAGACCAGATGTATTTGGTTATTGGTTAGTTATTGAACAGATATGTTTTATCTTAACCAATATCCCAATATTAAAGGTTTCAAGGTTTTTATCAAAGGGATGGTTCAGGAGAGGACCCAAGGATGGGTTTACCCACAGGGGGCTGGGTAGAGGGAAGGTTGATGGTTTCTTTTTTGTTGTGCTCTCTTTCTTTTTAAGGGTTATTTATGTATTAAGGGGTGGTTTTTCTTTAATCTGGTGCTGAATATTTAGTTCACAGAAGAACCCTTATTCAAGCACCTTGTGGGTGGTTTCATTGGTTAAAGATGGGTTATAACTTGGTCTCTGATTTCTATTTTCCTTTTATAACTGATTCACTGATACTATTTTTATCTAGGCCAACAGGGCCTTATGTGGTGGGTAATTGAGTTTTTAGGTGGGTAGGCAAGATGGCATCTGAGCGCCTAGAGGAGGATGGCATAGAGGTGGATGGCATGATGATACAACCTGGATAGGGCAGAGAGGCCCTTCTTAAATAGAAAATCTGGTCCTCAGGGGATTCTCAGGGCTGCCCCTGAGGGTATCCTGGGGCTTCCCCTGTTACAGTGGGATACAGGTACATGAGAAATTTTAGCTGTTTGGAAAAAGACACTGCATGAAACTGTCAGCTTGCTGCTATTTACAGAGCAATCTGTCATAGCAACACAAAACTATAAAAATAAGAATATCTAAATTAACAAAAGAAGGAGTGAGAAATCCATAAATATTATTATAGAAATGTATTCCTCACCCAAAATTAGGTAGGGTCACTCACTGACCCCACCCTTGAAATCCAAGTCCTTACATTTCTAAAATAATTAAAAAGAAAAGTACTAAAAATTAAAACACCAGTATGGCACCTTTTGGCCATTTTAACATTTCACACGTGTTGTCACGTATAGGGTTTAAACCTAAAATTCACTCAGAATTGAGGTGTTATGTATATTTTAGGAGTGACATGCAGAAATGTGTTATGTCACAATTCCCGGGCGCAGCCCCGCATCATTACATACCCCTACGTACTTGTAGTAGCAGTTTCCCGCGTACTAGAGACCCGCGCGCAGCTAATTCTTCTACGCACGCAGCGGATCCTACCCCACGCGCATCTATACTGAATGATCCCCGCGTCTGGATCCGTCATGACTAATCTGACAACCAGGTACTGCTCAAAAGAGGTACAACCTAATTAGGGTTGCCTGGAATATTTAACAAGTTGACATATGCATTAGTAATAGTCTAAAAAGATCAAAACTTAAATGAAATTAATAAAAATTAAGTTTAGAACATTTTTTAATAATAAATCAAAGATCAAGGATTACCACGTAAATCATTGACTCTGATCTTTGAAGACCACAAAACACTACAAGGAGTGTTCATAAAAATTATTAAAAATTATCTACGTGATAAACAGATGATGGTAAATTAGTAAAGGTCCACATCTGTCCCTTTTAAAGCAATACTAATAGTAAAAATGAAGGATGAGTGCAGAATGATCAAATTTAGGCCATAATAGATTAACAGATCCTGTGGCTAAAATAGTAAAGAAATCCAGAAGATCTAAAGTCAGCTGATTGACAGCACCAAGTGAACGTGCTAATCTTTCCTTGACTGGCGGGCCAGCCTCAGCCCATGAGCAGAACCTTCTCTACGCGCCCTGAGAAGCTCAAAATGACCCCAAAAAGGTATTTATACAGACCTCTTTGGATCCATTGTTCCATGATCAGTTTACCAGGAATTATTATTATCTATCAGACACCGTTTCATTGTTAGTCAAGTGCTTATGAAGAGTCTAAGCAAGTGATTTATGACCAAGTGTTTAGTATTATTATCTATTTCTTAAAACCAATCAACCCTTGAAGTTTAGTCAAGCAATCCACCCCATTTTCTCTGAAGCCCTTCCTACGTTTGCAGGATTTTCGTGGTAAAGTGCTCAGATTGAGTTTTTCCCTTCCTGTCTTGGCCATTGTGCTTTTATGCCCGGCCATTAGTGGAATAAGCCCTTTCTAAGGCACCCATCTTCATTCCAAGGTTCTCAAACTGCCTAAGGAGGCCCCTTGAAGAGAGGTTGCTTTGTCTGTAAAGACCCCCAGTAGTATAATTCTGTGGCCACTCTTTTTTATACATATTGAAAACCTTTTATTACCAAACCAATTAAACCTTGCAACTGCTCTTATTATATTATTTATTTGAGCCTCTAAGCATTTATTTTTTGAATAATAATTATTTTTTTTATTTCAGTATTTTTATCACTCTCTGTAGCTAAAGGACTGCAAGGTTCCTGGTATCAGAGAGCTGACAGAAACTGAGGCTATTATTCTGGTTAGACAAAAGACAATTCATGAAACTGAGAAAATTCTACTGGTTGGGAAAGGTTTACACTTTTTTCATGCCTGCACAGCGTTGCATAAATTGCTGTGAGGTGCTGATAAGGTTGGTCTGGTGCTGGTTGCTTATTTTGTACTGAATTTTCTTCCTGCATGTATTTCTGTGCATTCACTGGTGGTTTGTTTGGTGCTAATTGCTTTTACCTTCATTTATTTCTTTGCATTACTGGTGTTTTGTTTGGTGCTGCATGGTCTTGACTGCCTGCATATATTTCTGGGTATGCCTGTGGTACTTGTACCGGTAGTTTGGTTTGGCATAACATGCTACTGGCTGCATAAATTGCTGTGTGGTGCTGTGGTTGTTTGGTACTGCATGGTTCTGGCTGCCTGCATATAATTCTGGGTAGCCCTGTGGTACTTTTACTGGTGGTTTTTTTGGTATCACATGCTTCTGACTACATAAATTGCTGTTTGCTGCTGGGGGTTGTTGGTACTGGTACTTTGTTTGGTATCCCATGCTAATGGCTGCATAAATTGCTGTGTGGTGCTGGGGTGGGTTTGTACTGGTAGTTTGTTTGGCTCTGGTTGAGACTGGTCCCACCTTCTCCTGTATATACTGTTCCTGTATACTTCTGCAAAGCTTTCTGTATGTATATTTCCTTATTTGTTTGGTTCTGGTTGATACTGGTTCCACTTACTCATGTCTATAGTGTTCCTGTATACTTCTGCAAAGCTTTCTGTATGTATATTTCCTTATTTGTTTGGTTCTTGTTGATACTGGTTCCACTTTCTCCTTCCTATCCTGTTCCTGTATACTTCTGCACAGCCTTATGTGTGTATATTTGCTTGTTTGTTTGGTGAGGTGACAGGAGCTGAACTAGCTGCACTGCCTCCTGTATCTTTATTGCTGTATTTTGGCTGATGTGATAGGGTTGTATGGTCCTGGTGTTGAGGATAAGCTGTTACTGGTATGTACTTGAGGTTTTCCAAGGTATGTCTTTGTGCTTTCCACAGAGCTGTGAAACCTGGTTGGGTATAAATTTGCCACAGTTGGAGGTTTTTTGGGCGGTATCTTCTAACCCATGCGAGATAAGGGGTACTTTGACTGAGTGACTATGGGTTATTTCTGATTCAAAATCCATTTCTGAGGTTAATTTGAGGTTTTGAGCTGTTGTTACACTGGAAAAGTGAGTCTGATGGACATAGGAAATGTTTTGACTGCCACACCGTTTAACCAAATTTAAAATTAATCTATTCCCCATGATTTTGGCAAGCCAAAATGCTCCATTAAAATCTGAATAATTATCATGCTTTCTATTACATCCCTGTCAATTCCATTTTTCCATGTTTGAGGTGAAAATGCACAGGGCAGAAACCAAGGTGTCAGAATCCTTGATAAAAATGAGATCAAATCAAAAAATATTTCAACCAATTAATTAATTAGGAATAGAAGAAGCTTTAAATTGGTCTCTGTTGGTTTTGAAAAAGTTTGATACAATTTGGCTGATTCATCAAAATACCAATAAAAGGGTAATTGATTTGCTCTGGTACAAATGAACTCCAGAAGATCCCTCTTAATTTGTGCTCTTATCTTCTAATTCAACTGGATGAGGAACTCAATATTCTTTATATAAGCAAAATTTCAACAACTTGTGCAAACAATTCAATTCATAAAACCATATTTTTTAAATTAGAAGATCAAAACTCAAGAATCTAGACCAGACTTCAAATCACAATTTTTCTCCTAAAAACCTTCCAAAGAATCTGTATTCCACCCAAATTTTTCAATCCCTTTCTGATTTCCAAATGAAACTTCTGAACCCCAAGCCATAAATAGATGTTACAAATTTTTAAATTTACACTAATTACATCACTCCAGTCAACTGATATATTCTTTTAATAGATAAAAATTGCTCATCAATAACCTTGAGCACTCATACTCCTTTTTCCCACAGACTGGAACACTTATCCTGTGTTTCAGAAAAAATATAACCATAAGTCCCTTGTATCATCATTTTCTCTTTGAAGTAAATTTTTAATGCACATTGTCAATTCATCTTTCCTCTGCTGAACCTGATGAATATTATGGGTTGTGAAGTTATTGCTTCCAAGTTAATATTCATCACGTTCAGCAGAGGAAAGATGAATTGACCAACTTGGAAGCAATAACTTTACAACCCATTTCATTTTTGAACAGAGGTTCAAAATTCAAATAATTTTTAACAATACTATCAATTAAACAAGTTTCTTTAGATTTTTTTTGGATTATGGGAACAGTGGAAAGCCCAAGCAAGCCCCCCTGGTGTGAACATGACTGCCTTGAAGTACCTAATTGATAGTTCTGTTAACCAAGCCTTTACAGAAGCTAGCAATTATGGAAATAAAACATTTGAAGCCCCAATTTTATCCTCATCAAGGGTTAAAATTGAGGCACAAGGTGTTTCACAACTGGAATGGAGTTGTAGTGGTGTGCAACATTTAATGTGGAATTTGATTCATTTGATTGATGGAAACTAATTTAACTATGGCAGATGTAACTATCTAACTATGTACCTATGAGATTCAAGAACCCCTTGACCCTTCTTCAGTTAGATACTTTTCTAGTAGGGAAGAAACAGAATAATTTTTCCAAAAATGGTATTCCATGCATGGCTATTCTTTGACAAAATTCAATTCAAAGAGAGAAAAATATTCCAACCTAGCATGAAACAGAAATGGAATATACTCAGGGCTTTTTCTCACCAAATTTAAAATAAAAAGTCAAAAAAGGAAGCCTTGGTGTACATTCATGATTGGTGCAAGTTAAACTGTAGCAGATCCCACATGGCCCCACTCCATTATAAATGACCAACATAATCATCAACCATCTTCCAACCCCTCAGTGCATCCTCAACTGAGCAGAGTCTCTGGTTTGGCCTTAGATCAAATTATTGAAGGAATGCAAAATAGGTTCAAAAAACTTCAACTCAAAATGAAATGGAGCAGGATTGTAGGTGGTGATTATATTTAAAATAGAAGAATATATAACAATAAGCACAAGGTAAAGGCGGAAGAACTCAAGGGTAAAAGATTTATGGATGTGCTATTGAAAAAGCTTCAAGGTGCCCAGTGGTTTTAAAGGTCAAAATTCAGTGGAGAGAATCACGTAGAGGCCCTTTCCTTGGCACATCCTGATTCCATCAAACTTTGTTAAAACTTCAATAATATTTCTTTTTTGGATTTTACTTATAAATCAAATTGGTAAAACATCCCACTCTGGAATATTGCAGGAATTACTGCCAACAGGAAAGATTTTAGAAAGGCTTTTATTCTATAACAAAAGAAACATTTGAGTTCTACAGTTTTTTTGTTAATTCAGTAAAGTATTTGGCTTACAATCCAGAGAGGCCTCCCAAATTCTTTGTGACAGACTGTGAAAAAGGGCTCATTTTTTCTATTCAACATAGTTTTCCCAATTTATCCAGAAAGTTGTGCTCTTGTCACTTGATAAAAAATATTCAAGAAAATTGCAAAGTTTGCTTCAGTAGTGATGATAAAGGATGGAAAGTTTTTATGTCTCTTTGGGAAAATTATGGGGCCTCCAAAACCAAGGGGGAGGAAGAATTAAATGATGGGAAACTCATAGTAGGCCAATTTCTTGCTTCTTCTGATCATCTCTACTGGGATTTCTTATGTTGAAACTTGTATGCAGTTTTTCTTGAAAGCCCATGAGGATTTGCTTGGGTGTATGGAAAGTTTGAATTTGAATTCATGGCTCATTTGAGCTGTGTGGAATGGCTACACGGCTACACCTGTCAGCTCTCTGATACCAAGAACCTTGCAGTCCTTTAGATACAGAGAGTGATAAAAATTCTGGAATGATAATGATAATTATTATTCCAATAATCAACACTTAGAAGCTCAAATAAATTATATAATAAGAGCAGTTGCAAGGTTTAATTGGTTTGGTAATAAATGATTTTAAATATAATATAAAAGAGGGGCCACAGTATTATACTACTGGGGATCTTTACAGACAAGCAACCTCTCTTCAAGGGGCCTCCTTAGGCATTTTAAGAACCTTGGAATAAAGATGGGTGCCTTATAAAAGACTTATTCCATTAATGGCCAGGCTTAACAGCTCAAATGGCCAAGATAGGAAGGGTAACACTCACTCTGAGAAATTTACCACAAAAATCCTGGAATAATTGGAAGGGTTTCAGAGCAGATGGGGTAGATTGCTTGACTAAACTTCAATGGTTGATTGGTTAATAAAGGTAAATAATACTACTACAGACTAAGTAATAAATCACTTGCTTATCTTCATATAAGCACTTGATCAATAATGACACGGTGTCTGATTGATAATAAATAATTCCTGGTAACTGATGATGGAATAATGGATCCAAAGAGGTCTGTATAAATACCTTTTTGGGGTGATTTTGGTCTTCTCAGGGCACGTAGAGAGGGTTCTGCTCGTGGACTGAAGGTGGCAAGCCAGTCAGGGCAATAGTAGCACGTCCACTTGGTTCTGTCAATCAGCTGTCCTTACATCTGCTGGATTTCTGTATTATTTTAGCCACAGGATCTGGTAATCTGTTATGGCGTAAATTTGATCATTCTGTACTCATCCTTTATTTTTACTATTTATATTGCTTCAAAGCGTGCAGATTTGGATGTTTAGTGATTTTACATCATCTGCTGATTATGTAGATAGTTTTTAATAATTTTCATTAACACTTCTTGTAGTGTTTTGTGGTCTTCAAAGATCAGGATCAGTGATTTACATGGTAATCCTTGATCTTTGATTTATTATTAAAAAATGTTTTAAAATCAATTTTCATTAATTTTATTTAATTTTTAATCTTTTTAGATCATTAGTAATGCATATTTCCGTTCATTACATATACTAGGCAACCCTAACTAGGTTGTAGCTCTTCTGAGCGGTACCTGGTTGTCAGATTAGTCACGACTGATCCAGACGCGGGGATCAGTTAGTACAGATGCAAGCGGGGTAGTATCCGCTGCGTGCGTGGCATAATTAGCTGCGCGCGGGTCTCTAGTACGCGGGAACCTGCTTTTACTAGTACGTAGGGATATGTAATGATGCGGGGCTGCGCGCGGGAATTGTGACATAACACATTTCCGCGTGTAACTCCTAAAATATACACAACACCTCAATTCTGAGTGAATTTTAGGTTTAAACCCTATACGTGACAATTTGTGTGAAATATTAGAATGGCCAAAAAGTGCCATACAGGTGTTGTAATTTTTAGTACTTTTCTTTTTAATTATTTTGAAAATATAAGGACTTGGAATTCAAGGGTGGGGTCAGTGAGTGACCCTACCTAATTTTGTGTGAGGAAGCCATTCCTGTAATAATATTTATGGATTTCTCACTCCTTCCTTTGTGAATTGAGGTATTCTTATTTTTCATAGTTTGTGTTACTATTTGACAGTTTTGCTCTGTACATAGTAGCAAGCTGACATTCCCCCACTCCAAGATATGTCTATATCTGACAAAAAAAATTGGGTTAATGCCTCCTGTTGGCTCTGTAGTTCCTCAGGTGTATAGGTCCATCAGGGATATTATTTTCAGGAAACCATTCATCTTTATCAGCTGATTCTCCTTTGTATCTAATCAGGTAGAGTCTGATGTCTTTTCCATTGATTCTATCTTTTTTATCCTTAAGGATCTTGCTAATTTTTCCTTTATCTTTTTCAGGTTCTTCTGTGACAGTTATTGCAGGTGAAGGAGTATGTTCTCCATTCCTTGGGTGGTAGTGTTTGATGAGGCTTACTGGGAAGACTGGATGTTTCCTAGAAAGCTCATCACTGAGGATTACTTCCACGGCATTTTTACCATGAAGTTTATTAATGGTGTAAGGTCCAACAAAAGCTGTTCTAAGCTTTCTATTTCCACCCAAGTGGGTAAAGTTAGTGGTAGAGATCAAGACTTGATCACCAATTTTGAAATCAGGTTCCTTATGGGTTTTATCCCACCTTTGCTGGTTATACTCTATAGCATCCCCGACACATTTAACAGCATGTTTGTTGGCTACATCTATCATATTTTTGAAATCAAGCAATGTAGGGTGAATATTGGTCAGCTAGTTGTTAAGGTTATCCTTGGGTAATCTAGGAATCCATCCTCTTTCCAGTATGTAAGATGCTTCCTTAGTGGTAGAGTGCTTGCCACTGTTGTAGGCCATCTCCAATGCAGGTAAAAGGCTAACCCAATCATGGCAATAACCTTCAGAATTCTTGCATTCTATTCCAAAGCCACAGAATCTCCTGAGCATTTCTTCCAGGGTCTGAATCATCCTTTCAGCTAATCCATCTGTCTGAGGGTGATAAGCAGTAGAGAAAGCTAAGGTGGTTCCAAGCATATCATGTAGGTTCCTCCAGAACTCAGAGGTGAATTTAGGATCTCTGTAACTGATAATAATCTTGCAAAATCCAACATCAGCAATGAGTCTGTTCCAAAATAATAGGTCAACTTCCATAGCAGTGTCTTCCTTGTGATTAGGTAGGAACTTTGCTTTCTTGGAGAACCTATCCACAATGACCAAGACTGAGTTGTAGGAATAGGCTCTTCCTGGTGGTAGTCCAGTTACAAAGTCCATATTTATGATCTTCCATCTTTTCTTGGGTTCAGCAATCTTTTGCAGTAGTCCAAACCGTTTCCCAGTAGTCCTGTTGGACTTCTGACAAGTTTCACAACTGGTAACGTACTGTATAGTGGAGTCTCTACAATTAACCCACCAAGCAGTTTGTTTAATCTTATCCAAGGTTCTATCAGCAGAAAAATTACCAGATGAGCAGTTATCATGGCACTCAGCCAGAACATGTTTGATATGGTCATCCTTAGTTAAGACTATGACACTTGAATGTTGATGCCTATAGTATACCAGACCATCCCATATGGTGAACCTTCCAGCTTTATATGGTTTCAAAAGAGGTTCAGGTAGGCTATTGATCAATTCAGGAGGTGGAGAAGTACTTTCCATAGTAGTGATCAGAGTCTTTATGCCAGAAATGTAAGCTTCTTTGATAGAGTTGAACAATGATTCATTCAGTTCACAAACGTGGATTTCCATTATAGGAGCTTCAATTTTGAACCTGTTAATATTAAGGATAGGGAAGATATCATTATCCTCTGGATAATAGGCAGGGTTCCTTGGGTCATTGGGTAACGCATTCCTGCTTAAAATATCAGCATTCTGGTGTTTATTCCCAGCTTGATGAACTATGGTCATCTGTCCTCTGTACTGTTGTATAGCTATCTGCAATCTCAACATGTGCCTACTAGGGGTCTTCATGTTCATCAATGTCCTGACAGTGTTGCAGTCAGTAATAACAGTGAAGTTGGTGCCTTCTAAGTAATAATGGAGTTTCTCTAGAGCCCATACTAAGGCCAGGCATTCCATTTGGCTTGCACTGTACCTTTTCTCAGTATCTTTAATTTGTCTGGATATGAAGAGTATAGGTTTTTCCACTGGTTTATCACCTTCTATGACTTCCTGGTGTAAAGCAACTCCTAGCCCTTCCATGCTGGCATCTATGTAGAGCTTGAAAGGTTTAGAGTAATCTGGCTGGATCAGTACTGTAGCTGAAGTCATTGCCACTTTTATTTCCTCATAGTTCTTGACTCTGTCATGAGTCATCTCAAACATGGTGTTGTTTTTGCAGATCTCATACAGACATTTGGTTAGAAGAGAAAACTTTGTTAAATACTTCCTATAGTAGCTGCAGAAGCTGATGAAGGATAGGAGTTCAGTTTTATTCTGAGGCATAGGCCTATTCATTACTGCTGCTATCTTGTTTTGGTCAGCAGCTAAGGTTAGTCCAGAGACAATGTGTCCGAAGGCTTTGAGTTCTCCGTTGTGGAGACTCCTTTGGGATTCAGTAAAAAGGTAGCAAATAGCTTGCTGGCAGTCACTTGAGGGCGAATTTAGTATTTCAACTACAAATAAAATAGAGGAATACTAAGGGTGGTTTTGAATTGCCTGCCCCTCTGAGTACTATAGTAGTCTCACAACAATAAAATAAAAGAGAAATGGTGGCTGATTTTCAAATAGAGTTGCTACTATAGTAGTCTCTATCAGACCTAGGATCAATGTATTCAAGCTTGATAAGGAAGAAATGGTGGAACAGATAGGTGACCTGGTGGATAGAAGCTGAGTTAGGGAAGAATCCTTTCTCTATTCTTATCCTTTATATATTTTTTATGTTGTGTTATTGGTTACAGATAAGTACTCCCTTGATGTTACAGGTGATGATTTGAATAAAGGTTGAAATGGTTGAGCCTATAGTTGATAACTGATGATGATGATTGATCATGATTATGATTGATGAAGATGATGGTGGATGATGGTCAAGGTAAATGATGATGATGATGGATGGTGATGATGATGGATGGTGATGATGATGGATGGTGATGATGATGATGGATGATGATGAAGGATGATGATGGTGATGATGGGTGATGATGATGGATGATGATGAAGGATGATGATGGTGATGATGGTTGATGATGATGGATGATGATGAAGGATGATGATGGTGATGATAGGTGATGATGATGGATGATGATGAAGGATGATGATGGTGATGATAGGTGATGATGATGGTTGGTGAATGGTGATGATGGATGTTGATGATGATGTTTGATGATGGTTGATGCTGGTCAAAGTATGGTGTTGATGATTGTTTATGATAAGGTTTTAATATTCTTTTTATAAGGGTTTAATA
This sequence comes from Puccinia polysora, assembly GCA_025617555.3. Classification (NCBI taxonomy): domain Eukaryota; kingdom Fungi; phylum Basidiomycota; class Pucciniomycetes; order Pucciniales; family Pucciniaceae; genus Puccinia; species Puccinia polysora. The sequence goes on from CM062640.1 coordinate 26,350,216, forward strand.
TTTTATAAGGGTTTGATGTTTTTATAAGGGTTTTATACCCTTTATAAGGGTGGCCACCCCAGGCTGGGTGCCTGGGGGATGTGGGGGATCTGATGGGACCTGGATGGGGGAGAGAGTCCCTCTATTTATAGACATCAGGGGGGGCTGCCACCTGGTGGCTGACTTGTGGTTGTGGGTTGTTTTTTTTGGTTCTTCAGGCAGTGTCCTGCATATATTGCTTCTGTACACAGCTGCAGGTTTGTCGCTGCATGCAGTGCCTTGCATATATTGCTTCTGTATTATGTCCTGTATGATGCTGTACAGCCTCTGCATGCAGTGTCTTGCATATATTGCTGTTTATACAGGTGATTTGTTTGGTTCTTCATGCAGTGCCTTGCATATATTAATTATGTATATACTGGTGAGGAGTTTGAGTGGTGTATGGGTTTACTTTATGTGGTATTTACTTGAAGGCATCCAGGGTATTTCCACATGTATTTCACTGAGCTGTAACACCTTATTGGGCAGTATCTTCTAATCCATGAGAGAAAGAGGGGTACTTTGGCTGAGTGACTAGGGGTTATTTTAGGTTTAGAATCCATTTTTGAGGTTATTTTGAGGATTAGTGCTGTATTTATACTAGAAAAGTGAGTCTGATGGCTATAGGTTATGTTTTGGAGCACCACACCGTAGCCAAAGTTACACTTTTTCATTGATACTTTCAATCCTACGGCAGAGATGGTTTTGAGGACTAGCCTTAATTTCTCCATGTGAGTCTCCCAATGATCAGAGTAAATGATAAAATCATCAATTTATACCATCATCCATCCCTGTCTGATGAATAATCCTAGGACTATGTCCATCATCCTTTGCAAATGAGAAGGAGCATTTTTAATACCAAAAGGCATCCTAGGATATTCATAAATTCCCAAATGACAGATAATTCTCATGAATTTCCGGCTATTAGGGCTGATAGGTATTGTGTGAAAACCTTTCAGAATATCCATGGTAGTGATGTACTTGGCCTTGGACAGGTTATGCAGAGCATGGTCAATTCTTGGAATTGGATAATAATCAGCTTGGGTGTAATTTTTAAGCATTCTAAAATCTCCAACCATTCTTGGATTATCATTAAACCAATCTATAATTACTGGGGTAGTAATATCCACTTGTTCATTGTGGCCTACTTTCCTTAAGACTTGTAAGCCAACCAACTCTTTAATGTGGGTTTCCAGACCAGCTCTGAATTTTGGACTAGAAGGGTAAGCAGGTCTCCTGAGGTTAGGTGGGTAAGGAGGCTTAATAGTTAGAGTTAGGATCATATCATGTCCTTTGATATTTCCAATGGGGTGATCTTTGGTACAGAAAGCATTCTGATTTTCAAAGAATACTTGTAGGATATCCCATTTCTGTCCTTCTTTGAGAAGTGAATTCAGAGCAGCTTGAGAGAAGTATTCCTGTTTGAACTTCTCTAAGTGTTTTTCATAAGTTGAATCAGAAGTTTGAGCATTGACATGGCATATTTGGAACTTCTTATTCCATTCTCCACCTATAGTGAAGTATCTCGCTTTGCTTTGGAATACATCTATACCATATAAGCAAAGAGAATCATTCCCAAGGATAAAATAATCACATACTCCATTTTGAAGCACTACAAATTCACTTTTAAGTTTGAGTGATCCTTTAGAGTGAGGGAGTATGATATAAGAAGACCATACTCCAACAGCATTGAGAGCAGAATTACAACTGCTGAAGTTAGCAGGAGGTACTGGTAGTAAGTTCAGTTTCCAGTTTGGGTCTTGTTTCTCCAGATAAGTTGAACCAACACAAGAGCAAAAGGCTCCACTGTCTAGAAGTAACTTAACAGGGGAACCTTGGATTAAACCAGTAGCATAGCATGTTTTGCCTGAAGTGTAACTTTTACCGGCAGAAGGTTTTAGAGTCAAGGCCTTAGCCTCAGAGATGTGGTGAATCTTCATGTTGGTATTCCATTTTTGAGGTAAGTTAGAATCCTCATTGAGGGAATTTATGTCCAGAGAAGACTCAATACTACCTTCAATAACATTGATAGGGTTAGTGATTATTAGATCACAATCAGAGAGTGATCCGTCAGTATCATCAAGGTGAGGTTCAGGATTGTCATACTTTTCTCCTTCAATAAGATTAATCCTTTTCCTAGGTAGAGGACAATCAGGTTTTATGTGTTCTGTTTGGTTACAGTTCCAACATACTTTCTCTTTTGATTCTGGAGTCTTCTTGATTTCCAAAGTAGATGGATTAGTAGCAGGGGATTCTTTAGTTTTGGCATTATATTCTTCCCTGTTCCTAGTATTTTGTTCCCTGGGAGGTTTATTGACCCTTTTATCAAGACCGTTCATATCAATAGTCTCTTCCAATACACCTATTAAGGTGGAAAGATCTGAATCCATAGGCATTCTGCACCTTACACTGTGGTTGATTTGTCCGTGACATAAGTTGAGGAGTATTTCATTGACTTCTTCTTTATCAGCATCAGGATAAAAACATTCCAACCTCCTTTTCTGGTCTAAGCACCACTTATGAGGTTTGTCCTTGGATGGATCAAACTGGGAAGTTTCAAAAGTTTTCATCATCTTTCTTTTCCAAATCCTGGTACCAAACTGCACTTTGATCAATTCTTTCCAAGAATTCCAGGATAAAGATCCAACTTCTTCTCTTTTATTGATAAACCAATCAAGAGCTACTCCTTCCAATAATCTGGGCAATCTTACCACAGATATTGCATCAGGGAGCTCATAAGAAGAAAGAGTATAGTCAATAAATTTAAAAAAACTGACATGGTTGTATTCTCCTTCTCCAGAGAATTTAGGCCATTCAGTGATGGGAGGAAGTAGCTTCAAAGCCTGCTCCATTTCAGGAGTAGGAATGGGTATGAAAGACTCATTCCTAGTTATACTGGTTCTGGAAGGAACACTAGGAGTACTGGTGAACCTAGCAGGTCTAGTTTCTTCTAGGTCAATGACCGGAGAGTTAGTAGAGTTGATCTTAAGATCTCTGAGATCATTCTGAATCATACCTAACTCTAAATCAAGTTTGTTGCTTAATAAGTCAATTTTGTTAGTCAGATGAGCTGAAGGAGTAGGACTAGTTTTCTTAACTTCTTCCTTAAGCTGGTCTATGGTTGCAAGAATGTCTTCCTGAAGAATTTATTGGTTGTCATCAATATGTTTCATCAGGTCCAACTTACTAGCTCTTATACTATCCTTGATTTGTTGTATTTCCAACTCATCAATTCCCATAATCTGAGACTGAGTGTCAATCACTCTGAAAATACTTGAACTCAATTTGTCCAATTGTTGATAAACTTTGTCAAAGCATTGGCTAATGATAGTAACATTTTGAGACACATTTACAGAAAATCTATTAAGGGCTTCTACATCTAATTGTGGTGAACTTTTTTCCACTTCTGGGATAAGGATATTCTGCTGTCCCAATCCTTTGGGTTCCTTAACTTCTGATGGGCTGAGGACCTCTTCTTTTTGGGTTCCTTTCCCTTTAAGGAAGCTAACTGATACCAAGGATTCCAGTTCTTCACATAGCCTTCTATTTCTTTCTTTGGGATCAACCTTTGCAGAGAAATCTGAGTTTTGTTTGCCTGAGAAATGTCTTTTCTCATACCTGGTGGATCCTCCTGGTTCTGAGCCAACCTGAATTGTTCCCAATAGCTCACGTGCTCTTTTACTAATACTTTGACTCTTTCCTCATTGGTTGAGTCCAGCTGGGGTGGGGTAGGAGGACCTGTACCCTCCTGGGATAACATGGTGGGCAACGGATGGCTCTCCAACGGTCTGTTGGTTGAGTTGGCGGTCGCGGTCATTGCCGTTGTTGTCCTGCATGACGCTATGGTCACGGGTTTGAGTCCCCTCTTTGCACTCGCGACTGGAGTCCTTGCGCGCACTGGTTCCTCTGGGCAGAGATCCATATGATGGGGCTCTACCAGTTGCACGGGTTTTGCGCCTATTTTGATACATAGCACAAAAAAAAATGTGTAAGTCTTCTGTCGAAACTTTAAAAAAAGACTTTAAAATTATAAAAATAATTTTTTTTGTGTGTTTTATATTTTTAATAATTTTTCATAAATATTTTAACTTACTTAGAGTTAAATTCAAGGGTACCAACACTTGGTTGGGATCACAACTATCCTTAGAGGTTATTCCAACGGGGTCTGAGTGAGTTCCAATCAGATCCTGGGATAAATCCAAGGGTAATTCCAATGGTACACTGTCTGGGATGTCCTCTAGGAGGTCCTGGTCAATGAGATCACCAAAAACAAAATCCACTGAGATGGATAAAAAAAATATAAGTTTAATATTTTTTGTATTTTTACGTGTTAAAATGATTTTTAGAAAAAATAATCACTTTTATTATTTTTGGATTTTTCTTTATCTTCAGGGTTATTTAATTTATAAATATAAAGCTTCCTTTGAGAAATCTTCCACTCCTTATGCTGCCTTAATAAAGAATTGAAATTGATAATTCTTTCAAGCTCAAGTTCTTTGTCTTTTATAACCTGCTGTTTATAATAAAGCAATTTCTCCTGTTGTTTCTCAGGATTTATAATAACAAGGACAAAGTTATGGAGTTTTTCTTCTTTTTTATTTTGAAAAAGGTTCAAATAATAATTTATCAATTCTCCGTTGGTCTTAAGATCCACTAGAGAAACAATTGATCAAAAATATATGTTATAAGTATGTTAACTTATTTTTTTAAAAAATATATAGACTTCTCCAAGGAATAAATCATTAGAAATTAATTATTTAAGGATATTTCCCAGCCAGAACCCCAGTTATCAGCTCTCTGATACCAGGAACCTTGCAGTCCTTTAGCTACAGAGAGTGATAAAAATACTGAAATAATAATAATAACAATTATTCCAAAAATAAACGCTTAGAGGCTCAAATAAAGAATATAATAAGAGCAGTTGCAAGGTTTAGTTGGTTTGGTAATAAAAGTTTTCAATATGTATATAAAACAGGGGCCACAGTATTGTACTTCTGGGGGTCTTTACGGACAAAGCAACCTCTCTTCAAGGGGCCTCCTTAGGCAGTTTAAGAACCTTGGAATGAAGATTGTTGCCTTAGAAAGGGCTTATTCCACTAATGGCCTGGCATAACAGCACACTGACCTAGACAGGAAGGGAAACACTCACTCTGAACACTTTATCACAAAATTCCTGCAATAATGGGAAGGGTTTCAGAGAAGATGGGGTGGATTTCCTGACTAAACTTCAAGGTTTGATTGGTTTTAAGAAATAAATAATAATACTACAGACTGGGTCATAAATCACTTTCTTAGACTCTTCATAAGCGCTTGACTAACAATGACACGTTGTCTGATTGATAATAATAATTCCTGGTAAACTGATGATGGAATAAGGGATCCAAAGAGGCCTGTATAGATACCTTTTTGGGGTGATTTTGAGCTTCTCAGGGCGCGTAGAGAGAGTTCTGCTCATGGGCTGAGGCTGGCAAGCCATTCAAAGCCAGATTATTACGTCCACTTGATGCTGTTAATCAGCTGACCTTAGATCTTCTGGATTTCTGTACTATTTTAGCCACAGGATCTGTTAATCTATTATGGCGTAAATTGGATCATTCTGCACTCATCCCTCATTTGTACTATTAGTATTGCTTTAAAGTGAACAGATGTGGACGTTTGCTGATTTTCCATTATCTGCTGATCACGTAGATATTTTTTGATAATTTTTATGAACACTCCTTGTAGTGTTTTGTGGTCTTCAAAGATCAGGGTCAATGATTTACGTGGTAATCCTTCATCTTTAATTTACTATTAAAAAATGTTCTAAACTTAATTTTTATTAAGTTTTGATCTTTTTAGATTATTACTAATGCATATGTTAACTTGTTACATATGCCAGGCAACCCTAATTAGGTTTTAGCTCTTTTGAGCGGTACCTGGTTGTCAGATTAGTCACAACGGATCCAGACGCGGGGATCAGTTAGTTCAGATGCGCCCGGGGTGGGATCCGCTGCGTTTGTTGCACAATTAGCTGCGCGCGAGTCTCTAGTACGCGGGAAACTGCTACTATGAGTACGTAGGGGTATGTAATGATGCAGGGCTGCGCGGGGGAATTGTGACATAACACATTTCCGCGTGTAACTCCTAAAATATACACAACACCTCAATTCTGAGTGAATTTTAGGTATAAACCCTATATGTGACAACATGTGTGAAATGTTCAAATGGAAAAAAGGTGCCATACTGGTGTTGTAATTTTTGGTACTTTTATTTTTAATTATTTTAAAAATGTAAGGACTTGGATTTCAAGGGTGGGGTCAGTGAGTGACCCTACCTAATTTCGGGTGAGGAATCCATTTCTTCAATAATATTTATGGATTTCTCACTCCTTCTTTTGTTAATTTAGAGATTCTTATTTTTATAGTTTTGTGTTGCTATGACAGGTTGCTCTGTACATAGTAGCAAGCTGAGATTCCCCCACTCCAAGATATGTCTATATCTGAAAAAAAAATTCTGGGTAAATGCCTTCTTCTCTCTCTGTAGTGCCTTAGGTTTGTGGGTCCATCAGGGATATTGTGTTCAGGTAACCATTCATCCTTATCAGCTGATTCTCCCTTGTATCTAACTAGGTAGAGTCTGACATCTTTTCCATTGATCCTTACTTTTTTTTTAAGGATCTTGCTAATTTTTCCTCTGTCTTTTTCAGGTTCTTCTGCAACAGGTATTTTAGGTGAAGGATCATATTCTCCATTCTTTGGGTGGTAGTGTTTGATGAGACTTACTGGCAAGACTGGGTGTTTTCTAGAAAGCTCATCACTAAGGATTACTTCCACAGCATTCTTTCTATGAAGTTTATTAATGGTGGAAGGTCCAACAAAAGCTGGTCTAAGCTTTCTATTTCCAGCTAAGTTGATGAAGTTGGTGGTAGAGATCAAAACTTGATCACCAATCTTGAAATCAGGTTCCTTATGGGTTTTATCCCACCTTTGTTGGTTATACTCCACAGCATCCTGGACACACTTAACAGCATGTTTATTGGCTACATCTATCATGTTTTTGAATTCAATTGATTTGGGGTGAATATTTGTTAGATGGTGATTAAGTTTATCCTTGGGTAATTTAGGAATCCATCCTCTTTCCAGTATGTAAGGTGCTTCCTTAGTGATAGAGTGCTTGCTACTGTTGTAGGCCATCTCTAGTGCAGGTAAAAGGCTAACCCGATTGTGGCAATAACCATCAGAATTCTTGTATTCTAGACCAAAGCCACAGAATCTCCTGAGCATGTCTTCCAGGGTCTGAATCATTCTTTCAGCTAAGCCATCTGTCTGAGGGTGATAAGCTGTAGAGAAAGCTAAGGTGGTTCCCAGAATGTCATGAAGATTTCTCCAGAACTCAGAGGTGAATTTAGGATCTCTGTCACTGATAATTATCTTTGGAACTCCAACATCAGCAATGAGTCTGTTCCAAAATAATAGGGAAACTTCCATAGCAATGTCTTCCTTATGATTAGGTAGAAGCTTTGCTTTCTTGGAGAACCTATCCACAATGACTAGGACTGAGTTGTAGGAATAGGCTCCTCCTGGTGGTGGTCTAGTTAAAAATTCCATGTTGATGATTTCTCATCTTTTCTTTGGTTCAGCAATCTTTTTAAATAGACCAAACCTTTTCCCAGTGGTCCTGTTGGACTTCTGACAGGTTTCACAACTAGTAACATACTGGATAGTGGAGTATCTCTAATTGATCCACCAAGCAGTTTGTTTAACCTTATCTAACATTCTATCAGCAGATAAATGGCCAGATGAGCAGTTATCATGGCATTCAGCCAGGATGTGTTTGGTATGGTCATCCTTAGTTAAGACTATAACACTTTAATGTTGATGCCTGTAGTATACTACACCATCCCATATGGTGAACCTTCCGGCTTTGTATGGTTTCAAGAGGGGTTCAGGTAGGCTATTGATCAATTCAGATGGTGGAGAAGTACTTTCCATAATGGTGATCAGTGTTTTCATGCCAGAATTGTAAGATTCTTTGATTGAGTTGAACAAGGATTCATCCAATTCACAAATGTGGATTCCCATTATAGGAGCTTCAACGTTCAACATGTTAATGTTAAGGATAGGGAAGATATCATTATCCTCTGGATCATAAGCAGGGTTCCTTGGTTCATTTGGTAAAGCATTCCTTCTCAAACTATCAGCATCCTGGTGTTTAGTACCAGCTTGGTGAACTATGGTCATCTGACCTCTGTTCTGTTGTATGGCTATCTGCCATCTTAACATGTGCCTACTAGGGGTCTTCATGTTCACCAAAGTCCTGATGGCATTGCAGTCAGTAATCACCGTAAACTTGGTGCCTTCCAAGTAGTAATGAAGCTTTTCCAGAGCGGCACCACTACATTTGAGCTGTTTAGATCCCCACATGGCTCAAATGTAGTCATGTTGCCATTCCACACAGCCAGCACAACCACATTTGAGTTGTGTGGGGCTCTACATGGCTCAAATGTAGTTGTGTAGTCATGTAGTGGTGCAACACGGCTAAAAGTCTGGTAGGAAAAAAAATTAAAAATAAAACTAATAATAATAAAGGGTATACATAAACCAAATTAATCAAAAAAAAAAAAAAAAAAAAAAAAAAAAAAAAAACAGAAATCAACCAAAAGATCAAAAAAATTGATTTTTTGGTAAAAAATAAATAAAATAAAATAAAATAAGAAATAAAATAAAAATAAGAAATAAAATAATAATAAGAAATAAAATAAAAATAAGAAATAAAATAAAAATAAGAAATAAAATAAAAATAAGTTAAAATAAATAAATAAAAATAAAGAAAATAAAAACTGAAGACAACCAACTGGTTTTCTTCAGATTCAAGTTCAACTTGACTTTCCCTAAATTAAAAGGGCCAAAAAATGAAAGAAGTCTTTTGACCAGCCCTAAAGTAAAAATGCCAAAAAATACAAGTCTTTTGACCAGCCCTAAAGTAAAAAAACCAAAAAAACGTTCAACTTGTGTTAAGCTGATCCCATCACAAGTTGAACTGACTTACCATAAAAATCTCATTCAAAACACTCATCATAATGATTTTAACTCAAAACACTCACAATAATGATGTTCAAAATGTGCTAACCCTTTGTATTAATAGAATTACAATATCAGCATGTTAGACCCAACCCAAATGACAAAATTGATCTATAAGTTAGAATACAACTCAAGTTCATTTTTGAGTTGATCAACCCAAAAAGCTGCTTTTTTCAAAATCATTGAATGTGGTTTGGAAACTATGGGTGGGATTGGAATTACATCTCCCTTAATTACAAGCTGGACCCAATGGTTATTGTTAACAAAGAAAATGAACATAGGAGCTAATTTTTCTTTTACACCCATTTTCATAGGAGTAAAAGAACAAAATGATTCCAATGAAATGAAACATATTGGTCTTCCATAAGTATCAGCTATCATTTGACCCCTGTCAAGCTTTGAAAGCCATTTTGAAGGGGGAATCTTTTCATTGATTTCCAGGAAGTCAAGTCTTTGTTCTATCTTTTCAACATCTTTACTATTGCAAAGGATCTTAGAATAGCACCCTTTATTTTTCCTCAATTTTGCAAGAATTTCTTTCCAAAATTTAAACCATCCATCCTCATCATACCCAAGTGATTTAGAAATTACTCTAGAACCACAATTTCCATCACCAACTGGGTCCCAAACTTCACCCAAGAACTTATGTAAGTTCTCAGGTATTTTATTGAGTTAATTTACTTCCTAAAATTAACAATTAGTCAGCCAAAATTCTGATCTCATTAAAGGAATCAACACTCACCAAAGATGATCTTCTGTTTAAATCCTCCATTGAGTCTGCTTCATCCTTTGAAAAGGAATTGGATTCCAATGGCACCAAACCCTATGAACTTTCAGTCTCTTCCACTGAACTATGAAATTCAGATGAAGAGCCTGACTTGGACTATAAACATTTCTCAATCAGTTCATTAAAGCAAAAAAATGAACCTTTCACAAAAAAAAGGACTTAAAATAATTTTTCTTTTCTTCTTTGGTGCCCTTCTACTTCTCTTTGCCGGCTTAAGTTCCTTTTCAATTTGTTCAAATCAAGAAGGATCTCTCTGGGTATCTGTAAATTTTGGAAAGCCTCTGCTTGATTGGAAGACTTTAGGTTCAAGTCTTGGCTTTGATTGATAATTGGCCATCTCCTTCATCAATTGCTTCAAAAGCCCGCAATAATCTTGATCAGTATAATTCAAGATCATTGGATTGAGCTTCTCATGTAACTGAGAATTGTTGAGAATTTCATCAAAATTGACCTTTAAAAATTCAAAAGGATCAAATAATAGTCAAGTAGGAATCATCATTTCAGTTAAGTAGGAATCATCATTCAAAAAGAATTTATCAAAAATCATTAATCAGAAATTGATTTGAACAATCCAACTTAAACCAACTTAAGTAGCTAGAACTGCAAGGGTCATAATCCAAACTCCACTGAGGATGAACATGTTCAGGCACAACAGAGCCTCTTGAAGCTAGTAGGTCCCCTATTTGTCGAGAACAAGGCAAACCCATATTGAATGACTATGGCTTGGTGCATACTCCCCATTGTGGTTCCAATTTAACCTCTCTAATTGATCCCCAAAAAGTTTGATTGCTGGTAAAGACACTTTTTATCCCAATGGTAAAGTTCAGTCAGAAGAACTATTGAAATCTTCATTTGAGAGTTGTCAAGCGCGGCCTGAACAAATTTAATTTGATTGGAAACTGTGACCTCTGGGTTTTTCCAAGCATCAAACATGTTCCCCAACAAGTTTGCTAGGAATCCTTTGAGAGTAGCATGGGCCCCTTCAACCCAAGATGTTGCTTTATTTCCAAATTCTGGGTTTTTTCAATTCCAAGCCATTACAAACTTCTATTTGATGCAGAAGATATTATGATCCATATACTTCAGTACATCCTCACGGTCTGCCAAAAAACACCTTATACAATTCATCATGTAAGCAAATTAACAGTAGAAGCAGTGATTTGGCACTTACTCTAAGTTCCGGATCATTCACCTCTGCCTCTTCCTTGGTTTTTGAGTCCCCATGCTTAGCCCACAGAGACATAAAGCTTTTACACCCTTCAAATTCATTATTAAAGTGCACTTTACAGTTTGCTGGTATGGTTTTAGACAAGTGCCATTGACAGCACTGTCATGTTTACTCAGGGAATATTTTTTCTAGATCAGGGACCAAAGCTTTTTCACGGTCTGTCAAAAAGACTTTGGAAGTCTCTCAGGATCATAAGCCAACTCCTTTAGCGCATTTAAATACCAACTGTAGAACTCAAACATTTCTCTTGTTATAAAAACAAGAGGTTTTGTGAAAATTTTCTGGTTTGAAGTCATTCCTATGATGTGCAATAGGGGGATTTTGTACTTATTTGTCTTATAATTACAATCCGACATAGCAATATGATGGAATTGCTTGCAAAGCTTTAATGACTCTGAGTGAGCCAAGCATAGGGCCTCCAAGTGATACTCTCCACTGAATTTTTCTTGATGAACCCAACCTAAATTACCAAGTTGTTCAAAGAGGACCTCCATAACACTTTTTGCCTTCATTTCTTCAAGAGCTAACTTAAACTTAGTGTTATAGATTGTTTGTACATTAACATATTTTCCACCATCAATCTTGATCAATTTTCTTTTGATTTTAATTGTATTGAACCAATCATTCATGCCTTCTTTTAGATTGTCTAAGGCTACCCCAGGGATTCTCCTCAGGTGAGGATGTTGGAATAAATTGCCTCTTTCTTTATTGGCTCTTTATTTAGTATTCATTTCTTTCATTTCTTTATTATTTTCTTTCCTCCTTATTATTTTATCATCTTCATCATTATCTTTTTTCTTATTATCTATTCTTTCTCAGGCGCGTACTTTTCCCTGAGTCCGCTGTGGAGACTCCTTTGGGATTGGGTAAAGTTTTAGCCAATAGCTTGCTGGCAGTCACTTGAGGGGGAATTTAGTACTACAACTACTAATAAGATAGATGAAGACTAAGGGTGGTTTTGAATTGCCTGCCCCTCTAAGTACTATAGTAGTCTCACAACAATAAAATAAAAGAGAAATGGTGGCTGATTTTCAAATAGAGTTGCTACTATAGTAGTCTCTATCAGACCTAGGATCAATTTATTCAAGCTTGATAAGGAAGAAATGGTGGAACAGATAGGTGACCTGGTGGATAGAAGCTGAGTAAGGGAAGAATCCTTTCTCTAGTCTTATCCTTTATATATTCTTTATTTTGTTTTATTGGTTACTGATGAATACTCCCTTGATGTTACAGGTGTTGAGTGATAAAGCTGAAATGGTTGAGACTATGCTTGATAACTGATGATGATGATTGATGATGATGATGATTGATGAAGATGATGGTGGATGATGGTCAAGGTAAATGATGATGATGATGGATGGTGATGAATGATGATGGATGAGGTAGGTGATGATGGTAGTTGATGATGGTGATGGTGGATGATGATGATAGTTGATGATGGTGATGGTGGATGATGATGATGGATGATGATGGTGATGATGGGTGATGATGATGATTGGTGATGGTGATGATGGTGATGGTGGATGATGATGATGATGTTTAGGTTATGGGGACATGGTGGTGATGTTCAAAGGTATGGGGTATTGGGTAAAAAATGGTGGTGGTGGATGGTCAAAAGTATGGGTTATTGGGTTGGCTCATGGTCAAAAAAAAATATGGGGTAATGATGATGGATGGTCAAGGGTAATGGTGGTGGTTGATGGTGGATGGTCAAGGGTAATGGTGGTGGTTGATGGTGGATGGTGATGGTGATGGTATGGGTTATGGGTTTGATCATTTTTAGAGTATGGGTTATGGGATAATGGGTTGAGTATGGTCAAAGTATGGGTTAAGGGTGCCTAGGAGGCATGGTGATCCCTGGAGGGGAGGATGGGGGGAACTGATGGGACCTGGATGGGGGAGAGAGGCCCTCTATTTATAGAAAATCCTGCCCTCAGGGCTGCCCCTGAGGGTCTCCCTGATACAGTGAATACAGTTCATGAGGCATTTTTGCTGGTCAGAGGAGGAGGCTGTGCAGGATCTACATGCATGTACACCCTTGCATGCATTGCTGTGCTGCATTGATACAGGTGCCCCCTGCATAAATTACTTCTGTATAGTGTCCTGTATGATGCTGTACAGCCTCTGCATGCAGTGTCTTGCATTTATTGCTGTGTATACAGGTGATTTGTTTGGTTCTTCATGCAGTGCCTTGCATATATTGCTTCTGTATGATGTGATCTGTTTGGTTCTTCATGCAGTGCCTTGCATATATTAATTATGCATACTGCTGCAGGTTTGTTTGGTGATGTATGGTTGTACTGTATGGGGTATGTACTTGAAGGCTTTCTGAGTATGTCCATGAAATTTCACTGGTCTGTGACACCTGGTAGGGGTATGGGCAGGCCAGGGTTGATTTGAGCTGTATCTTCTAAACCATGAGAGATAGAGGGGTACTTTGGCTGAGTGACTAGGGGTTATTTTTGGTGTAGAATCCATTTTTGAGGTTTTTTTGATGATTAGAGCTGTCCTTATACTAGAAAAGTGAGTCTGATGGCTATAGGTTAGGTTTTGGATCACCACACCGCGCTACACTACTTCAGCGTATGCATATTCATTATTATCATGAGTCCGCACTACTTTACTCAGCGTATGCATATTCATCATGATCATACAAGTCTAAGTCTTGTTCTACTCTCCGCGATCACTGTGGTCCCTTTCAATCGTTGACCTTCTTTCTCATTTCTTTGAACCATCCTCAAGATTCAGCATTTGCAACAAGGATTAGATCAATCAGAAGGTTCTGATCACCTGCGCTTTACTTGGATAATTTGGTGCAATTACCTACTGCAACTTCCGTAGCTCAGGACTATCCTAATCTTCTCTTCTCTGTCCTTTTGTATCTAAAGTTTATTGTCTTTCTTAGCTCGTATTGTGGTTGTCTCATAGGTCTTCTTTATCTCAAAGTGCCTCTGAATCCCCTCATTTTCATCAGCTTGGGTATGACCATCTCCAACTCTAGTTGTGTTCTAGTGATAAAATTTCTAACCACTTTGTTCAGTTTTCTGGTTTCATGTCAATCAACATTTTATTTAAAAGGAAATAGTCACACGATTAACAGTCAAAAACGCGATCAACCAGAAAACCAACAATGACGGACTCACTCACGGCTACTATTCTCAAAACGGCCATAGAGGCTATTCCACTCCTGACTTTAGACAACTTTTTGATCTGGCAAAATTGGGTCGTGAACATGATGGATCTGCAGGAAGACCTTTACTCCAAACTTACAAAGGAAAAGAGGGACGCAAACGGGAATCCAATCGGACTCAGAAATAGCGAGAACGTAAGGATCCGCACTATCCTAACCTCCAAGCTTGACACTAATGTTCAAGCCAATATAATCACTCCCAAGAATGAGAAGGATGCCCATCAGATTTGGGCGGACATCAACAAATATTTTGCCTCGAATCACTCATCCAATTGTGCGAGGATTTTCAAGGAATTCCTTCAAACTCCATTCACTTTTGCAAAGATTCCCGGATTCATCACCGACACCAAAACCTCTCTCTCTAGACTTCACGAGGTTGCCATTGATCTACCGAGTGATATAATTGCATATCTGATTCTGGAGAAGCTGCGGCCAAGTATGGATACGGTGATCCAACAAATCACCCACTTGGAAAAAGAGATTTCACCTGATCATGTACTGGACCACTTACGAATGTTTAATAATAATAGATTCTTGAATAGAAACGCACCGACGGACAAGTCCAATGAAAATTTGAACTCCGTCTCTTTCCTCACCACCAGCATCAAGCCATGTGATGACAAATGGCACAACCCGAAGGCTTCTCACCCTGAAGGTAGATGTTGGAAACTATACCCACATCTCAAACCATCCTTTCCTAGAAAAAAGAAAAACGGTTTGGAGTCTGCGTCGGAGGGTACTTCTGTTAGCTCCTTCCTTACGAACTCAGTTTTCTCCTCTGATCACTTTGTGGTTGATTTGTGCTCTTCAAGACATATATTGTCTGATTCAAAACTCTTCTCCAATTTAGACCAATTGTTGACCAGATTAATCTCAACTACATCAGGAAGGAATTCTCTCAAATATGAAGGAATCAGATTGATGATTGTCTTGGATGATCAAAATCAACAGGTTACCCTCTCTAATGTACTGTTTTCTCCTAACTCTACCGTCAATCTACTGTCAATGCGATGTCTTGTTCTTGATGGTTTTACCATTGATTTCGGAAAAGACAAATTTGTATTACGGAAAGACGTATGGAAAAAGTGTGGCATCTATGATTTCAATATACCTATCCTTCATTTCCCCATTCATAACCAGTCTCCGTTGGCCCTTCTTACGAGTGAAGAAATCCTTCATAAGTCCCTAGGACATGCTAGCTACACAAGAATTTGTCAAAAACTTGGTATGCCTATAAAGAAACCCTCAGTATGTGAAGCATGTGCCATTGCTAAAATCAGCCGAAAACCCTTCAACAAGAAACATACTCGGGCAGAGAGACCTTTTCTGGAACTACACTGTGACTTAGTTGGGCCTATTCACCCACTGAGCCTTAATGGCGATGCTTATTTTTTGACCGTTGTCGACAGCTGTACCAGATACTTCACGGTAATTCCCATCAAACACAAAGGAGAAGCTGCAAATACACTGGAATTTTTAATCAAGGTTGAATCAAAACGCTTCAATTATAAACCCATGATTATTCATTCGGACCGGGGAAAAGAATTCTGGAATCAGAGTCTCTCCAGCTACTGCAAGGAAAACAAGATCAGACAAACCTTTTCCATGCGTACACACCACAACAGAACGGATTAGCTGAGCAATTAAATTGTCTTGTCCTGGAGTCTCTTAGGATGGTACTTTTTGACTCACAAATTGATAAACAATTCTGGAATGTAATTATTAAATCCTGCGCATTAGCTCTCAACCAGATTCCCGCTCACAAGTCAAAGAAATAACCCTACGAATTGTTCAAGGGAAAGACGCTGAATATTTATTATCTTCATCCCATAGGAAATCCAGTGAGCAATATTCTCAAAGATCGCCCTTTGTCTTCAAAACTGGAACCCCGTGGACTTGTTGGTAGGTTGCTGGGGTACAACAACGAACTCCTGTCTTACAAAATTCTGACAGCCAACGGAAAAGTGATAGATACTAAGCCCATAACTCCGCTAGAATTTGATTCAAATCTCAAGATGAAATTCGTCAATGAGGTGAACGTTGGAGACTGGTGCTTGGAGTCTATCGGACAGGATTCTTTTGATGATGCAAATGTTGTTTTAAATCCACATTCCGTCTCTCCTGGAGAGGACTCGGCTGTCATTGACGCACGGGAATCGTCACCTCCAGTGGATTCTGTCAACTCTCCTGTAGTAGATCAGACTCAGCCTCCACAGACGTACAAATTGTGAAAATGAGTTTCTGCCATCAAACCACTCAAATATTCCTATGGTACTTTTACAAAAGAAGGACCATCAGATTTCTCTAATGAGAAACAAATTGAGATCAATGAAATCAAGATTCAAGACGTTTGGGAGGATACAAACACTGTACCAGATCACTATCTCAGAACAATGTGGGTCGACAAAGTCAAGCCAGCAACCAGCCTTTCTCCAGAAAGACAAAAATCGCAACTGTGCATTATGGGAAATCTGCAAACCCCTGGGGTGGACTTTGGGCATACCTACGCTCCCACAGGGAAGTTTACTACCCTTCTTCTTCTTCTTTTAAGCGGCTTGGATCTTAACTTAAAAATCAGACAATTTGACGTTAAGGCGGCCTTTCTATTTGCTCCACTGGAAGAGGACATTTACATACTTAAACCCAAGGAGTGTAGAAGAGCGTCAAAGTTTTTAAAACTCAAAAAATCACTCTACGGACTCTGACAAGCTCCATCAAACTGGTACAAGACCCTCACTGAATGGCTGGTTGACATTGGTTACGAGCAATCAGATGCCGATCCCTGTCTTTACTCTCACAAAGATCGACGTTCATCCATTTTCTTTCATGTAGATGATCTGATTGTGAGCGGAGAAGTCAAATGGTTTGAAGAAAGATTATTAAAGAAATTTCAATGCTCCTTGGCGCATGATCCTGATACTATTCTTGGCATGGACTTTTTCTATTCAAAGGGGGGTATTACGTTGAATCAAGCCAAGCTTATGCAGAAGACTTTGGAGGAGCTGGAGCTCTCAGATGTTAAACCAGTGATTACGCCTCTTACTCCTGGGATTCAATTATTTACGGCTTCGCATGCCGATATCTCTGAATTTAATAAGCTTGGAGTGAACTACAGAAAATACACATGTTTGGTAAATTATCTAGCGTGTCGGACTAAGCCGGATATTGCTGCAGCTTCCTCCATCCTATCTCAGTTCAATCAAAACCCGGGTTTATCTCATTGGAAGGAGGTTCTTCACGTTTGGAAATATCTCGCGGGGACATCTTCATTCTCTCTCGCTCTGAAGTCTGATTTGTCTGCACCGAACTTGCTACAGGTCTTTACTGATTTGACTTGGGCTGATGATCCGTGCAGTCGGAGGTCTCAAACTGGTTTCGTCATCTTCTGGAAGTCGTCGCCCATTGCCTGAAAGAGTCGCAAGCAGTCTAACATTACGCTCTTGTCTACGGAGGCCAAACTGAATGCTTTGACCAATGGTGCTCAGGAATCCATGTGGATTCAATCTATTATTAATGACCTCTGGAAGGGTTCTCAGATTCAGCGTTCTACTTTCTACGTGGACAATAAGGGACTGGTTGACAAAATTGAGCACTTTGGATCCAATTCCAAAACCAAGTACATTGACATGAAAATGAAATGGCTGAGGGAGCAATCAAGCTCCAAGGCTATTCACGTGGAACTCATAGTCACCAATAAAATGGTCGCCAATTCTCTTACAAAGGCGGCGGATAAACAAACCCTTCAACTTTTGACCTCCAGGTGCTTCTAGGCCTACATTGCACCAAATTATGGGGGGGTGTTGGAATAAATTGCCTCTTTCTTTATTGGCTCTTTCTTTAGTATTCATTTCTTTCATTTCTTTATTATTTTCTTTCCTCCTTATTATTTTATCATCTTCTTCATTATCTTTTTTCTTATTATCTATTCTTTCTCAGGCGCATACTTTTCCCTGAGTCCGCGCTACACTACTTCAGCGTATGCATATTCATTATTATCATGAGTCCGCACTACTTTACTCAGCGTATGCATATTCATCATGATCATACAAGTCTAAGTCTTGTTCTACTCTCTGCGATCACTGTGGTCCCTTTCAATCGTCGACCTTCTTTCTCATTTCTTTGAACCATCCTCAAGATTCAGCATTCGCAACAAGGATTAGATCAATCAGAAGGTTCTGACCACCCGCGCTTTACTTGATTAATTCGGTGCGATTACCTACTGCAACTTCCGTAGCTCAGGAATATCCTAATCTTCTCTTCTCTGTCATTTCGTCTCTAAAGTTTATTGTCTTTCTTAGCTTGTATCGTGGTTGTCTCATAGGTCTTCTTTATCTCAAAGTTCCTCTGAATCCCCTCATTTTCATCAGCTTGGGTATTACCATCTCCAACTCTAGTTGTGTTCTAGTGATAAAATTTCTAACCACTTTGTTCAGTTTTCTGGTTTCATGTCAATCAATATTTTATTGAAAAGGAAATAGTCACAGAGGATGTTCTGAGGGGTATGGAGATGGTTCATGGTTATGTTGATAATTCTTGTAGGAGATTTGCCACCAAAGATTTGCCTTTGTGTGATTAGCATGGTTTAAAACTTTCACCCAACCTTCCATGTGTGATTTTTGCTTGACTGTTTGGAGATCAATTGCCCAGATTAAAAACCATATCTATCACAGGCTAAATCCACATATTTATCACGCTTTGAGTTGAAAACCTTTAAAGCTTAACCATGCTTCATTTCCCATGTTTGACAATACATTTTTGCCTCTTCCCTAGTAGGAAAAGCTCTCACAGGAGGTGGGGCAAGTGGATCTGTCATATTTACATAGTCATATTGATGGCATTCACTCCATCAGTTTCAATCAAATTAAATAGGGCAAAGACCACTAACATAAAATCCTACTCACCACAAGAGGTCATTTCCATTTGTGAAAAATTTTGTTCCTCAGTTGTCACCATGAATGAGGATGCAATTGGGTCTTCCAATTATTCATTACCCAAATCCTTCTTTTCCACAGCTTTGTTCATTGCGCCAATTTAGTCCTTGAAAGTGGCCATTTTGAAATGAGGTCTTTCCACTGCTCCCATAATGAAAAAAGAATGCAAAACTACTTCAGTATTCAATCCAACTTTCAATTGAAAAACTACCAAGTTTTCTCATGTTCAAGTTGAGCAAGATCAATTTTGCGGGATTTTTCATTTGCATTTTCCTATAGTTCCACTTTAATTTCACTGGATTTAAATTTAATTTTACTTTAGTGTCACTTTATGATTTCTAGATTTGGAACAACAGTCCCACAAATTAAGCTTTGATCCCAAATTTGGGTTGATTGAACCCAAATGTGGTCCAGGGGGACCCAAAAAGTTTGGCACAACCCCTGGGGGGCTGCATACCCCAAAACATGGCTCAAAACCACCGTGTACAGGGTGTATGCAGCCCCCCGGGTTGGGCCTGTTTGAGAAAACCCCTTGGGAGCTTCTAGAAGCATGTTTTTTCCCGCACGCGCATCTTGGATTCATGTATGGGCCCCCACCCATCCATTGGGCCATTTAGGGCCCTACACAACTCCCACACAACTTGGAGTGGTGAATTTAACATCAAACATATGGAAAATAATATTTTCCCTATTAAAGAGATGTTTGTAACTGTGTGGACTTGTTTCAACCCTGAATTTTGAAATAAAAAAATTTCTTGGATAGAAGGGGCCCATGCTACTTTCAAAAAATTACTTGCAAGTTCTTTGGGGAAAATTTTGGATGTGTGGAAACACCTGGATCAAAAAGTTGATATCCAAATAAAATCAGTGCATGTGTTGCTTAACAAATGTTGAATGAAGTTAGGAATATTTCTTCCAACAGAACTGTTACCTTTGGGATACAAATTTTCAATTGAGGCAGTTCAAATTTTGGGGGAACAATTTTAGAAGTTAAAGCTTGATCATGATGGTGAAGTGTGCACCAATTCATATTCTAAGCCAATGGGCTTTCCCTGTTCTCACATATTAGGCAAAATACTAGCAGCAAGAGTATCTTTTGTGCCCAAGGATTTTCATCCTCCATGTAGGTTAGACTATAACTCTTCCAGTTCAGTTAGTTTGATTGTTGGATTTTTGGATTGTTTGATTGCTTTTTGATTTATGATTCCTATTTGATTTATGGTTCCTGAATGGATTTACTCATTATTGATGGTTTTTCTTTTTGAAAATTTGACACTGATCCAGTGCTTGACTCCTCTCAATTGTTTGATAAGCTCAGTTCAAGGGTTGTGGGACAACCTGAAGTAGTCAAATGGGACCTTTTAAATTCCCTGGTCAAGAATGCAAAAACTTTTGTTGCTGAGCCAAGGCTCCAGCCAAAAGTATTATTTCCAGCTGCAGTTGACCCAAATTGAAAGACACCTGGAATGAAATTTCAAGATTTTAACATGTTGAAAAGAAACTTCAGAGGGAAAGTTGGTTTAGAAGGGCCCCAAAAATACCAAAAAATTTAAGTTTTATTTTGAGAAGTGTTCATTTTTATGGTTTAATGAAATGATGGTGATATGATTTTTATATTCCAAGTCCTCAGGCTCAGAATCAGAATTTCATTTTTCAGAGGAAGAGACTGAAATTAAATTAGCCTCCCTTTGTTTGGAATCAGACTCCTCTTCTGAGGAAGTAGAGGTGCAGGAGAAGTAGAAGCTCATCTTGGGTGTGTATTGATTTGATTAACTTGATTTGAATGTTTGACAAGTTATTTTTGATGGTAGGAACCAAAATTGAAATACCTCAATCTAATACCTGATAAATTACATAAGTTCTTGGGTGAGGTTTGAGATCCTTTTGGTGATGGTAATTGGGGATTTATAGTAATTCCTAAATGACTTGGTTATTATGAAAATGGATGGTTCAAATTCCAAAGGCAAATAGTAGAAAAATTAAGTAAACATGAGGCATGCTATGCTAAGATACATGGTGGTAGCAAAGAGGTAGAAAATATTTGACAAAGACTTGATGTTGAAGACATCAATGAAAAGATTACCTCTTTAAAATGGCTTTAAAATTTGGGTATGGGTCAAATAATAGCAGATAATTATGGAAGTCAAATTTGTTTCATTTTTTTTTGGATTCATGTTGTACTTATACTCCCATTAAAATGGGTTTAAAAGACTCATCAGATGAAATCTTCATTTCCTTTGTTAAAAATAACCACTGGACTCATTTATTAATTTAGGGAGATACTATTTCAATGCTGCCCGTTGTATTAAAGCCTTCTTCTTTGAATTTAAAGAAATTTTCTGGTTGAATTGATCATCTGAAAGATCATCTGGATTTATATTCCAATTTCTATAAATCATATTATTTCATCATTTTGGTTTGGTCTAACATGTACCTCTGATGTTTATCTTTTACTTCTATTAATATAAAGGGTTATCACATTTTGAACATCATTATGTTGAGTTTTTTGAGTTACCATCATTATTTTGAGTGTTTTTAATTTTATTTTATTAGTAATTCAGTTGGACTTGTGTTGGGCTGATATCATCATAAGGACCCTTTTTTTACTACTTTTGATGGAATCATCTTAACACAAGTTAAACTTTTTGTTTGTTTGGGTACTCTTACTTCAGAGCTATTACATTGAGGTGGACTTGTATCAATTCCACCTAAATGTTGTAGAGACTCCTGTGGGATTATATAAAAAAAGTAGCAAATAGCTTTCTGGAAGTCCTTGAAGGGGAATTTAGTATTACTTCTACTCCTTTGGAGTATTAATATATATACTAAAAGTGGTTTTGAATTGCCTGCCCTTCAAGTACTATATTGAGTCTGCACAATAATTTATTTAAATGAATTGCTGGTTTCTTTGAGACTTAAAAGAGGTCTTAGATCAGGCCTAGATTAATTATTTAACTGTTATTGGTGGGTTTTGTTGAATAAAAGACCAGATGTATTGGATTATTAGGGCGTATCAAAGTTAACCAAACCTGCCACTTTTTAATGGCGGGTTTCAACCCAAATCTGCCATTTCAAAGCTGCCATTAAAAATAAAATAAAAACCACTTATTTCACATCAGAAGTGTCAAAGTTAACATGAAATAAGTGGTTTTTTTCAAATAAAGTATTTTAAGGCTTCCACCACCTGTCCACATCATCCAGCCCTGGCTTCCCACCTCCTTCTACCTCCAACCTCATTGCAAATTTTTTTACCTCCAGCCTCATCATCAAAATATTCACCACTCTCATCACTTTATAACTCTCATCATCACTCTCGTCAATTTATCACCCTCATCACTTGATCACTCACCACTTTATTTCTCTCATTTTTTCATTGCTCTCATTGCTTCATTGATCTCATCACTCTACCTCTAACAAGAACTTGTACCTCCAACCTCATCCAAAGAATACAATCATTGTTTTATTTCTCTTGTCACTTTATTGCTCTCATCACTTCATATCTCTCATCACTTTATCTTGTTTGTAACTTTATCCCTCTCATCACCTTATTGCCCTTACTCTTTCCAAATGGCCCCTCAGCAAACCTCCCCCCACAAGTCCACACAAAAGTTCAACACACCAAAGCAAACATTTCCAAGGAACTCCACAACAAAAAATCCTCCCCCATCAGCTTCCAAGGGCTCAAAAAAATCCTCCCCCATCAGTTCACAAGGGCTCAAGTCATTTCAAGAGAGCTGATCACATCATCCTGGTCAACTGGCTCAAAATTCCCTCCAACTATGATGCCTTCTTTGGATCCAACAATGAAACACGCGTTGGCCAACCTCCATCCTCTAAGGTCAATGGTTATCTCCTGATGGAAAATGAACTCAAGAACAAAACAAAAGTTAGTCTGGATCTTTCATCCAAACAGATGAGGGAGAAATTCAAGAATTATCAAGCCAAGTACAAAAAGTCCCACTCCATGTCAATCTCCACCAGCTTTGGTATCACTGACTCTGACAAAGCCAAGGCAATCAACTTGGTGGTTGATAATTTGGACTCCATTTGTCCTTTTTATATTCAAATGGATGAAATCTTTGGAAAGAAGGCCAAAATCACCCCTTTAGCCGCTTTTGATGCCCAACAATCTCATTCAGTCAAGGCTGAGTACTTGGCTGGGGATTCTCATTGTATCAATGGTGATCCTGAAGAAACCTTTGCCTGGGAGAGGCGCCCATCCAATGCCAAGGAGGATATTCAAATGCAATCAGCTCCAATCATGTCTACTTCTGCATTAATTGATGTGTTAAACCATAACTTGGACCCCTCCCCTCCTTCTTTGGATTGCTCTCTTCCTGGGTTAGCAGATCTCATCAACCATTCTGATGCAGAACAAGATAATCCCCAGTCTCCATTACCCTCAAAATTGGTTCAATTAAGGAACCAAGCTCTTTTCTCTTCTTTATGGTTAATCCTGACTGATTTAGATTGTAAAAAAACAGGCTCATCCATTCCAGAATGGCCAAAAGCTCAAGCCAATGGGGCCTCCCATATTTCCTTCAAACACTAGTGACAACTTTCAAACTCAAACCTCCTCTGCCAAGGGTAAGCAAAAGGCCTCAAATTCCATCAATATCAACCCCAAAAGTCATCAAAAGAGGAGAAACACTTCCGGTTTTTCAGGCTTTGAAGAAATCATGGAGAAGCAAGATTCATGTAAGTCCATTGGTTAAATATCCTTCCTTTGGAAATCATGCTCATTGCTTTTCCCCTGCAAAAAACATTCAAAACACAAATTGAATCCAAAAAACTTGAGTTTGAAAAACAAAAGTGGGATTGTCAACTGGCCATGGATGTTCAAAAGCAGAAAGCCAAGAGTTTGGCTCATGAAAAAAAAATTGGATTCTGAGTGGAAGTTGAAACAGACTGAGCTAGAGTTTCAAAAAGAGGAAAAGTAGAAGGATCAACAGCAAGCACAACTGGAAAAGGAGAGGGTACAACTTGCAACCAAAAAAAGGATAAGGTATCAGTAGCCTTGGCTTGCATTGGTAGCATTAAAAAAGTAGATGAAATAAAGCAGATAACTCAAATGCTTGGCTTTTAAATATATTTGCATGGGTGAAAGAAAAAAAAAATATTTTTCATTACAATGTTTGAGAGTATTCTTAACCCCACCAACATACAGATCTTTTTTGTTTTTATTTATATTTTTTTCTAGAGTAAATTTGGCCATTATTCAAGTCCCTACAATTTTTTCTAGTTGTTTTATTAATTTGAAGTGACATAGCAATTCTGGTATGGGTTGCTGTGTCCACAGCAGGAAAGGTACAGTGATTGTACTTATTTGCTGCCCAAACCATTTTGACTATACCTTTTTTCTTGAAATCAATTCCAAAGCCAAGGTCAGGAAAAACAAATTGGCCATCCAATACTTGATATTTTTCTGTATTTTAAATAATTCAACCATTTGATTTCTTGGTTGCAACCACAAGTAAAAAGGAGTAGCCAGAGATTTTGCCTTTGTTGATATGGGGAGAGTTGTAAAAAGAATCCAAGGTGAAAGTGATGTGTGGGGATTAATCAAAAGGTGTAGGCTTGGAACCAAATTCCAACAAAGAGAAAGATGGGATGTTGTTTTCCTTCATGGTATCACGTTTTGACTCAAAAGAAAGTTTGGCCAAATTGAAAAACATTTTTCCTAGAATTTGTGATACTTTTTTGGCCTTAAGGTTGAGGAAAGCATACTGTTGAGGAGAAGATCTAATAGATGATTTCTTCAAATAACTTCCAAATAACTCCAAAGGGTGCATTTATTTTTGCCATCCAAATGCCCACATTTTTCCACCCCAAGATCTTGAAGTACCAATTGGGTTGACAAATTTTTTTGAACCATGAAGGAAAGTGGTGACAAAGTTGATGTCCTTCTTATCTTTTTCTGAGAGTTTATCCAAGGGCACAAATTCAATTGTTGCAACCAGGGCTTGGTGATCAGATTGATTGAAGACAATTACGTTTCCACAGTGGAAGAAATGGAACCATTTGATTGTTTGGTTTGCTTGCTCAAACTCTTCCTGGGTGGGTTTTTGACTATGCTTTTTCTTTTCAGCAACAATTGAAGGGTAAAGATCCGAAGGATGTGGTTGCCAACCAGACCAGACCACCTTTTCATTAATGCCTTCCTCAGTAACTTTGAAAGACATTTCTGAATCCTGATATTGAACCTCTTTTGGCAAGCAGCCCTACTCTTCCCACGTCTCTGTATGTTTTTCAAGCCATCTCCTTCCATCTTGTTCCCTCCAAATCCTATACTTAGATTGTGTTGAGGAACAAGGCAGGATTTGATTGTTTGTGTAACATTTTGAGGCAGGTGGGAGAAGAATTGGACATTCACCAATAGGGGTTGAGGGATTGAAAAAAAAAAACCAAAAAAAAAACAGTCAGTCAAATGAACATCATCAGTGAAACAACATTTGATCAAAAAAAATAAAACCAAACCTGGAATTGATCCCAAGTTCACCAGAAACTTGATCACCAAAAAAAAAAAAAGCAAAAACTGTACCAAAAAAAACAAAAAAAAAACTTACCAGGGTGTGAGGGAATCAGGCTGGGCCTTTGGGTTGGGTTTGGGTTGGGCCTTGGGCCAGGTAGGAAGGGCCTGAGACCAGGAAGGGGGGGAGGTTGGTTGGCCGGGAAAGCAGGCGTTGGGGGGCAGGCATTGAAGGGGGGGCGTCCAAGGGGGGGGGGCAGGGCCAACGCAAGGGGGAGGGGGGCGGGCGGCGGCAATGGCCCCGGCGGGAGAGCAAGGTGGGAGGGGCCAAGGTGTTTCCGGCAGGCAAGGAGGGGGATCGGTGTTTCCGGCAGGCAAGGAGGGGGAAAGCAAGGAGCAGGGGTGGGTGGCACTGGCGGCCAAGCAAGGAGGGAGGGGGCCAAGGTGCTGCCAGTAGGCAAGGAGTGGGCCAGCAGATTGAGAGGGGGGGCAGATCAAAAGGGGGGGAAAAGGTGGCACTGGGGGCCAAGCAAGGAGGGAGGGGGGCTGAGGTGCTGCTGGAGGGAAGGAGGGGGTGAGTGACAAGCAGGGGCCGGCGGATTGACAGGGGGGGCAAGGTGGCACTGCTGGCCAAGCAAGGAGGGAGGGGGGCCAAGGTGCGGCGGGCAAGGAAGGGGCAAGGTGGGGCAAGGTGGGGCAAGGTGGGGAAAGGTGGGACAAGGTGGGGCAAGGTGGGGCAAGGTGGGGCAAGGTGGGGCAAGGTGGGGCAAGGTGGGGCAAGGTGGGGCAAGGTGGGGCAAGGTGGGGCAAGGTGGGGCAAGGTGGGGCAAGGTGGGGCAAGGTGGGGCAAGGTGGGGCAAGGTGGGGCAAGGTGGGGCAAGGTGGGGCCAGCAGGCAAGCAAGGAGGGGTGGTTGGTGAAGTAGTGGGTTAGCTTCTGATGATGGGGAGCATGAGAAGGAGGATCAGGAGAGAGAGCTTACCGGTACC
>CM062640.1:26381885-26746885 GCA_025617555.3 Puccinia polysora
TGACAGGTTTGTATGTTCCTGGTGTTGAGGGTAAGCTGTTACTGGTATGTACTTGAGGTTTACAAGGAATTTCTTATTTCTTCTACAGAGATGTGACACCTGGTTGAGTATGAGTTTTCCTCAGTTGGAGGTTTGTTGGACTGTATGTTCTAATCCATGAGGGATAAAGGGTTACTTTGGCTGAGTGAATATAGTTTATTTGTGATTTAGAATCCATTTCTGAGGTTACTTTGAGGTTTTGAGCTGTTGTTACACTAGAATAGTGAGTCTGATGGCTATAGGACAGGTTTGGACTACCACAACAGACTAGTCTTATTTTTTGGGGGGGTTTATTTAGTTTTGTACTGGTCCAATGAAATAATTTCAACTTGTGTTGGGCTGATCCAATCATAAGATTTTTTTTTGAAATTCTTATGATGGGATCAGCTCAAAACAAGTTGAATTTGTTTTTTTTTTTGAATTTTTAATTGAGCGCTAGTCCCTTCAGGTGAAATAAAATTCCTCTTTTTGGGGGGGTGATTTTTTGACTTTATAAAATGATAAAATTGAATGATATGAATTCAATTTTATTTTGTTTCATTTAATTTGGTTAAATTTTTTTTTGATTTAATTTAATTTATCTTTTGAAAATTTGTATTTTAGGCAAACGTTCTATTTATTTATTTTTTATTGGGGGGCTGTATTCTATGTATATTTTTCCTTTTTATTTTATTTTTGGGCACAATTTTTTGATTGTTTTAGAATTTTTAATTGTTTATTTTTATTTATTCATAGGGCCATAAATTTTCATTCAAGGCCATGGATTTGTGAAGTTTTCTCAATTTTTTTGAATTTTGCTATTTTAATTTTTTTTTCAATTTGTTTTTGATTTTTTTTACTTTTTTTTGAAATTTTTATTTTATTTTGGGGTTTTTGTTTAATTTTTTATTTATTTTAATTTATTTTAGTTTTAATTTTTAATTTTTCTTTTCTTTTTTTTTGCTCACAACCCTGGATTTTTGAACAAGTTTTGAACAGCTTTTCACAACTCTATGGTTTGTGGGAAGCCAGAAACAACTCAAATGGCTTGTAAAATGTTGTCAGCTTGCTACTATGTACAGAGCAACCTGTCAAAGTAACAGCAATGATAAATTTAAAGGAAAACAATAAATAATTATGAAAACACAGGGAAGGAGTGGGAAATCCTCAAATATTATTGCCCATTTGGATTTCCCACCCAAAGGTAGGTAGGGTCACTCACTGAGCCCACAATTGAATTCTCACTCCTTCATATTTTAAAATATTTTAATAAAAGTGACCCAAAATTCATGGCACCACTATTGCACTTTTTTTCCATTTTGATATTCCACACATATTGTCACATATAGTTTTCAACCCCAAAATACATTCAGAATTCTGGTGTTGTATATATTTCAGGAGTTACATACAGAATTGTGTTTTGGAAAAATCCCTGTGTGCAGCTCCACCTCCCTGCAAAAGTTATCCCAATTGGGATTACTCTGAGTGATCCCGTGTGCACATCCCTGCATCCCCATACACAGCCTGCGCACTCCGGCCTTACCCGGCATGCATTAGCCAGATTACCACATACAAGATGCCTGCATGCAGTAAATACTACCACCCATGCACCAGATCCTGCCCTGCATGCAGTGCCTTAAGCACCTTTGCACACCAAACATTCAAGACACAAAGATTGCAGCTAGAACCGCAAGTAACATTTAAAACCATCTAAGAACTACCATTCATTTTTAATTATGTTTTTATGAGTATTGATTATGGAATTAAAACCTTGATAATATATATTATCAAGGTGGAGATCCAATATAGCTTTAAATGAAGTAATGAGGACTCAGATTTGTCCCAAATATTGATATAGCATTTCCCAATGTGTTTCATTCTTTTGGGAATTATTTATAGTAATTATATCAAACCATACTCTCCACTCTCTATAGATAAATTGTATAATTTGAATCTTATCCCTCTTTGGGATGTATTAATACTTTAATATACTCCACTTAGCCTTGAGAGAGTCAACTCAGAGGCCCCTGATCTTATTTGTAAGGTATAAAACTTGTAATATAATTCCCAAGAGTATAGGTACTCTATATGTATAATGTCTGCCAAGGCACTAGGAATTAAGAAAAAAGTACATGCCAAGGCTATCAAGCTATATGTAAAGGGAGGCATGTAATCATTCTGAGGTGCTCTAGGAATTCTAAACCATCCATTTGACTGATTTTTAAGCTCTATGATAAATTGGCTAACCTTTTGGGTATGTAAATGGAAACTTTACATTGAAAATTCTCCACAATGAGTAATAGTAACCTATTTCCCATTGGGTATGATGTAATGGGGTTCTGAGCACTTGAGGACAAAACCAGGTAGATAATAACAATCCCCTGATGATTCCTTGAGTCCCCTGAGGGCTCCTGTTACCTTAAATGAGGAGGGTCTTTACCCTATAGCCCCTCCATCAGTTATATATTATTATTTATTTGTAAGAGAATATGGCAAGAGTTAACAAGCCCATTACACTTAATCTCAAGAGGAGATTCACTGGGGCCATAAAATTTAGTATTATATTCAATTCATCATCTTATTGGCAACTCCAATTTTGAAAGGAGGGTTTAAATTTGAGTAGTAGACCTTGTGTGTTACTACTATAAAGGGTGTGAGATTATTTATAGACAAAGCTCCTTTTACCTTTATTCATTTAAAGCCAGGCCCCTTCCCTTTTATGAAGTTTTAAGGTGTAGCTTTTTACTCATAATACTGTGGTATTATTTGACTGTGTATGATTTTAGCTACTTTTTTGGTTATCTAAGCCATTAACTGATTAAATTATTGTTTTTTTCTTAATTTTTCAGGTTTAACAATGGCCAGGTATAGCATTAGTTGTTAAATGCCTGACAATTTGGGGCGTCAACAAATTTTAGAGCCTTGAATATAATTTTTTCTATCTGAAGTAAGCATTTTTTTCTAGTTTTTTCCATTCTTGTTTACTGATTTATATCTTTTCTCCATAAATATAGAAATAATTGAAAAAAGGCCAATTTATGAATTTTTTTTTGAAAATTGGTGAGAGCATTTTGTGGTGGTTTAGCTCAGGTTATTTTTTTGCTCTGTAAATTGAAATGGATATTTGAGGAATTCAGAAAAAAAACTTCCTTGTGTAACACAACAGATAGGAGGGAGACCTGAGAAAGTTACTGATAGAGATCAGTTACCCCTTCAAGGATCCACAAAACATCCATTTGAAAATCAATTGGAGAAACAGCCGCCATTGAGGAGTTGAGCAAATTTTTTTGGGCTTAGACTTGGGAGACAAGGGGTGATTTGTTTGACAAGAGGGGAGAAACCTTTGAGGAGCTTGTAGAAAAATTCTGATCTCACATTTGGTACAAAAGACCAGTCAGTATGTGTGTTCTCTTTCAGGTTATTGCAATAGACAATTTTCTCTGATAATCAGTTCTGCCTTATAGATTTGAAGAAACTTTTCATTGAATCCTTCTTCCCAGACAACCAAGGTAGGGATAGAAGCTTCATATCAGAACCCAGCACAATCCTGCAAAGCAAAGTTGGCAAGCCCAATATTCAAAGCATCAACCCAATGGAGAGGTAACGATTGCCTGCAACTGTTATTGTGACACACCATGGGTATCAGTTTTTTGCAAAAAAGAAATTTCTCTGTCTGCTTGGAGCAACAAAGTCAGCACATGGAGGGGAACAGGAATCTTTATAAAATAAAGCAAAAAAACGCCTTGACATACAACCTTTTTATCATTTTCAGTGTGGTGAAAACTAGGAGCAAGGGGGCTGAGCTTGTTCCCCCCAGTGATTTCTAACAAAGGAGGATCTGCTTTCAGGAGGCACCAACCTGCTGGACTTTCACAGCCAGAACAAATTAAACTATTTGGAGGCAGAAGTAGCCAGCAATTTTCAGAAACAGGCAACATTCCTGACTCAAGCTGTGGCAAAATACAGGTCCCTTATCAAGATCATAGGGAAAGAAAGGCTATTGAGGGAGAAAGACTTCTGGGAAAACCCAGATAAAGAGGCAAGTGGTCAACAAGCCAAAGGTAAAGGAAAAATTCCCAGAGTAAATGAATCCACAGTCAGGAGCTTCTGGCTCCCAGAAGCCTTTGAGGAACAGAGAACCATCCCCTCCCCTCAGTCAGGGAGAAATGATTAGGAAGAGCAGATAGAACAGGCACTCCATCTATGGAGTAATGATGAGGATGGCCAGATCTCTCCACGGAGGTTTCCAATTTTTGGAAGAAGAGAGGGCCAAAAGTTGAGATTATCTTTGGAGCCAGAGCTTTTTCTAGACTAATTTTGTGATATTTTATTCAATGAAACTCTCCATATAAAAAAATCAGTGGTTCAAACTAATCACTATTTTATAGAAGGCTTTGCAGCCATAGATAAAAAAATATTGTTGTATTCTTTCTGATAGTTTAACTTTGAAATCTATTTTTTCCAGCTGTGTGAAAGAAATGCAGGACTTGACCAAAAAAACTATGTAACTAGACCTGAGGAAAGTCCAAAAAATTGAATTTGGTAGTTTTGATTGCCAAGTAACAAATAATGATGACTCCTCAAAAGGATCATTAAAATAGTCCATGGAAATTGAGAGGGATTTAAACTCACTAACCTCCATGATGTTGTAACTCATTCACTCATTGGAATTGTTAGAGAATAATTTTGATAAAATCCTAGGTTCTGCAAAAGAGGAATAGTCAAAATATCAAGTTTTGTCAGAACAGATCTTTGAGAAATTTAATACCCAGCTTGCTGGAGTAACTGATCAGCTGAATCAAAACCATGACATGCTATTCAATAAGTTTCTATATTTGTCCCAGAATGATAACTTTCATGCAATGGGACTGAGAGCCCAAGGGGAAGTTCAGAAAAAAATAAAAATATGTTGCAGAGGAAAATGATCTGACCCAAGAATCTGTTAAAAGTGAGGTATTTGAAAAAATATTACAATTACTGAATAAAATAAGTGAGTGGCCTGATTCCTCTGGAGAAGTTGAATATGACCATACTGAATTCATTTCATGGATTGAAACCCTGAGGGAAGACAAAGGTCTACCTGACACCTTGATTACCAGCAGACTGAGAATTCTTTTTAAAGGTATAGATTCAGACTGGTATAGAGACAAGAGATGTTCTGTGGGAGTACAAGATGTTAACTTTTGGGAAAAGGAATTAAATTCAAAATTTGGTACTTCAAATTGGAAGAGGAATTGATTTAATCAATTTAACAATGGCAGATTCTTACAAGGTTTTACACCAGCAGCAACATGGGTAACCAGGCAAAGGAAGAGCCTTAGAGAATGTGACCCATACCTAGATCAATATAGTACAAATTTCAAGTTAATATCCCTGATTTATGGTGAAGTTTCATTTGCAGTTAAGAAAAGTATGAAGGGTACAGATTATTTCTCAAACATGATTAATATACTTGAAGAAATAGTGGAAGGCACATCCTTGGGTAGGAATATTTCATGTCCTTGCAGGGAAATTTCCATGGAAAATTTCATCAAAAGCAAAGCTCCATTGAGACAAAGCCATCAGAATACTGGTCTTTCTTGTTATACATGTGGGAAGGCAGGAATTTTCCCCAGAAAGTTAGCAAGGTAAACAATGTAGAAGTGGAGAAAAGTGAAAAATTCAAAATTTCCTATGATTCTTTTGATTACCATAGTGAAGAGAAAAATTACAATTTGGTCATAGGTTGAATCAATTCTGTCAATGCATCAAATGATCTAGTACAAATGTCATTCTTTGCTAAATCTTGTAGAGATCTCCTAGATTCTGGTGCTTGCAGGTTTATAGTTGGCAGGAGTTACTTAGAGAGATTCTATCCAGGATGGGAGAAGCACTTGATAGATTCACCCATGGTTAGCCTAAAACATTTTTCTGGTACTGTATTATCTCTTGGAGTTGTAAAAATTAGGCTATTTATGAAATATTTAGCTTTATTAATCAAGTTTGTATTAATTTAGAATAACGAAATTGAATACTTTATCATTTGGAATGGTTATATGAAGAATTATTGTTTCAGCTTGTTTCATGAGAAAAATTATTTTTCCTTTACAATTGGGAACAGTGAAAGATTTTATGTCAATGTTTTTGGTGGGTATTTTGTAAATTATTTTTCAAAGGAAGATTTCAAAAAAGAAATGATACAAGATTCAAAGATTAATTCTTCCTTGAAAGATGAGGAGAGGTATGATCTGTTTTCTCTGTTTTTTGAGCACAACAAGGCTTTTGAAACAGTAGATCATCCTTTAGGGTCAATTATTGGGCATGAGGTTAAGGTTACCTTGAGAATAGACAGACCATATCCCCTAGCTCTGAGAAATTTTCCTTTACCAGCTAGCCCTAGAAGCAAAGAGGCACTGAAAGAAAATATAGATACATTGTTGAAATTGAATTTAATTAGGAAAGTAGGTGCTAATTAGGATGTAGACATCACCACACCTGTTATCATAGCTTGGCACAATGGGAAGTCAAGAATTGTTGGGGATTTTAGAGCACTTAATTCCTATATCACCCCTGAATAATATCCCATTCCAAATATTGTTGAGTCTTTGAATAAATCTCATCAATATAAGTACGTTTCTTGCATGGATTTTCTGAAAGTTTTTCACCAGAATGTTGTTCACCCTGATAGCAGGAAGTTCCTGAGGATAGTATGCTACTTGGGAGTATTTGGGTACCTGAGAATTTCTTTTGGTATCAAAAATGCTCCATCACACTTTCAAAGGATGATGGACTCAGATTTTCATGAAGAGCTGATGCAAAACTGGTTGATAATCTACATAGATGATATAATTATATTTTCAAAAACATGGGATGATCATAAGGAAAGGATATCAATAATCCTTAAAAAGATGATCAGGATAAATATGAAAATATCTCTCACTAAATTTTCATTTGGATTCAATAAATTGAAAGCTTTGATTCATATTGTGAGTGGTTTTTTTTGCTTGGTATAGATCAGACCAGAGTAGCTTCTGTATTGCTGAAACTTATACGTAGTAATACTAAGGATTTCATGTTTTTTTGGGTTTTGCAGGGTACTACAGACTACACATTAGAGATTTTGGAGTGATGGCTTTGATTTTGGAAAAAATATGTAGTCCAAATGTGTCATTTGAAATTAGAAAGGAAAAGCTACAGGCCTTTGAATTAATTAGGAAACGTTTGACCAGTGCACCACTGTTATTCCATCCAGATCCTAAGAAACCATTTAAACTATATGTGGATGCATGTCAGCTTGCTACTATTGCAGAGCAAGCTGCAAAAGTAACTAAAATAACATAAAAATAATAATAATACAACTAACCTAGAAGGAGTAGAAAAACCATAAATCTTATTACAGAAATGGATTTTCCACCCAAAATTAGGTAGGGTCACTCACTGACCCCACCCTTGAAATCCAACTCCTTATATTTTTAAACAATTAAGGAAAAAAGAACCAAAATACTACGGCTCCAGTATTGAGCTTTTTGGCCAATTAACTGTTGCACACACATTGTCATGTATAGGTTTCACACCTAAAATTCAGTCAGAATTGAGGTGTTGTGTATATTTTAGGAGTTACGGGCGGAAATTTGTTTTGTCACAATTGCCGCACGCAGCCGCGGCAGCCAAAGCACCCGCGCGCAGCTGAGATACAGCCGTGTCAACCCGTAGAGGTCGTGTACGCAGCCCCGGGCCTCTGACAAGTACGCAGCCATGGGACTACGGGCTGACAGAGTGACAGGCGGCTCAGATACCGCGTAAACAGGCTACAACATACACGGGAACTTTCTACATATGTAATAAAGGTTCCCGTGGATAGTAGACTGTCTAAATATACATAATATTATATAAAAATACATACATAATACTTACACGTATTTTTATTTTATATAATGCAAAGTACCAAGAATGTCGAAAATAAGATAATGACAACTTCAAAAAATATATTAAAATACTTTGATATACTTTTATGAGAATTGCTATACATCAATATTTTTTTGACATACTAAGGAAGATAATGATGTAATAATATTGCATGAATTCTTATGACTTATATTTTTAAGTAATTATCTTAACAAATCAACTGGAACTCGAAAATAAAGAGTAAAATCAATATTATGACTTTTACTCCAGTTATATAATAAATAATGAGAACTTAACTGACATCAAAATTTCCGTAGAGATGTCTAAAAATATAATTATTAGATTACTGGGAACATATACTAAGTATAATTAATTAAATAATACATAAATAGGACAGATTAGTGTTATTCACACGTCCTAATGTCCATTATAAGGTAGAATAATTCCCATACCCTAAGGAATTAGATGTTACCCAGGCTATAGCACCAAGAACACATGACAGGCTAACCCTGGTTGCCCTGCTAGCCTTAGTGTCCGTCCCTTTGAGCACCTGAAACCCTCAGAAGGAACATATTGGGACTCCAAAAAACTATAAATACAGAGCTCTTTTGAGGATGTTGATGGGCAGAGACCCAGTAATATTCATATCCAGACGCCGTGCCAAGGTAATCAAATACTTATAAGAGATAGGGAAGTGATTTATGGCAATGTCTGTTCAGTAATATCCGTCTTCAAACCTCTTTTTATCAAATAAAACTGCTGAACAACCTTATAACCCCAGTATACGGGTTTAACCCATCAGTACACGTCCCAAAAAGATACCCAAAGGATTTAATAATATACCAGTTAGTCTTATTATCCTTTCTCTGTCGTGTTAGCTTGGCTACAAGGCCCTACCACTCCATTGTGTATTTTATATACATATTATCTTTGGGTATAATAATCTTTAAACTAAAGAACCCAAGGTAACCAGGACTACGTGTTTTCATACTGAAATCCCTCAAGAGAGGTGTTAAAGATCCCCAATATAATTGTGGCCCCTCTATAAATATTTAATAATCAATTTTGATTCAAAACAATAAACAATAACCAAACCATTTAACCTTGCAATAAGCTTAATCCAAGTATTCTACGGATTTTTGCTGCATTTATTAAATAATATATTTATTATTTACAATATCACCTCTGGTAGCTAAAGGATAGCAAGGGTCTTGGCATCCAGGAGGCTGACAATGCATGTATGGATGTTCTAGGAGGATTTAAATCAAGTGCAGATTGTAAATGATAAGCCATTTGAGTGGCCAATTTTCTTTATATCCAGAAAACTTAAAGATAGTGAGAAGAGGTATTTTGCCTCACAGTTAGAGTTTTTGTGTTTGTTATGGTCCTTAGAGAAATTTTATTATTACTTTGATGGATTTCATTTTGAGGTTATGACTGAATGTAGATCTCTTAAGTCTCTTATGAACCTGAAGACACCCAAAAAGCATATGTTGAGGTGACAGATTGCCATCCAAAAATGGAGAGGCTCTATGAAAATAGTCCACAGGGAGGGTTTGATACATAAAAATGAAGATGGCTTATCACATTAAGCATTGCCCAATGATATAAATAGTGCTGCTTATTACCCTGAGGATATTGTGGATATGTTGCCTATCATGGAAATTTGGATGATTAATTATACACAGAGTTTTTGGAATTC
Source organism: Puccinia polysora (assembly GCA_025617555.3). Classification (NCBI taxonomy): domain Eukaryota; kingdom Fungi; phylum Basidiomycota; class Pucciniomycetes; order Pucciniales; family Pucciniaceae; genus Puccinia; species Puccinia polysora. Next base: position 26,391,490 of record CM062640.1, read on the forward strand.
TGTATTTGACTCTTATTCAAACAGCAAGAATACTTCATTACTAGTAAGGCTAACAGATCTACAGGAAAGAGGTATGGCTTGCTTCAGTTCATAGAAGAACCAAAGGAAAAGTGGACCACTATTGATATGGACTTTGTATCTCAATTACCACAAGGAGGAAAAGATAATCATAATTTTGTATTAGTGATAGTTGACAGATTCTCTAAGAGAGCTAGATTCCTGCTATGTTACAACGGAAAGTTTTTCCATGGATATAGCTTCAATTGTCTGGAAAATTATTTTGAGTGATGTGGGTTATTCACAAAACATAATTAGTGACAGAGATCCTAATTTTACTTCTGATTTTTGGAAGAGAGTTTGTTTGACCTGGTAGGGACAACTTTGTCTTCCTCTAAAGCTTACCATACACAGACTGATAGCCTAGCTGAAAGGATGATACAGAATTTAGATGACATGATCATAAAATATTGTGCATATGGTATTGCTTTCAAATTCAATGATGATTTAACACATGATTGGGTATCATTTTTACAAGCTTTAGAATTTGCTCATAAATCCAGTAAGCACTCTACAAATAATATATTTCCCTTTGAATTGAAAGGAGGTTGAATTCCACACATACCCAAAGACATGCTTCTCAGCAAGACTATTGAATTGCATCCATTTGCTGATTGTTTTAGAGAAATGATGATTAAATCTGAGAACTTTGCAAGAAGATGTGTCAAAGAGGCAGTGGAATGCAACAAGAGTAGATGGGATAGATCTCACAAACATAATGATATTAATATTGGAGACATGGTATTAGTTTCAACAGTGCACTTTTTGAATATAGAAGGACATAGAAAGCTGAAATACTCAATTTTTGTACCATTTGTATTGAAGGCTTTGCATGGGAAGAATGCATTGGAAGTCATTCTGAGAAAATAATTTGACAGGAAACATACTACTTTCCCAATCAGTCTGGTAAAGAAATTTATAGAAAATACTGAGCAGTTTCCATTGAGAAAGGCACCAATAGTTGTAATTGTACCTCTGTAGGATGTTGAGAGTTATTTACCTCACAATATATTGAACCATAAAGCTATGAGGAGGTATGGTAAAGATGTTATACTTTATCTAGTCAAGTATAAAAATAAATTAGCTGATAGTGACATATGGCTTTAAGCTCAAGACATTAAAAACTGTGATATAGTATTGAGAAAATATAGAGCCTCTATGATGGTTAAAAAGTCCTCTGAAGAGTAATTTTTCTTTTGGTGGTAGGGAGTGTCAGCCATGGTACAAATACAGTTGTCCAAATGTCTGCACAACTTGTACGCCTTGTTGGTATAGTGGTTAAGAACTGAAACCGCATGCAAACAACGGATGATTTTGAATAATTCTCACCCGGGGCATTTTGGTGTTGCGCATGTGAAAGCACATGAGACAACAGCTCAACAGTAGAATCCACACCTGATCCATCACGCAACAGCTTGTGAGACAGCTGTCATGAGTATTTCTTTTGCCCTTGGTCCCTCAGCCCCACCCCAGCAAGCCACTTTTCTATTCCTCAACAGCATAAAATCTTCCCTTCTAACCCACCCCACCCTATCCACCCTATCCAGAGACCCTCCAGGCCCACCAATTACATTCTGCCAACCTGACCAAGAACATGGCCAACAACAAGGTCCCCCCCCCAAGCTCCAAGTGACTCAAATGCCCCACCAAACTATGTGAAACCCCCCCGTTCCAATATTTAACCCACAAAACATTGGGACCATGTTTTCCACAGCTCTAGCCAATCAAGCCACCACCCTCAAAGCCAGAATCAAGTCCAATCTTCATAGCACCTTAAGCAAGATGCAAGAAAGAATTGACCAGCTTGAGTTACGCAATGCTGCCTCAACCACCAAGTATTTTCAATCAAAAGGGCCAAAGGCAAATTTACTAGTGCAAAACTCACCCCAAGCAAGCTGCAGAGCCAAAGACCCAGGGCACCAATGAAAAAACAACATCAACTCCACCTGTCAATAAGCGGGCCTGTTAGTTTCCAAATCAACCCAAAAAGATTTGTTCTGTAGCCTGCCCCTATCATTCCAGGCAATATCACCACCCCAGTAAAGAAAATCAAGGACTCTTGTACTGGTGATCAATGTGCATCTGGATCTGCTACCAAGAATAAACCCAATCAGATGATCACCAAGGATTGCCCAGATTACGTTAAGGCCACCAAGGTTAGTAGTAGGATTCCTAAATGAATTCAATTGAAGCATTTAAACTAACTTACCCACTTTCAATGCATAGGAATGTTTGTTTGTTCACATCAGACTCCTCTGGGGCCTAATTCAGACTGCATTGGTACCTCCTGCTGCAAACCCAGAGTTCATCAGGAGCTTCTGCGCAAACTTTCAATCCATCAACAAGTTTGAAAAATTTTCCAGGGATTCCAGAGCAGCTCAATTAATCTCTCAAAAAAATGTCCAAACCCTTGAATATGGTTGTGCTGGTAGATTGAAAGTTGATAGGAAATTTATTCACATTGACAAAAGCCACATCTGTTACATTCATGGATACCTTGCAAAAGTTGGAATCCAATGCTGGGAACCAAACTTGGAAGAAGGCCCTGAGAGCTTGCTCAACACAGCCTGTCGAATTTCAGCAATCAGCATTTTCAGACAGATGGCTGTTGCAGGGGCCTACAATTTTATGAACTTCAACCACAAATAAAAGGACAATGTTTTGATAATGATACATTCCTATAAACACTATTTTCATCAATTCTTGGCCCAGAAATTTGCTGCTGAATGCAAGACATCTGGGAAAAATCACAGTGTTATGGAACTGAGAAGCATCCAAAATAATCAATCTTGCGTAAGTGATTGGTTGGTCAGTGTTTTGATAATTTTTTGGTATGAATAACTTGTTCTTATTTTTTTCAGCTGCGTGAAGCGCAATTGGAATTTGAAGTCATTAATTACTTGCCCAAAAATTACTGCAAAATCATCAATGAACCTAATTCCCACAGTGATGATGAGTGGGATGTGGAGCATGGCTGTTTCACCATCAAGATACTTGGCTATTGCTCAAATTCCGCCAACATTTTCTTTTGTAGATTGGACATGGCCATGAATAATGTTTCAGTTGCCACTGGGAAGACAAGCCAAATGAGAATTTGTAAGTTACCGGCCCAACCAATACCCTCTAAGTTCAAGAAGGCACCAAAGGAGCTTCCCTTGGATTTCTACCGCGGAAAATGGTTGGCCAAGCTTCCAAAGGATCAGTAGCAAAAAATTCCCAAAGTTAATCAAGTTGCCTTTCTTCCAGATGCCTCCGAGTCCCTTTTCCCTAAAGACCATCCCAGCTACAACAAAGATGAAAAGATTTCCAACTGTTTTTTCAACAAGAAATACCTTGAAAAAAGTTTGAAAGATTATTGCTTGATCAATATTGTGAACAATGAAGAAGAATCCAATGACATAGATCAAAGTGAAGATTTCAAGTCCAGTATTGAGGGAGGTGTAATTGACTTGGAGGGGGACAGCCCAGATGACTCAGAAACTCATTTGTCCAATGGTGATTGGGGGAATCATTACAACAAAGATGATGATCCAATCTATGATGAAGATGAAAATGATAGTATTTGATCTAGTGATGCAGAAAATGATAAAAGCAAAGAGGAGCCCAAAGACAACACAATGCAGGATTGATCAATGTTTAGAGGACAAATGAGCCAGGACCAAAACAGCTTCTACAATCATTTTGAGTTGGCGCAATTTGTTGGATGGTATGGCCCTTGTTTGGACTGAGGAAGGACCGGTTTTATTTCAAGTTCCCATGTTTCAAACCCAATTGTGGGGAGTATTTTCCCACTAGCAATCATGTGTAAATAAGTTTATGTTCCTTGTTATCATACAAGAGAATGAAATTATACCTTTTTGGTTTGAGTAAAATAAAGATATTCATTGAAAGGAAATTCAAAAAAAAATTATATACAATTAATTCAGCTAGGAATTAATCAGGGAGGTGTTCTCCTAATTGATCTGTAAGACAGAGTAGTGATTAACAGGTACTAGAATGATGCCATTGGTATCAAGTGTGAAATTATGATCCTGTATATTTTGGTATGCAGCCACATGTTGGATTCTGGAGGATGAGATGGTATGTATGCAGTCTGGTACAAGTTGGCCAACCACGGCTTTCATTTTGTAGATCCAGTAGAAAAAGGTCCTTGTGGGACATTCAACATCCTTGTAGAAGCAATTGGGTATGGTTTGCACCCTGAACAGCGTGTTGTGACCACCCATGGGCAATTTTATTGTTAATATGTCCTTTATCAATCCTTAGTACATCTTCCCACCCTCCTTGTACACAATGCAGTTATTTGGCTGCATCAATGATGCTTCAACCCCATCAAAACCCTCACAATGGGCTTGAATTATGACAGTGGTCCACAAGATCCTAGCACCAACAGGGTGTGGAAAAACTCAATAATCCATCACTGATTTTTCTGTCTTACATACATACACTAGTATCCTTTCATATAGATTGTCTTCCAACATCACTTTTCATCCACCAGTTCTGTTTGAAATCCCATGATTGCACAAGTTTTTTTGCAAATTTCCTGAAGTTGACACTTGCTTCCAGTCATTGTACCCTACACACAGTCTTCATTAGTGTGCCCTCCAGCTGACCTGGAGCCCCATAATTGTTAGTAAAAAGACATGCCCCTAACCTGCAAAGCGTATGCACAACTTGCCAGACCATTTGCTTGTTTGATACCCTCACAAGTGGCCAATAACCCTCTCTCAACTGAACTCATCTACACCCAAAACAGGCCCCCAAAGTTTGAGCTTCTCAGGAATATGTAGTACGTAGTGGTGATTAGGTTGGACAACCAGGTTTTCAAAAATGAGCCTTGATTTCAAATTGTAGGTTCTGTGAAATTGGGTGAAAAGCTTCTGGTGGCTTTCTTGGACCTTGCGGGATACCACAATGTTGGTACAGGCAATCAGATTTGTAATATTTTCCTTTTTTGATATTGTTTTGATTTTCTATTGATGTTGTCAATGGATTCAAGGAAATTTTCAAGGAAGATTTTGGCCACAATGAGAGGAATGACATAGAAAAAGAGAGTATACCATTGGGATGCCTTGAGCTTTGTGCACTTTGATTTTCCCAGCTTTCTTGAAAGATTGCCAATCTTTGTTGGTAGAATGATGGCTTGCATTGCTTCCCTGAAGTAATCCATATCTTTCTTGGTAAAAATTCCTCAATTCCCTCCTTGGTTGAGCTCCACATCTTCATCATTGCTACCAGTGGAACTGGAGTCCGATTCAGTGTCATCCAGCGTGTTAGCACTTGAGTTGAGTGGGGGTTTTTTTCTTGGTTCATTGTCAACACCTCTTTGTTGCTTTTCTTTCAATGAAAGGCTCTGTAACCCCCACCTCTTGCAAAAGTGGCGCATTAGGACCCCTTCAAACCAATTGTGGACGGCCCCTAACGCAAAATGTTGCTCAGGGTCATGGTATGACAGACAATGAAGCTCTGAGTAAAAAACACCAATCTTGCAAAGAATCTTCTGTTTTCCATTCAAGTTATGAGTTGATTTCCAAAGGTTGAAAACTTGTTGAACTTTGTTACTGCTTCAAGGATTTCCTAGCTGAATTTGGTGTCTCTTTTTGATTGTTGAATCACACCACAAGCAGTAGTATTTGGCCAAATGCAATGCTTAACCAGAAACCTTGTTAGTTGCCCCCAAATCACAAACTAGGGGAAGGAGCTTCAGCTTTCAAGATGACCTGAAGGGGATGGAAGAAGTTGGAACTGTGAAATTCTTGGAAAATTTAACCAGTTTTTCAATTAATGGCATGAGGAGGTGAGAAATTGTGGTAATTCTGGGGGAGTCTGGTCCTGGAGTGATACCTTCCAAAAACATATAAGCCATTTTGTGCCTCATTGTTGGTAGAATGTTTAAGCTATTCAACACAATCATCCCGACGGATTCTTTTTTTGCCGCTAATTTATTGCCCCTTGGATTGAACCAATTGACAAATAATGGAAAAACTAGGTGGAGTTTGTTACCAGTAGTTCTCCATTTTAGTTGTTTCCAAGCATTGCCTTGCTAGATGTCTGAGACCACCTCCGCTGGAAGATCTTAAACTTTTTGACTCCACTCGTTCATTTCTTTCTTAATCCCTGGAACATTCAGAAACCACTCAAACCATGTCTTCAATTTTTTATAAACAAAGGTGCATTGAGGAACACCAACCAAAGGTGTTTGATTCAATTGTATACAAGAAGAAGAGGCTTGGAAATTTCCAAAATTTGAGGAGCCCACAAAAAGCTTCTTCTCCATAAACAGGGGGGATTTTCAAGGTCTTGATTTGGGTGTTTCACAATATGAGAATTTGTCAGGGAGATTGGGGGGCTTGTAAAGAGTATAAAACTTTGGACAACAGACAATCTTGACTATGTAGATGCCAAGGTTGTTCTTAAGGATGGTTTGGGTGCTTCTAGGAACGAGAAATTCAAGGGAAACTTTGTTTTTGTTCTTCATCATCTCTATCAATAGATTCTGCGCAATATTTCATTTTTTCAAGCTAACATTTCTATAAAGATGTAACCACAAAATGAAAGAAGAAACCATGCCTGGAAATTACTCACACTGGTCAGTTTTTTGACCAAAAAAGGCCATCAGGCAAGCTCAAATGGAAAGCAAAATATAAATAAAATGGAAATGCTTACTAGCTGAATGTTGCACTGATCTGTTGAATGGGCCTTGTGCACTAGATGTTGATATTTTTCCTTCATAATCTGTTTTCCTTTCTTCAGATGATGCAGCAATAGTCCTAGAAAAATCCCCCTCTGACCTGGTGAAATTCAATGCATGTTTTCAATCTGTGGTACAATGCTTGAGGTAATTACACTGAGGAATTTGACAAGCATGCTGTGTTTTCCCTTCAGGATTGATGTAAGTGTAGCTAGCACACACTGAGCAGAGGCAAGTGACCATGGTTTTTGTGGAAAATCAAGCAATATCAATGATGAAGCCGGCCAACAGCACTTTTTGGTGGTTGTGTCAGCCTGCTACTTAGCACAGAGCAACCTGACAAAGTAACAACAATAATAATACTAACAAAATTAAAAGGAACAAAGATAAATGAATAAATAAAATTATTATAAAATAAAGGAGTAGGAAATCCATAAATATTATTGCAGAAATGGATTCCTAACCCAAAATAAGGTAGGGTCACTCACTGACCCCACCCTTGAATTCTTACTCCTTATATTTTTTAATTAATTCAATAGAAAATGGTAAATGACCACGGCACCAGTATGGCACCTTTTTAGTCATTTTAATATTTCACATGATATGTCATGTATAGGTTTCACACCTAAATTTCAGTCGAAATCCAGGTGTTGTGTGTAGTTTAGGAGTTACACGGGAAATTGTGTTTTGTCACAATTCCCGCACGCAGCCCCGCGTCCCTACAGCGCTGGTCTCCCGCGTACGCAAACTCCCGCACGCAGCCCCGCGTCCCTACAGCGCTGGTCTCCCGCGTACGCAAACTCCCGCACGCAGCCCCGCGTCCCTACAGTGTTGGTCTCCCGCGTACGCAAACTCCCGCACGCAGCCCCGCGTCCCTACAGCGTTGGTCTCCCGCGTACGCAAACTCCCGCACGCAGCCCCGCGTCCCTACAGCGTTGGATTCCCGCGTACGCAAACTCCCGCACGCAGCCCCGCGTTCCTACAGCGTTGGACTCCGGCGTACGCCAACTCCCGCACGCAGCCCCGCGTCCCTACAGCGCTGGACTCCCGCGCAACTGAATTCCCGCGCAGGTAATCCCGTGACCTAGTCACGCGCGCAGCGGTACAGTCCCCCGCGCGCATCTGAGCAGCGGATCAGTCCCCGCGCGCATTGGAATGAACTGATCCCCGCGCCTCCTATGACATCCAGGTACCGCTCAGAGAAGCTACAATATAGTAGGATCTACACTACATATGTAAAGCTACCACACGAGCATAGATTATGGTTCAAAAACCTTAAAAATCAATTAAAATTAGTTAGTAACTAATTTTTAGTATTTTTTATTAATTAAATAAAGATCCAGACTCACCACGAAATAAGTTGATCAGAACCTTCAAAGACCACAAAACTACATAAGGAGTGGTCGTAAAAATTATTAAAAATTACATACAGGATCAGCAGAGGATGGAGAATCAATAAAAATCTACGTCTGCTCACTTTGAACCATTACTTACTGTACAAATTGAGGATCAGTGCAGGATCAGCAAAATGACTAATCTATTGATTAACAGATCCTGCAGCTAAAAAGGAGCTGTTCCTTGACATATCTAAGGCCAGCAGGCTAACAGCACCTTGAGGACGTGCCAATTTTGCCCTGATTGCCCCCCTAGCCTCAGCCCATGGCTAGTACCCCTTCTAGAGGTCCTCAAGCACCCAAAAAAGAATATTTAAACAGGCTCTTTTTGCCCTTCTGTTTGAAAGAAGTTAATCAGTTATCAGGAATTATTTATTATCAATCAGACACGGTGTCATTGTTAATCAAGTGCTTATATGAAGATAAGCAAGTGATTTATGACTTAGTCTGTAGTAGTATTATTTACCTTTATTAACCAATCAACCATTGAAGTTTAGTCAGGCAATCAACCCCATCTGCTCTGAAACCCTTCCAATTATTCCAGGATTTTCGTGGTCAAGTTCTCAGAGTGAGTGTTTCCCTTCCTGTCTAGGCCACTTGTGCTGTTAAGCCCGGCCATTAGTGGAATAAGTCCTTTCTAAGGCACCCATATTTATTCCAAGGTTCTTAAACTGCCTAAGGAGGCCCCTTGAAGAGAGGTTGCTAGTCTGTAAAGATCCCCAGTAGTATAATACTGTGGCCCCTCTTTATATATTATATTTAAAATATTTATAACCAAACCAAATAAACCTTGCACTTGCTCTTACCATACCATTATTGGAGCTTTAAAGTGTTTATTCTTTGGAATATTATTGCTCCAAGTTCTTTTATCACTCTCTGTAGCTAAAGGACTGCAAGTTTCCTGGTATCAGAGAGCTGACAACTGGGGGTCTGGCCGGGAATTATCCTCAATAATTAATTGTTTAATTAATTATCTCCTGGACCAGTTATTTATAAAAAAAAAAATATATATATATAAGTAGAAATACTTATTATTCATCTTGATCTTTTGATTTGTCCAGTGGATTTAAAAACCAACGGAGAATTGATCAATTATTATTTAAATCTTCTTAAACAGAAAAAAGAAGAAAAATTACGTAACTTTGTGCCTGTTGTTATAACTCCTGAACAGAAACAGGAGAGACTTCTTTATTATAAACAACAAATCTTAAAAGAAAAGGAACAAGAGTTAGAAAGAATTATCAATTTTAACTCCTTGTTAAGACAGCACAAAGAGTGGAAAACCTATCAAAGAAAGCTTTCTGCTTTTAAGAGACGGTATCCAAATTATAAAAGTGAGCTTTGATCTCCTTTTTATTTTTTTTTTTTTAAAAAAAAATCACAAAAACTCGAAAATTATAATAAAAATTATTATAAAATAAATAAATATATAACTTATATTTTTTTATTATTTTATCCTTTCTAGTGGACTTTGTCTTTGGTGATCTTATTGACCAAGACCTCCTAGAGGACGTCCCAGACTGTGGACCCTTGGATTTGTCCCAAGATTTGATTGGAACCCTCTCAGATCCCGTTGGAATACCCTCCAAGGACGGACCTGACCCCAACAAGGACTTAGTGCCTTTAAACCTTCATATAAGTAAGAAATATATTTTTTTAATAAAAAAATTACTCAAAAAAATTATTTTTTTACAAAGTTTCGACAAAAACTTATATAATCTTTAAAAATGCATCAAAACAGACGCAACACCCGCGCCAGTGGACGCGCCCCGTCATATGGATCTTTGCCCGGAGGAACCCGTGTGCGCAAGGATGCCAGTTGCGAACGCAATGCGGATTGAGCCAGTGATCGCTCCGATCCGAGCGACCGTGACAACGACCGCGGCCGCCGACTCGACCAACTCACCGTTGGAGAGCCGTCCCTTGTTGAACGTGAAATCCCAGGAGGATACCGTTCCACCTACGCCACCCCAGCCGGACTCCTCCAAGGAGGACAAAATAAAGGTATTGGTGAAAGAACACGTGGGTCACTGGAAACTGTTCAAACAGGCTCAGACCCAGGAAGACCATCAGGGTATGAGAAAAGCCATATCTTTGGCAAAGAAGACTCAAATAACCCTCCAAAAATTGATTCCCAAGAGAGAAGTAGAAGGTTACGTGAAGAATTGGAATCCTTGGGACCAATTAGTTTCCTTAAGAGGAAACAACAACAACAGGAAGAAGAGATCTCTAGCCCATCAGAAATTAAAGAGTCCCAAAGAGTGGGACAATATAATATCTTTGGCAAGAAAATGGAAGAAAGTTTACCGCAATTAGACGTAGAAACTTTCAACTTGTTTTCCATAAATGTTTCTCATAACTTTGATATCATTGGCAAATGTTTTGATAAATTATATGAGCAATTGGATAAAGTAAATACCAATTTTGGTAAAGTCATGCAATCCCAATCCAACTTGATCAAAATCAATGAGTTAGAAGTAAAACAAATAAGAGACAGCATTAGTTTGAGTAAAGGAGAACTAATAAATTACCTAGAAAACAATACTTCAGCTATCCAAGAAGAAATTCTTCTATCTATTGAACAAATCAAAGAAGGTATTAATAAAACAGACCACACTTCACCTACTCATATTATTAATAAAATTGATTCATTAAGTAACAAACTTGATCTGGAATTAGGTATGATTAAGAATGATCTCAGAGATCTAAAGATAAACTTATCTCAACCCATTACAGACTCTGATGAAATCAGACCTTCCAGGTACCACAGTACGCCCCAACTACCTTCTAGACCAAGACTAACAAGGCTTGAATCTTTCAGACCTAGTCCCACTCCTGAAGTAGAACAAGCATTAAAATTACTTCCCCCTATCACTGAGTGGCCTAAATTCTCCAGAGAAGGAGAATACAATCATGTCAGTTTTATTAAGTTTATTGACTATACTCTGGCCTCTTATGAACTTCCTGATAACATAGCCGTAGTAAGACTACCTAGACTGTTTGAAGGAGTAGCCCTTGACTGGTTCATCAATAAGAGAGAAGAGGTAGGATCTTTGTCATGGAATTCATGGAAAGATTTGATTAAGGAACAATTTGGTACCAGAATTTGGAAAAGAAAAATGATGAAGACTTTCGAAACTTCTTTGTTTGATCCATCTAAGGACAAACCTCACAAATGGTGCCTTGACCAGAAGAGAAGACTATACTGCTTCTACCCAAATGCTGATAAAGAAGAAGTCAATGAAAGACTCCTCAACCTATGTCCAGGACTACTTAACCATAGCGTAAGGTGCAGAATGCCCATGAACTCTGACCTTTCCACTCTCATAGGAGTATTAGAAGAAACTATTGACATGAATGGCTTAGACAAAAAGCTTAATAAACCCAGAGAACCAACTACTAGGAATAAGGAAGATTATAATAACAAGAACAAAGAACTTCTACCTAACAACTCAGAAGCCAAGAATACTTTGGTGACCAAAGAAAAGACATGTTGGAATTGCAACCAAACAGGGCATGTAAGACCTGACTGTCCTTTACCCAGAAGAAAGATTAATCCTATTGAAGGAGAAGAGGATGACACTAATCCTGACCCCCAACTAGATGACACTGTTGGTTCCATCTCTGAGTGTGACCTAATGATCACTAATCCCATTAATGTCATCGAAGGTAACATAGAATCTTCCCTAGATATTAACCCTGTTAATGAAGATAGCAATTTGCCTCAAAAATGGACACCCAACATGAAAATCCACCATGTTTCTGAAGCTAAGACCTTAACCCTCAAACCTTCTATTGGAAAAGGGTACACCAGTGGTAAAACTTGTTATGCCACTGGCTTGATACAAGGTTCCCCCGTAAAATTACTTCTAGACAGTGGAGCCTTCTGCTCTTGTGTTGGAACTGACTACTTAGATAAACAGGATTCCAACTGGAAGAAAAACTTACTACCTGTACCTTGAGCTAAGTTCAGCAGCTGTAACTCACCTCTCAATGCTATTGGAGTATGGCCAACAGAAATCATACTCCCCCACTCTAAAGGATCAATCAAGATAAAGATTGAATTTGTAGTACTTCAAAATGGAGTATGTGATTATTTTATTATAGGAAATGATTCTCTTTGCCTGTACGGGATAGATGTCTTCCAGAGTAAAGGGAGATATTTCACTATAGGAGGAGATTGGAACAAGAAGTTCCAAATATGCCATATCAATGCTAAAGCTACTGATTCCACTTATGAGAGACACTTAGAAACTTTTAACCAGGAATACTTTTCCCAAGCTGCCTTGAATTCCCAGCTTAGTGAAAACCAGAAAAGAGATATTCTCCAAGCATGCTTTGAGAACCAGAATGCTTTTTGCACTAAGGAACATCCCATTGGTAATATTAAAGGTCATGATATGGTCTTAACTTTGACTATTAAGCCTCCTTACCCTCCTAACCTCAGGAGACCAGCTTACCCTTCTAGTCCAAAATCTAGGACCGCTCTAGAAAGCCACATCCAAGAACTAGTGGACTTACAAGTCTTACGGAAAGTAGGGCATAATGAGCAAGTAGACGTAACTACCCCCGTGATAATAGCCTGGCACAATGATAAGTCTAGGATGGTTGGAGACTTTAGAATGCTCAACAACTACACTCAAGCTGACTATTATCCTATCCCAAGGATTGACCATGCTCTACATAATCTTTCTAAAGCTAAGTTCATTACTACTATGGACATGTTGAAAGGCTTTCACCAAATACCTATCAGTCCGGATAGTAGGAAATTTATGAGAATTATATGTCATTTAGGCATATATGAGTATCTCAGAATGCCATTTGGTATTAAAAATGCTCCTTCCCACTTCCAAAGAATGATGGATACAGTCTTAGGAATGTTCATCAGACAAGGTTGGATGATGGTATACATAGATGATGTTATCATTTATTCAGACAATTGGGATACTCACATGAATAAAGTAAGGCTAGTACTTAAAACAATTGCCGCAGTAGGATTAAAAGTATCCATGAAAAAGTGCAACTTTGGATACGGAGAACTCAAAGCTCTAGGACACATTGTTTCTGGACTAACTTTAACTGCTGACCAAAGTAAGATAGCAGCAGTAATGAACAGACCTATGCCCCAGAACAAAACGGAACTCTTATCCTTTATAAGCTTCTGCAGCTATTACAAAAAGTACATACCTAAATTTGCTAACCTCACCAAGTGTTTATATGAGATCTGCAACAACAACACTTTGTTCGAAATGACTCATGAAAGACTAAAGAATTATGAGGAACTCAAAGTAGCTATGACTACTGCCCCAGTGTTGATACAACCAGATTATTCTAAACCTTTCAAACTTTACATAGATGCTAGCATGGAAGGATTAGGAGCTGCATTACACCAAGAAGTAATAGAAGAGGATAAACCAGTAGAGAAACCTATACTCTTCATATCTAGACAAGTCAAAGATACTGAAAAGAGATATGGTGCCAGCCAAATGGAATGCCTTGCTCTAGTATGGGCATTAGAAAAACTCCACTATTATTTGGAAGGTACAAACTTCGTGGTAATCACTGATTGCAATGCTGTTAGGACTCTCATGAACATGAAAACTCCTAGCAGGCATATGTTAAGATGGCAGATAGCCATACAACAGTACAGAGGTCAGATGACAATAGTCCACCAAGCTGGAGTTAAACATCAGAATGCTGACAGTCTTAGCAGAAATGCTCTACCAAATGATACTAGCAATCCTGCTCATGACCCAGAAGATCATGATATATTTCCTATACTAAACATTAACCTGTTTAATCTGGAAGCTCCCATCATAGGAATTCACATATGTGAACTAGAGGAATCACTGTTCAGCTCCATCAGAGAAGCATACAACTCTGACATGAAGACTTTGATTGACATCATAGAAAGTACTTCCCCTCCATCTGAACTCATAAACAGTTTACCTGAACCCCTACTGAAGTCCTATAAAGAAGGAAGATTCACACTGTGGGATGGGCTATTATATTACCGGCATAAACACTCTAGTGTTATAGTCTTGACCAAAGCAGAGCATATCAAACTTGTTTTAGCTGAATGTCATGATAATTGCTCTTCGGGTCACCTGTCAATTGATAGAACCCTAGATAAAGTAAAACAGACTGCCTGGTGGATCAACTGGAGAGACTCCACTATCAAGTATGTTTCAAGCTGTGAAATCTGTCAGAAGTCCAACAGGACCACTGGGAAAAGGTTTGGACTACTCCAAAGGATAGCTGAGCCCAGGAAAAGATGGGAAGTTATCAACATGGACTTCGTAACAGGACTGCCCCCTGGTGGAGCTTACTCTTACAACTCAGTCCTGGTTATTGTAGACAGATTTTCTAAGAAAGCCAAGTTTCTACCTAACCATAAGGAAGACACAGCTATGGAAGTAGCCTTACTCTTCTGGAACAGACTAATTGCTGATGTAGGAATTCCTAAGATTATTATCAGTGATAGAGACCCCAAATTCACGTCTGAATTCTGGATAAACCTCCATGATATGTTAGGAACTACCTTAGCCTTTTCTACAGCTTATCACCCTCAGACAGATGGATTAGCTGAAAGAATGATCCAGACTCTAGAGGATATGCTCAGAAGGTTCTGTTGCTTTGGGATGGAGTACAAAAATACAGACGGATATTGCCATGACTGGGTTAGCCTTTTACCTGCACTAGAAATGGCCTATAACAGTAGTAAACACTCTACTACCAAAGAAGCTCCTTACATATTGGAAAGAGGATGGATCCCCAAATTGCCCAAAGATAACCTCAATCAGGAGTTGACTAATATCCATCCAACATCACTGGACTTCAAAAACATGATAGATATGGCAAACAAGCACGCTGCTAAGTGTGTACAAGATGCTTTTGAATACAACCAACAGAGGTGGGATAAAACTCACAAAGAACCTGATTTCAGAATAGGAGATCAAGTTCTAATTTCAACCGCCAATTTCAATAATTTGGCTGGAAACAGAAAACTCAGACCAGCCTTTGTTGGGCCTTTCACTATCAAGAAACTCCATGGGAAAAATGCCGTAGAAGTCATCCTCAGTAATGAACTCTCTAGGAAACACCCAGTCTTCCCAGTTAGCCTTGTCAAACACTACCATCCCAGACAAGGAGAAAAGACCCCTTCACTTAAAACACCAGTCTTAGATGAGCCTGAGAAGGACAAAGGAAAAGTTAGTAAAATCCTTAAAGATAAAAAAGAAAGGATCCAAGGAAAAGATGTTAGACTCTACTTAGTCAGATACAAAGGAGAATCAGCTGATAAAGATGAATGGCTACCTGAAAACAACATTCCAGATGGACCTATACACCTGAGAAACTACAGAGCCAGTAAAAGACACTGAGCCCCAAAATTTTTTTCAGATATAGTCATATCTTGGAGTGGGGGAATGTCAGCCTGCTACTTAGCACAGAGCAACCTGACAAAGTAACAACAATAATAATACTAACAAAATTAAAAGGAACAAAGATAAATGAATAAATAAAATTATTATAAAATAAAGGAGTAGGAAATCCATAAATATTATTGCAGAAATGGATTCCTAACCCAAAATAAGGTAGGGTCACTCACTGACCCCACCCTTGAATTCTTACTCCTTATATTTTTTAATTAATTCAATAGAAAATGGTAAATGACCACAGCACCAGTATGGCACCTTTTTAGTCATTTTAATATTTCACATGATATGTCATGTATAGGTTTCACACCTAAATTTCAGTCAAAATCCAGGTGTTGTGTGTAGTTTAGGAGTTACACGTGAAATTGTGTTTTGTCACAATTCCCGCACGCAGCCCCGCGTCCCTACAACGCTGGTCTCCCGCGTACGCAAACTCCCGCACGCAGCCCCGCGTCCCTACAGCGCTGGTCTCCCACGTACGCAAACTCCCGCACGCAGCCCCGCGTCCCTACAGCGTTGGTCTCCTGCGTACGCAAACTCCCGCACGCAGCCCCGCGTCCCTACAGCGTTGGTCTCCCGCGTACGCAAACTCCCGCACGCAGCCCCGCGTCCCTACAGCGTTTGATTCCCGCGTACGCAAACTCCCGCACGCAGCCCCGCGTTCCTACAGCGTTGGACTCCCGCGTATGCCAACTCCCGCACGCAGCCCCGCGTCCCTACAGCGCTGGACTCCCGCGCAACTGAATTCCCGCGCAGGTAATCCCGTGACCTAGTCACGCGCGCAGCGGTACAGTCCCCCGCGCGCATCTGAGCAGCGGATCAGTCCCCGCGCGCATTGGAATGAACTGATCCCTGCGCCTCCTATGACATCCAGGTACCGCTCAGAGAAGCTACAATATAGTAGGATCTACACTACATATGTAAAGCTACCACACGAGCATAGATTATGGTTCAAAAACCTTAAAAATCAATTAAAATTAGTTAGTAACTAATTTTTAGTATTTTTTATTAATTAAATAAAGATCCAGACTCACCACAAAATAAGTTGATCAGAACCTTCAAAGACCACGAAACTACATAAGGAGTGGTCGTAAAAATTATTAAAAATTACATACAGGATCAGCAGAGGATGGAGAATCAATAAAAATCTACGTCTGCTCACTTTGAACCATTACTTACTGTACAAATTGAGGATCAGTGCAGGATCAGCAAAATGACTAATCTATTGATTAACAGATCCTGCAGCTAAAAAGGAGCTGTTCCTTGACAGATCTAAGGCCAGCAGGCTAACAGCACCTTGAGGACGTGCCAATTTTGCCCTGATTGCCCCCCTAGCCTCAGCCCATGGCTAGTACCCCTTCTAGAGGTCCTCAAGCACCCAAAAAAGAATATTTAAACAGGCTCTTTTTGCCCTTCTGTTTGAAAGAAGTTAATCAGTTATCAGGAATTATTTATTATCAATCAGACACGGTGTCATTGTTAATCAAGTGCTTATATGAAGATAAGCAAGTGATTTATGACTTAGTCTGTAGTAGTATTATTTACCTTTATTAACCAATCAACCATTGAAGTTTAGTCAGGCAATCAACCCCATCTGCTCTGAAACCCTTCCAATTATTCCAGGATTTTCGTGGTCAAGTGCTCAGAGTGAGTGTTTCCCTTCCTGTCTAGGCCACTTGTGCTGTTAAGCCCGGCCATTAGTGGAATAAGTCCTTTCTAAGGCACCCATATTTATTCCAAGGTTCTTAAACTGCCTAAGGAGGCCCCTTGAAGAGAGGTTGCTAGTCTGTAAAGATCCCCAGTAGTATAATACTGTGGCCCCTCTTTATATATTATATTTAAAATATTTATAACCAAACCAAATAAACCTTGCACTTGCTCTTACCATACCATTATTGGAGCTTTAAAGTGTTTATTCTTTGGAATATTATTGCTCCAAGTTCTTTTATCACTCTCTGTAGCTAAAGGACTGCAAGGTTCCTGGTATCAGAGAGCTGACAGGTTGAGAGGCGGGACAGTGCAAAATCAACACTTGGTCTGTCTCACCAGCTGTTGGGCAATGGATCAGATGTTGATTCTCCTGTTGTTCAAGTGTCTTATGCAATTTGACATTCATGACAGAAAAATGGCCCGGGTGACAATTATGCATGATTGTCTGTTGTTTGCTTGAGGTGTGAGCTCATCTTATATTATCTGGAACCAAGGTTATTGTTTCAACCCACCATAGAGACAATAATGAATAATGATAAATATTTTTATAGATATTTAAGATTTTTTTATAATATTTTGTAATAATTTGTGAGTATTTTTTCATGAGTATTGATTATGAAATTAAAACCTTGATAATATATATTATCAAGATGGAGATCCAATATAACTTTAAATTAAGTAATGAGTGTTAGAATTTTACTTTCACTGGAGTTTAAATTATTATTGATTGGATTGATTCAATATTGGTATCATTAACCTTAAAGTACCAAAACAATAGGTAAAATATAACTTGGCTGTGTTATAGTATTGTGATTACCAGACTGTTTAGTCATAGTATTTCACTTAAAATGTCACTTAAAATGCTTATTTTAATTTTAACTTATTCAGTTTGTACTCAACCACTTGTCAGCCTGTTTTGTATTCAGTCTATATAAACAGCAATTCCCTCAAGTAGAATTCAATCATCTGTTCATTCACCAAATCAACTTGAACATCCTTTTCCTCCTGTCCTCAGGTCCGTTACTCTTGAAGTTACAAGCCTCTTTCATTCCTTTCTTATTACCTTTTACTTCATCCAAGCCCAAGCTCTTTTTATTATTGCACAGTTAAAAGCCTATGCTCAACCTGAGCCAACCATCTTTCATTCAAAATGGTTTGCCTTCAATGGTCTCATTGTGGATATCAATTTTTGACTCTTTTGGCGAGGGGGTGAGATAGATGGGGGATTCCCCGCTGGTCATCTTTGAATTTTAACTCAAGCCCAATGTGCTTGAAGATTTACCTCAGGCAGGATAACAAAGGCAATAAAAATGGAGCCATTGAATTTTTACAATCTAGAGGAAGAAGAGTGTCACAAGTTGCTTCCAATCAATCTCTGTCAACCATCTTCAATGCTTCCTTGAATTGATTTAAGACAATCAACTCCAAAGACCTTAACTTTGTATTTATTCCAACGCGAATGACAAAGGAAACAAAAATCAATTACAAGTTTCAGCTTAGGCAATGCAAAAGGCTTTTTGGATGCTCAGATCAAGACCTGATGGAGGCAAAGACCAAATCCAATTGATGAAGGACCAAAGAATTGGGTGGGTGCAAATCAAAAAAAAAAAAATATTCAGCTCAACATCTACTGGAATTGAAGACCAAATCTGATTGATGAAGGACCAAAGAGTTGGACGGGTGCAATTGGAACACATTTTCAGCTCAAGATCTACCTGAATTGAATGACCAAATGTTTGAATCTTTCATCAAAGCATCAAAGATCCCCTACCCAACCTTGAAATCCTCAAGACCATTGAAGAACTGAATCAGCATATCTTCTCAAACCCTGAAGGGGAGATCAACCATTTCATCACGGCCAGTACTGCAATTTGAGAATCAATCAAAGTTATCCCAAGTGCAGGAAGTCAACTTGTTGGTTTTGTTGTTACCCTCAATTGTCAGGAGCAAATGAAGGATTCAAGGTACCTACAGTGCATGCTCTTGGGCTCAATTCTTTTGGAAAGAGGACTGTGTTATAATTATGGCCAGCAATTACCTTAGTCAAATGAGCAGTATTTAAAGCAAAAGAAATTCTGGACACCTTGTGTCAATAATTGCTGATGGGCTCTCACAATGTGGCAAAACGTTGGATGATATTGGTGATGAATTCGATTGGATGATGATTGGATGATGGAAAACAGCAGGGAGAAGAGCTCCTTAAGTACAAAAGATTGGCCTCTTGTGAGCCCATGATAAAACAAGCCCAAAAGCAAATTTTCCGCTCCAAAAGAGCTCTAAAGTCCTTGTTACTTGTTTTGGGCTACATCAGCCTGCATGGCATCAGTCCCTGTACCCTTACAACCAGCCTATTCTGGTCCTTTCTGGTGTTTCCACTGTTACTGGGCTAAACCAGCCCCTTTGCCGTTCAATCCCTGGTTGGTTTTCACCTCACAGGATGGCTGGTTGCCTCATGAAACCAGCCCCTGGCCATAAAAGTGGCCAGGTGGGACCCAGGACACACCTTGGTTTGGTCTCATACACACATGGGTGGGGGTGACCAGCGGACATGCTGTCCCCCCCCTCCTTCTCACAGATCCCTGGAGGGGGCGGTCAAATCCCCCTACCAGGGGCCCTGGGGGTCAATACCCCCAGGGCATTGGAAAGGTAAGGTGGACTGGGGGGTGGTCAAATCCCCTCCAGCCTGTCACTCCTCCCATATTTGATCTTAACCAATATCCCAATATTAAAGGGTTCAAGGGTTTATCAAAGGGGTGGTTCAGGAGAGGACCCAAGGATGGGTTTACCCACAGGGGGCTTGGTAGAGGAAAAGGTTGGTGGTTGCTTTTGTTTGTGCTCTCTTTCTTTGTAAGGGTTATTTATTAATTGAAGGATGGTTCTTCTTTAATTTGGTGCTGAATATTTAGGCCACAGAAGAACCCTTATTGAAGCACCTGTTGGGTGGTTTTAATTGGTTAAAGGTGTGTTATAACTTGGTTTCTGATTTCCTGTTTCCTTTATAATTGGTTCACTGATATTTTATCTGGGTAGGTAACACAGATAGATGGGTGATAACTAGGCCAGATGGCATGAGATGGGATGGCTCAGATGGCATGAGGATACAACTTGGATAGGGCAGAGAGGCCCTCCTTAAATAGACAATCTGGTCCTCAGGGGATGCTCAGGGCTGCCCCTGAGGGTTCCCTGGGGTTCCCCTGTTACAGTGGGATACAGGTACATGAGACATTTTAGCTGGTTGGAAAAAGACATTGCATGAAACTGAGGGAATTCTGCTGGTTGGAAAAAAGACACTGCATGAAACTGAGGCAATTCTGCTGGTTGGAAAAAGCTGGTACAGGGGTTTCATGCATGCACAGCCCTGCATAAATTGCTGTGAAGTGCAGATAAAATGTATTCCTGTGCAGTACTAATGGTTGGTCTGGTGCTACTTGATACTTCCTACATGTGTTGCTGTGCATCCACTGGTGGTTTGTTTGGTGCTACTTGCTTCTACCTTCATGTATTTCTTGTGCATTACTGGTCATCTGTTTGTTGCTGCATGTTCTTGGCTGCCTGCATATATTGCTGGGTTGCCCTGTGGTACTTGTACTGGTGGGTTGTTTGGTATCACATGCTGCTGCCTACATAGATTGCTGTGAGGTTCTGAGTTTGTTTGGTACTGCATGGTTCTGGTTGAGACTGGATTCACTTCCTCCTGCCTATATTGTCCTGTATACTCCTGCATAGTCTTGTGTATGTGTATTTGCTTGCTTGTTTGGATCTGGTTGAGACTGGTTCCATTTCCTCTTTCCTATACTGTCCTGTATAATTCTGCATAGTCTTGTGTATTTGTATTTGCTTGTTTGTTTGGATCTGATTGAGACTGGTTCCACTTCCTCCTGCCTATACTGTCCTGTATACTTCTGCATAGCCTTGTGTATGTGTATTTGAATGCATCCTGGGTGAGGTGACAGGAGCTGAACTAGTTGCACTGCCTCCTGTATCTGTATTTCTGTATTCTGGCTAAGGTGACAGGGTTGGTGTATGGTTCTGGTGTTGAGGGTAGGCTGTTACTAGTATGTACTTGAGGGTTTGAAAGGTATGTCTTTATGCCTTCCACAGAGCTGTGACACCTGGTTGGGTATGAGTTTGCCACAGTTGAAGGGTTCTTGGGCTGTATCTTCTAATCCATGAGAGATAGAGGGGTACTTTGGCTGAGTGACTATAGGTTATTTGTGATGTAGAATCCATTTCTGAGGTTGCTATGAGGGTTGGAGCTGTTGTTACACTAGGAAAGTGAGTCTGATGGCTATAGGACAGGTTTGGTCTACCAAATCCCCCCCAGACTTAATGCTGTCCACAGCATTCCTGTCCATAGACATCAGACTCCACATCCTATCTTCCTTCTTCTTATCCTTCTTCTTCTTCTTGTTCTTGATCTGAGAGAATTAAATAAAAAAATACTAATAATCACAGTAGCATAAAACAAAAGTCCACAGAATCCTAGTGATCCAGTTGGTCCTGTTGAAATCTTGGTTGCTTATCTTGAGATCTTCTCCACTTAATTATTTCTTGATTTTGCCCTTGTAGCAAGTAAAAGTATAATTAAATCCTTTCCATTCTTCTTGGTTGTTGAATTATACTAGGGTTCTTTTGGATAAAGACAGGTTTTGGCATTTTTTTTCTTTTCCTTCTGATTTGACTTTAAATCTTCTTTTCCCTTCTCCATATACTATGGTACTTCATGGCTAAAGAAAGATTCTCCTCTCATCACCCCTTCCTAACTTTCAATCTTCTTTTCCCTTCTCCATATACTATTGTCCTTCATGGCCAAAGACAGATCTTCCTCATTTTATTCCCCTTTTTTTTCCCTCTGAATCTTTTCTCTAGTTTCAGGCCTTGACACCCTGTTTGCATCTATTCAAACCTGATAGATAACTTTTTTTCCTTTGAAACCTACTATAATGTCTTCAATCAGAGAGTCCTAGCTAAAGATTAATTGATCCCTTTTTCCTTGATACCTTGACACATCTTGAAATATTTAATTGGGTCCAATTGTGAGTTAAGCCGATCTTGATGTCTTCAGGTCCTTCCTTCTTCCCAGTTTTCCATGTTCTCTTTGGGTTGAAATCTTTTTAAAGTAATGAACTTCTTGATGAAATGTATATTTTCATTCATTCATCCTCTGATTATATATATATATATATATATTAATTTAATTTAATTTAATTTTTAATTTTTTAATTTTAATTATTTTTCTTTTTCTTTTCTTTGTTTTTTATTTTATTTATTCATTTATTTCATTTTTTTTATATATTTTATTTATTTTATATTTTTGGGTTGCATTTTAGACTCATGCTTAGGAGTTCTGTTTGTCTGATTGATCTTTGTAATGATATATTTGGCAGTTTAGTCTCTTTCTTAGGAGCCTTTATTGCTTTTATTGATGGATTTAGCAGTTTAGGCTCTTGCTTAGGAGCCTTCTCCTTCTCCCTCCCCTTCCTTTTCTACTAGCTGCTCTTCTCTTTGGTCCAGTCCTTCCTCTTCTTCTTGTTCTAGCCCTTCATCTTCTTCTTCTAGTGGGGCTCCTTTTATGTAGAACTTCTTGATCTGGCTTGCTGCAAACCTTCTCCCAAGTACTTTTCCATCCAATTCTTCTAGAATATAGGGTCCCTTGTTGAGTTGTTTGACCACTTTGTAAGGTCCATTCCATCTATTCTTGAAGAGTAGTCCCCATTGAGATTCCAGGGATCTATTGTAGACTAATACCAGATCCCCCTTCTTGAGTGGTTCCCTTATCCTATGGGCTAGTCTCCTGTCCCAATACTTGATTGAAAGTTCTCTTGCTTCCTTCATCTTCTGTGCTGCCTTCTGAATGTTTTCTTCCTTCTGCGCTAATTGTGCTGCTCTGGCTTCCAGGAGGTCTGAGGTTGTGGTTACCTCCCCCAGTCAATTCCTAGGTATGTCTTCATTTCTAGATCCAGTGGCAGGACTGCTGGTTTTCCAAACTGTAGTTCAAATGGAGAGAATCCTGTTGTCCTTTTTGAAGAGATCCTATCTGCAAAGGTGACTAGAGGGAGGTATTCCTTCCATTTATTGCCATTCTCCCCACATAGCTTTATTAGCGCATCTTTTATTTCCTTGTGGCCCCTCTCTATCATTCCCTGAGCCTCTGGATAGTAAGGAGTGACCATTCTGATTTTTGTTCCCACCTTCTTCATGGCTGACTGGTGCTCCTTTTTGAATTTTCCTCCACCATCTACTGCTACTTCCTTGGGGATTCCATACCTATAGATCCATTCAGATAGAAACCCAGTGGCTATGTTTCTTGAGGTGAGACTAGTCAGGCCCACTGTTTCTTCCCACCCTGAAAAATCATCCCTGGCTACCACTAGATACTTCCATCTTCCTGACTTTACATGTACTGCATCCATTGCTACCCTCTGAAACAAGGTTTTAGTAAGAGTTGCCTTGCCTTCTTCTTTCTGCTGAAGCTTGCTTCTCTTCTGGCATGTTTCACAGGTTTGGACCCATTTCCCAGTCATCTTCTTCATCCCTTCCCACCAGAACCTAAGTTTGATCCTTCTGTATGTCTCTCCACTCCCTCTGTGCCCCAATTCCTCATGCAGGTTCTTCATGACCCTTTCCATTTCTTCTTTAGTTGTCAGCACCAGCTGAGGGCCCCATATCCCCCTCCTTTTCAGTCTTCCTTCCTCTATATAGAAGTTTGGTGACCTCCTCTTGATCTTCTGGAATTCCTTGTCAGAGCACCCTGCCGGCTTCTTCATGGTTAATAAATATTCCTTTAATCTTTCCCAGAATCCAGCTGGAGGTATGGGTGACTGTTGGTCTTCAATAGAGTTGATTTTTAATCCAAAGCCAGGGTGGGGACTGATCCACTCTTCTTCTTAGTCAAAATCCTGATTGGTGTCTTCTTGGTCCTCTGGGTCTTCTGGTCTTCTTGATAGGCTGTCAGGCATTGTGAAGGTCCTTCCTGGTTTATGGACCAATTCAAAGGAAAATAATTGGATAAATTCCACCCATCTAGTCATAGGGGCACTAGGGAGGCTAGGGGTGTTGATCATTTCAATGAGTGCTTTTGCGTCTACATGTAATTCAAAGTGCTGTCCCCACAGGGCTGTCTGGAGTTTCTTAAGTATCTTGGCTACTCCACAGAGTTCCAGTTTTGACTTGGAATACTTCTTTTCTGTTTTTGAAAAGCCCACTGACTCATAGTAGACTGGCCCTGGTATTCCTTTGTTTTCCTCCTGCATTAGGACAGCACCAGCTGCTAGGTAACTTGAGTCCACAGCTAGAATGATCCTTCCTGCATCCTTGCCATATTCTATGCTTTTGAGGGTTATCTCTTCTCCTACTATCTTCTTGAGTAGCAAAAAGGCTTCTTCACTTTGGTTTTCCCACTTAAACTCTACATCTTTCCAGGTGAGCCTTCTGATTGGAGCTGACAGTGCTGAGTAGTTGTTAATGAACAATCTGACATAGGAGCAAAGCCCCAAGAATCCTCTAGCTTCTTTCTTGTTCCTTGGCTGGGGCCAGCTTTGAATTTTGTTTAGCTTTTGTTCTGCTACCTTCCTTCCCTCCTGGGATACCACATGCCCTACTATGTTGAGGGCAGGGACACAGAAAGCAAATTTCTCTCCTGAGATAGTTGAACCAGCCTCCTCTATCCTAAATAAAATTCTTTCTAAGGTTATATCATATTCCCAGACAAATCTTCTTATTTGGGGGTTTTCTTCCAGTGTCTCTTCATTGTACCTGCTTCTGGGTCCTTTGATTCCTCCATCATCAATAAATATCCCTACATTTTCTGGTATTTCCTCCTGGAGTATCCAGGTCATCTGAGCTTGGTAGACTGCTACTGAGTTGGTGCCCCCCTGAGGTAATCTTGTAAGCTGGAGTCTCCCCAGAGTGGTTTCAAAAGTGGTAAGTGGTCTTGAAGTCTTGTCCAATTCTCTTTCATCATATCCTCCCATGATATATCCTAATCCATAGCAGGCCCTTCCAGAGAAAGACTCCACAAATTCTTCAATCTTTGGGGGTAGTCCTGCATCCTTGATGGTGACTTTGTTGAGGGGTTGGAGGTCATGGACTATTCTGAGCTTCCCATTGGCTTTAGCCACAGGGAATACAGGGCTGGAGTAACTGGAAGTTGATTTTTCATAGAGTCCTTTCCTAATCCTCCTCCTGACTAGTTCTGTAAATGCTGGCCTGATAGGTTGGGGTATAGGTATAGGTTTATTTTGCCATGGTTCATGTGGGATGGTAGGTATCTTGTAGGGGAGTCCATAGGAGTGCTTAAGTAGACCCCTTTCCTCCTCAGTGAAGGCAATTGCCCTTTCCCTGAGGACCATCACATGTTGTAGAAGTTTAATTTCCTCAGGTGTAAGCCAGTTTCCAGGCCCAAAATTAACCATATTTATCCTTTCTGTTGTGATTCTTGAGGTTTGTATGAAATGAGGTGGATAAGGGTCAGGGGTGTAATATAGGGGTCCCTGGAGAGTGGAGGCCTTTGGAGGGGGGGGTTAAGTTCTTTTGGAATGGGTTGGTTTATGGGCCTGATCTTCTTGTTTACTGTTTTATACTTGGCTGCCAGGATCTGGGTTTCCATGGTGACTGGTAGACAATCCCCTGTTGTGTTCTTGTTCTCTCTTGCTCCCTTGGGTAGTAGTATACTAAAAAACTAAATTCTCTTATGTGTGTAGGTAGTTTAGGGTCTTGCCAGGGACCATTTGGGAGTAGGTAGTTTTAAGTCTTACCAAGGACTATTTGTCTCCTTCTTCTCCCCCTTTTTTTATTGTTATTTTTTTTTTATTTTTTTTATTTTTATTTATTTTTTTTTTTTTATTTTATTATTTTATTATTTTTTTTTTATCATTTTTTTATTTTTTTTTTCTATTTTTTTATTGTTTTATAGGTTTCCTTGCCCCCCTTCCGGTCCAGTTGTATAGGCGCTTGTAGGGCGCGGTAGCCATGCTTTTGTTTAAGGGTAGCGCTTGCCGGCCCTGCGGTTTATTCCTAACGGCCAAGTTGCCGCCTCGCTTGTGCGCTCCGGGTGCGAGTGACTGCTCCCCGCGCGGAGGCGTCTTGTAGTGGCGTGGGGCGCTCCGCAATGTAGTCGCTCCATACAACGCCCCCTTGAGCTCGCTAGCTTTTGGCTGGTCTACCTTGCCGCCCCTTTTTTATGTACAGGAAGGATTGACGTTATTGGCGGAATACAGGTAAGCCACCCTTCTCTCCTTCCTTTATATCTTTGATTATACCTTCTTTGTTCCTACTTCTATTTTTTTTTTTTGATCATGTGACTCTTCATGCTCACACCCTCCTCTTCCTTCCTTTTGCATGATTGCCTCCTTCCGCCAATCTCAATGGCTGCAGGGTTGGCCTGCATTCATCCGGTTGGTCCCATCCTTGGTACGTCGAGACGCCGATACGTTGACTGACCCATTTACATATGTTTGTGAGTTTCCTCTCCTTCTGTCTTTTAATTTATCTTCCCTACTGATCCCGTGCTTGTCCCTCCTTTTCATCCCTTCTCTTGCATGACCGCCTCCTTCTGCGGTCTCAATGGCTGCAGGGTTGGCCTGCATTCATCCGGTCGGTCCCATCCTTGGTACGTCAAGACGCCAATACGTTGACTGACCCATTTACATATGTTTGTGAGTCACTTTTCATTGTTAGTTTATCTTTCTTATTCTGCCGCTTGATGTTGCTACCTTTAATTTGTTGATCCTGACGTTATTGCTTCTTCCTTCAATTTATCTTGCATCCACATTGGGGCGCGGTCCTCCTCAAGCTACTATTTGGTCCCCACCTGGCAGCGTGCTACGCGCTCTTTTGGTCAGGTTGTGGTCCAGTCACCTGCAAGCGTTGGGGCGAGTTACTGGGTTCTGGGTAAGTCCCTTCCTTCTTCTCTATCCTCCTCCCTGCCTTCCTAGGCGATTCTGTGAATATTTAAGGGGGCCCTTTGTTGGCAGATTCCTCCCTCCATCATCATCTCCCTGTCCTTCCTTCCATTCTCCTCATTGTCCCAAGGTGAGTCGTATCTCGCCTTTTTCTCCTTCCTCCCTATGACCCAAATGGCTGACTGGGCGTTTCATTTCCTGTTTTCTTTCCCCTCCCCCATTTTTTTAGATGCCTGCCGCGTCCCCTTGCTTTGATGATGCCAACTCCAAGGCTTCCGCGGTCGTGGCCTGTCCAAGTCGCTCGTCCAAACGCAGTTCCGAGGACCCGCACTCCGCTAGGCCAAAGGGTCCTCCTGAGCCGTCAGCGGGGGATCCTACTGGGGCTTGCCCAGATTCTCCCCTGTCCAACAGCCGGGCCAATCCTTCTGTGATCAACCCGCGACTCAACCCTGCGGATGCCCCAACCGTACCAAAGTTGGCCAAGCCTCAATGTTCCGCCAAGCTTGATTCCGTCCTAGCCTTTGAGCTTGTCAACAATCCACCCTTGAGCCCCCACCCCAATGGCCTGTGTGCCACCGTCCGCTCTCTTTCTGAATTGGCTTCTGTCCGCAGTCTCAACCCCGGGGTCTCCAAACCTTCCCCTTCCGCCACTGCGTCATTGCCCTCGCCCCCTAGGTTTCCTGCTGCGATTGCCAACGGGTTCAACTCTGTTCACTTTGCTATCTGGTGCCTCATGATCAGCCTCCCCCCCGGTTCCCATCTCCGCAGGACGGTCAAAGGTATTAAAGTTTGAATGAATCAAATTCGACAGGAGCTCAAAAACTTCCAGTTGTGATTAGTACGCCCCTACCCTTTGCCTTTTCTTTCTTATGTATATATATATATATATATATATCCCCCTTTTTTTTTTTTTTTTTTTGAGCTGATACCTTGCCTTTTTTTTTAAAAAAAAAAAGAGCAAAAAAGAACGGGAAACTTCTGTTAGTTGGGTACCATCAGTAAGTTGCCCCTTTTTTTTATAATATCTTTTCCTCTTGCGTGTATACTGATACCTTGCCCACCCATTCCCTCAGCAATTCAAAAGAAACTGAAGGCCTACAGCTACATCAGTACTCAAACACAAAACAAATGCCTTATCAAATCCCTACTCCCTCTATTTTTATTTTTATTTTATTTGTTTTGTTTTTTTTTTATTATTATTATTTTTTTTTTTTTTTTTTTTTTTTTTTTTTGTACAGTGTCAGCAGGAGATGAAGAAAAAAACTGCCCACCCCTTCCCTCAGCACATCAAAGGAAACTGAAGGCTTACTGCTGCATCAAAGGTTAAATGAGATGTTATTCTTCCAAGTATCCTGACCACCTAACATGGTCTGGTATAACTTGGTCCATCAGGATCATATGAGTTATCCAGGATCTGGCCCAGTCTTCCCCATAATATAAGCAATACCTAACAATCCATGCAACCCTCCCATGATGAGATGGCCATTGTCCATGAATCAAAAGGGTATTTCCAGTTTAAGTGCTGAGTAAGTCCATAAATTCTGAGTTGTCCAATCCTGCTCCAGGTAGGTCTTCCCAATTGTTTCCTTCCATATCTTCAAGGTTGGTCCAGAATCCTCCAAAGATTTGTTGAAATACTTCCAAGGTTTCTTCAGCTTCTTGTTTCTTCAGAACCTCCTCCCATCCTCTTTCTGCTGGTACCTCAGGAGTGATGATGTTATTTTCCCAGGGGTCTGGTATGCCTTCAGGGTGCCTTTCTGGTATATTCTGTCCACTGATCCAAACTTCTTCTTGGTCTAAGTTTGCTGTGATACTATTCATGGCCATTAGTCTTCTGGGTGGTGTGACCTGCCATCCTGCCTGGTCTGGTGAACAAATTGGGATGCATAACCTTTCCCCCCCTGCTATCTCATAGCTTAAGACTTCCCCTTTATGCTTTGACAATTCCAGCCTGACTTTATGATCCACTAAGAAGGGTCTTCCAAGTACTGTATGAATTGATCCTTTGGCTATGAAGAAGTGGGCAGACTTTGGTTCCCCAGGTGTTATTTCAAATACTGTTCTTTCAGCCAATCCAATTAGTGGGGTAGAGTGGCCTCCGATTCCTGTAACCTTCATGAATAATTTCCTGGACACCAAACCTGTCTGGATTGCCAAATGTTCTGGTATGACAATCAATTCAGCACCAGTATCCACCAGAGCCTTGATCTTCTTCCCTTTGATCCAAAAATCAATGAATCCCAATGGACAGGCATAGGTGAGGTTGTTGCCTATTAAGCATGGGTATTCATCATCAGAATAGTCTTCAAATTGGTGTTGACATCCATTGATCCTTCTATTGTTTTTTCTGGCTGATGATTTAGAGGCTTTATTCAATTCAAAGGTTCCTTCAGGGGTCATATCTTTTAACTTATGGAAAAAATTTGGTGCAACTGAAAGGAGCTCCTCCAAGGTAAGGTTAAAGTTTTGTTTTAATATTTTCTTCTTCAAACTTTCCTCCATCTTGGTTTCTTCATGAGTGTCCAATGATTCTGACTTTCCTTGGTTCTTCTTAACTGGTTCAGTCACAGGTTCCTTGACAGATTCTTTGGGGGGCTCTTCTTCATTTTCAGACTCTTGATCCACTTCCACCCATGCTCCTGGGTAACTTGCTTTCCTCTTCCTTGATCCTGGGGCTGATTCTTTGGTTGGTGCTGAGGTTCCCTGATCTCCTACTGGTTTCTCCTGGGTTTTATCCTTCTCTGGTGGATTTCCAACCAACCTTTGTGATCTTCTCATTCCCCACTGAACTTGAGACTCCTTCATATTTACCTCTGGTGGTGTCCAAGCTTCCCAATTTCCAGTTTTCAAGAAGGCTGCAACATTAGTTGATTCTTCCTTCTTCTGGGGTTCCTCCAATTTTGGGACTTGTTGAATCACTGAAAATTTCTTGACCTGATCTCTGAAGCTTTCCTGCTGGCTATAAGGTATGAGTTCTCTGTTTGGGAAGAAATAGTTGGGTCCTTGTTTAAACACCCTCTTGGCCTTTATATCTTCTTCCAAGTCTGGACAGTTGACTTGGGTATGGAGTTCATCCTTGCAATAGTAGCATCTGATTGGCCATCTGGGTCCTTCACTAGGAGATGAGGGTCTGTAGTTTTGTGACATTGCTTGGTTGGTCCTATCAAAGTGAGGAGGTGCCTGCTTCTGATTTAAGGCCACAGTGATTTTTGCAATATCTTCCTTCATTTTCAAGAGCTCATCTACTCCTAGTTGCTGAAACTTCACTTCCTTCCTGGTTTCCACTAAGTTCTTGATGATAGGTTTAGGGGTTTCTTCTTCATCCACATCCCATAAGGCCAAAGTCATTTCCACAAATTCCTTCAAGGTTTCCAGGTCTGGGGGAAGGTATCTTCCATCTCTTGCAATCTTGATCCTCCCTGCATGAGCCAGTTCTCTGTTCACCTCCCTCCTTAGATCAGTGGAAAAGGCTTTCCAGAGGTTTTCCCCACTTTCCCAGTTGGTGTTATCATAACCCATCCTGATGAAGTAAAGAACCATTTCTTCATAACTCCCAATGAAAATCTTGAAGTCATGCTTGGTCTTGATGCCTCCCTGTTCTTGAGTATGTCTGAGAAGCCTTGGTATGGACTCCTCATTGAACCTTCTATGGGGGGTAGCTGTGCCCCATTTCCT
Source organism: Puccinia polysora (assembly GCA_025617555.3). Taxonomy (NCBI): domain Eukaryota; kingdom Fungi; phylum Basidiomycota; class Pucciniomycetes; order Pucciniales; family Pucciniaceae; genus Puccinia; species Puccinia polysora. Next base: position 26,422,355 of record CM062640.1, read on the forward strand.
TTTTAGTTCCTTCTTCAAAAGTTCCCAGTCTGCATATTCATGTCCCTCCATATCTTCAATGGACTCCCTGATCTTCTTGTCTTGTACTAGAAAAGGTAATTGTAGGGCTATATCTATTCCCCCTGCCTTCTGAATCCTGGCCAGTTTCTCTACTCTTTTAATAAACTGTTCCATCTCTGTTCCATCAAATTCAAGGTTCACTTTCTTTCCATCTAATAACACTCCATTTTGTTCATTATTATTGATTATTGAGTTATCCTGGACTGGTCTTCTGCCAGGGGTTCCTTCAGTATATTGGCTCCTATTAGCTCTTCTTCCTTCTTCTCTAGCTTGGGGATATATATTTATTCCTGGGCTTATGGAGGGTTTTGTTGATTCTTCCATGGTTTCTGCTGGGATTCTTCCATATGCTGATCTTGGGGTTGGGGTCTGAAATCTGGTTCTTGGTTGGGTGTATGGGGTTTCTGGAATTCCCTGTGGTGTTCTTTCTTCAAGCATTTGGTTTATTACTTTGGTAATGTTTGCAAGTTTCCCCATTGCTTCTTCTGCAGGTCCTGACTGATTCTGACTTCTTTCCTGGTCTTCCTCTGGCTTGTCTTGGGATCCACTGGCTATTTTGGTTTTGTCTTGCAGTTCTTTCTCCATCCTGATTATTGAAGATAGGGCTTCTTGGTTATTATCTTCAATCCCTCTGAGTTGGTCCTTGAGGTCTTCAATTATCTGGTATGGGTTTCTTCTTTCTGCCTTCAGAATGGTGAGTTAATTCTTGAGGCTACTATTCCACCAATATTTTTTATGGTTTAATAAATAATCAAAACTAAAGGAAACAGGCCACTGTTGGGACACCAATTGTAGAGACTCCTGTGGGATTATATAAATAAAAGTAGCAAATAGCTTGCTGGCAGTCCTTGAAGGGGAATTTAGTATTACTTCTACTCCTTTGGAGTATTAGTATATACTAGCAGTGGTTTTGAATTGCCTGCCCTTCTAGTACTATAGTAAGTCTGCACAATAATTTATTTAAATTAATGGCTGGTTTCTTTGAGACTTAATATAGGTCTCATATCAGACCTAGATTATTTATTAATTGTTATTGGTACGGTTTGTTGAAGAATGGACCAGATGTATTGGATTATGGGTTATTTACTGATCAGATATATTTGATCTTAACAAATATCCCAATATTAAAGGGTTCAAGGGTTTATCAAAGGGGTGGTTCAGGAGAGGACCCAAGGATGGGTTTACCCACAGGGGGCTGGGTAGAGGAAAAGGTTGGTGGTTGCTTTTGTTTGTGCTCTCTTTCTTTTTAAGGGTTATTTATTAATTGAAGGATGGTTCTTCTTTAATTTGGTGCTAAATATTTAGTTCACAGAAGAACCCTTATTCAAGCACCTGTTGGGTGGTTTTAATTGGTTAAAGGTGTGTTATAACTTGGTTTCTGATTTCCTGTTTCCTTTATAATTGGTTCACTGATTTTTTATCTGGGTAGGTACCACAGATAGATGGGTGATAACTAGGCCAGATGGCATGAGATGGGATGGCTCAGATGGCATGAGGATACAACTTGGATAGGGCAGAGAGGCCCTCCTTAAATAGACAATCTGGTCCTCAGGGGATGCTCAGGGCTGCCCCTGAGGGTGCCCTGGGGCTTCCCCTGTTACAGTGGGATACAAGTACATGAGACATTTTAGCTGGCTGGAAAAAGACATTGCATGAAACTGAGGGAATTCTGCTGGTTGGACAAAAGACACTGCATGAAACTGAGGCAATTCTGCTGGTTGGAAAAAGCTGGTACAGTGGTTTCATGCATGCACAGCCCTGCATAAATTGCTGTGAAGTGCAGATACAATGTATTCCTGTGCAGTACTAATGGTTGGTCTGGTGCTACTTGATACTTCCTACATGTGTTGCTGTGCATCCACTGGTGGTTTGTTTGGTGCTACTTGCTTCTACCTTCATGTATTTCTTGTGCATTACTGGTCATCTGTTTGTTGCTGTATGTTCTTGGCTGCCTGCATATATTGCTGGGTAGCCCTGTGGTACTTGTACTGGTGGGTTGTTTGGTATCACATGCTGCTGCCTACATAGATTGCTGTGAGGTTCTGAGTTTGTTTGGTACTGCATGGTTCTGGTTGAGACTGGATTCACTTCCTCCTTCCTATACTGTCCTGTATACTCTGCATAGTCTTGTGTATGTGTATTTGCTTGCTTGTTTGGATCTGGTTGAGACTGGTTCCACTTCCTCCTTCCTATACTGTCCTGCATGATTCTGCATAGTCTTGTGTATGTGTATTTGCTTGTTTGTTTGGATCTGGTTGAGACTGGTTTCACTTCCTCCTGCCTATACTGTCCTGTATACTCCTGCATAGTATTGTGTATGTGTATTTGCTTGTTTGTTTGGATCTGATTGAGACTGGTTCCACTTCCTCCTGCCTATACTGTCCTGTATACTTCTGCATAGCCTTGTGTATGTGTATTTGAATGCATCCTGGGTGAGGTGACAGGAGCTGAACTAGTTGCACTGCCTCCTGTATCTGTATTTCTGTATTCTGGCTAAGGTGACAGGGTTGTTGTATGGTTCTGGTGTTGAGGGTAGGCTGTTACTAGTATGTACTTGAGGGTTTGAAAGGTATGTCTTTATGCCTTCCACAGAGCTGTGACACCTGGTTGGGTATGAGTTTGCCACAGTTGAAGGGTTCTTGGGCTGTATCTTCTAATCCATGAGAGATAGAGGGGTACTTTGGCTGAGTGACTATAGGTTATTTGTGATGTAGAATCCATTTCTGAGGTTGCTTTGAGGGTTGGAGCTGTTGTTACACTAGAAAAGTGATTCTGATGGCTATAGGACAGGTTTGGTCTACCACAGCCCCCCTTTGTTGCCCTTTGCTTTGATGGTGGAGGGGTGGTCAGGTCCCCCCCACCGCTGGTTGCTTTGTTGCGGCCAGCCACCTTGTCATTCCTCCTGGGTTGGAGGGTGATGAAATCCCCCCCACCCTGACCGGTTGCACCTTGCGACTGGTTGCTGGCTGGTTCAACCTAGCCAGCCTTCCCCCTCCCCCTCGCAATGGCAAGCAAGTGGAGGGGGAGGAGCCGGGGCCATTGGCCCCAGCCTTGCCGCTCCAACAGCCGGCCGCCACCCTGCGCAGCAGCCACGCTGCCCCCTACAACGGCCCCGCGTGGGCCATAGGCAAAAACAGCCGCCCTGAGCAGGCCGCAACACGGGCGGCAGCCCCAACTGGGCTGCAACACAGGCGGCAGCCCCAAGCCCAAAAACTGAGTAAACCATACTTTGGCAGGCCAGCCCGTCTGGCCAAGTATGTCAAAAAAAAACCTTGGGCCCAATTATGCCCATAAAAGCCCATCTGGTTGTATTTGCCCATATACCCCACCGGGCCCATTAGGGCCCATGTACCAATAAGCCTGTTTCATGCGTTTTGAGGCCAGTTTCCCCAAATCTGTGACATCCACACCCGCCCGTATGGTCCTTGTGTGTGTCCAATGGGCTGCAGAGGCCCACATGTGCATCCCATTTGGATTACACTTATACGTAGCACAGGCGTAAGTTCATACATATTTTAACACACCCCCCTAATCTAAAAGGGGTTACATTTGCATGTTAGTCACAAGGCCTTGATGCTTGTTCCTATCTAAAGCCTTAGTCAAGATATCTGCAATCATTACTCCAGTGGGAATGTACCTCAAGACAATCTCTTTGCAGTTAACTGCATTGCAAATATAGTTATATTGAACATTGATATGTTTTGTTCTTGAATGGAACACTTGGTTTTGCACCAATGAAATGGCACTCTGTTTTTGAGAATACAAAAATGCAAACCCTTTTGGCTTATGTGTATCCTCTAAGACTTTTCTCAACCATTTTCCTTCCTTTGAATCTGCAAAGTAAGCTCTATACTTAGCCTCTGTTGATGAAATACTTGTTTCCAACACCTTCTTGTACATCCATGACACCAGATTCTTACCTCAGAAGAATACAAAACCACTTTTTGATTCCCTAGTGTTACCATCTGCCCAAATTTCATTGGAATAACCAACCAAATCAAATTTTGCTGACTTTGTAAACAACAGTCCCAGACTGTGCGTTTCTTTAAGATACCTCATAACTCTCTTAAATGCTGACCAATGCCTCATGCTTGGCTTCTTTAAGTGTTGCAACAAGACACCAATTGCAAAAGCAATATTGGGCCTTGTACACTGCCCCAAATAATTAAGCAATCCAATAGCTGACCTTTAGTTGTTCCCAGATTGAACAAACTCCAGATACTCCTCATCTGTAGACTTCTCTAAACAAATGTTTGACTGCATGGTAGTACCAAACTCCTCTGCATCTTCTAAGCCATATTTCTTAAGAAGAGCTGCTACCTAGTGGCTCTGGTCTAACTTAATACCATTCTTGCTCTTACTAACTTTCATTCCTAGCACCTGTTGCGCCAGACCAAGACCTTTTATCTTTAATTCCTTTTTGAGTGTCTCCATGACTCTCTCCTTACCATTTCCAATGATGATTATGTCATTGACCCATACAAACAAAATTGCATACTTTCTCACAAAGAGACAAGGGTCTCCCTCAGACGTCTTGAAACCAATCTTTATCAGTTTCTCACTCATGGTATTATACCACAACCTAGCTGCTTGCTTCAATCCATACAAGGATCTACACAGCTTGAGGACATATTCTCCTTTATCTTCTGAAAGAAAACTTCTAACACAGATTTTCTTCATGGTTTCTGGTTTAGTCTCTACTAACCATTCACAAAAACCATCAGGAATTGACATATAAACAGTCTCCTCCTCTCCAAGTTTTGCATTCAAGAATGCTGTTACAAAATCAGCTTGTCTGATTTCTTCACCAAACTCCACTGCCAGAGCAATTATGTACCTGAAGGTGGACAGCCTTCCAGTTGGTGAGAAATTTTCTTGGTAATCAATACCCTCTCTCTGCTTGAAGCCCTGTGCAATGCATCTAGCTTTGAACCTCTTCAAAACTCCATTTGTGTCAAACTTCTTGTTTAACACCAATCTAGACCCCACAATAGTCTTTCCTTTTGGAACATAATCCCTCTTAACTACTTCAAAGACACTATTATTTTCTAGAGAATCAAATTCCTCAAAAATAGAAGTCTTCCAGTTGGCTCTCTCATCAGAATTCATAGCTTGGCCAAAGCTATTTGGGTTAACCCTGTTACCCATTTCTGAACTCAACTCCAGGACTTCATTGAGCATACACTTTTCCTGAAATTTATCTTCCTCATATACTGCGGCAGAATAATGGGACTTCCATTCCCTGTACCTATCAACTCCTGTACCTATCAACTACTACTCTAATCCTACCACTCCTTCTTACTGGAGGTGGAGGCACATCAGGTTCCGAATTAACCAACTCGCCTGAAGCGGGCACTGAACCCTCTGGTGGCATGTCTGCCATATCTTCTATCAACTACTACTCTAATCCTACCACTCCTTCTTACTGGAGGTGGAGGCTCATCAGGTTCCAAATTAACCAACTCCCCTGAAGCCGGCACTGAACCCTCTGGTGGCATGTCTTCCATCTCTTCATCTTCTGGAAACACATGTTCCTCAGCCTTTGCTGGTGAAATAGGTGCTAATTCTATTTATTGCTGTGACTTATTCACAACAACATCTTCACTCCTTTTGAGTTGAAAGGTACTTTCATCAAATTTTACATCCCTACTACGGATAACCTTTCTTGTCCCTGGATAATAGATCCTATACAATTTACTTATTAAATCATAGCCTACAAGTGCCCCTGTTCTGGCTCTAGGGTCTAATTTTCCAACCATCTCATTATGGTGGACACTATAATACACCAAGCAACCAATTGTTCTTAGTTGTGATGTTTTGGGGTACAACTTCCAAAACTGATAATGAGGACTCTTCCTATGAACACTTACAATGTTGTGCAACAGACAGAGTGTACACATCAACTCAGCCCATGAGAACTTTGGTAGACCAGATTGAGACATGATAGGTCTGACTTTTTCCAGTAAAGTCCTATTCATTCTCTCAACTATTCCATTATTTTGCGGAGTACTTGCAGTAGTGACTATATGAATGATACCATAATCCTTCAATAACCTCTCAAACTCTTTAATCACAAATTCACCACCTCCATTGGTAATAACCCTCTTGATCTCCTTCATTAGACCATTCTGTTTCCAGACTTTGAAGATTACAGAAATCTCCTCTGTGGTCTGATCCTTAGATCAAATTGGTTTAACCCAAACATAATTAGTTGCAGTATCAACTAAATTGATGAAGTATCTTGCCCCACCAAGGGACTCCGGTGTGGTAGTCCAAACCTGTCCTATAGCCATCAGACTCACTTTTCTAGTGTAACAACAGCTTAAACCATCAAGATAACCTCAGAAATGGATTCTAAATCACAAATAACCCATAGTAACTCAGTCAAAGTACCCCTCTATCTCTCATGGATTAGAAGATACAGCCCAAGAAACCTTCAACTGTGGCAAACTCATACCCAACCAGGTGTCACATCTCTGTGGAAGACATAAGGCATACCTAGTAAACCCTCAAGTACATACCAGTGGCAGCTTATCCTCAAGACCAGGACCACACAACAACCAGTCCAGATAAGAATACGGCAATACAGATCCAGGAGGCAGTGCAATAAGTCAGATCCAGTCACCTCATCAAATACAGAAATACAGATTCAGGAGGCAGTGCAACCAGTCCAGATACTATCACATCATAACCATACAGCAATACAGATCCAGGAGGCAGTGCAACCAGTCTAGATCCAGTCACCTCATCACCATACAGCAATACAGATCCAGGAGGCAGTGCAAGCAGACCAGATCCAGTCACCCCATCAGCAAATACACAAACCAGAGGCTGTGCAGAGGTATACATGAGCACTATATGCAAGAGGCTATGCAAGAATACATACAGGAGGCTGTGCAGAGGCATACAGGAACAATATATGCAGGAGGAGGTCAAACCAGTCTCAACAAAAACCAAACAAACATGCAAGCATACATACAAGAGGCTGTGCATGAGCAGATACAAGACCAATAAATACAGGAGGCTGTGCAGGAGCAGATACAAGACCAATAAATACAGGAGGCTGTGCAGAAGCAAATTCAAGAGCAATAAATACAGGAGGCTGTGCAGCAGTGTACAAGAGCAATATATGCAGGAGGAAGTGAGACCAGACTTAAGAAGAACCAAACAAGCCACCAGTATTGCACAGCAATACATGTAGGTAGAATCAAGTAGCACTGAACAAACTACCAGTACAGCACAGAAATACATCTTATCAGTACTACACAGCAATTTATGCAAGGCTGTGCATGCAGGAGACCCTTGTATAAGTATTTCCAACCAGAAGAAATGCCTCATGTATCTGTACAACATTTTTCCAACCAGAAGAAATGCCTCATGTATCTGTACAACATTTTTCCAACCAGAAGAAATGCCTCATGTAACTGTATCTCACTGTTCCTCACCATAACAGGGAGATCCCTCAGGGGAAGCCTTGAGCACCCCCTGAGGTAGGATTTGTCTATTTAAGGAGGGCCTCTCTGCCCTATCCAAGTTTTATCATCATGCCATCTGGCCTAGTTATTACCCATCCCTACTCACCCCGTCAACCCATCTATCTGTGGTACCTACCATGATAAAATATTAGTAGTTAATCAGTTATAAAAGGAAAACAAGAAATCAGAAACCAATTTATTACCCATCTTTAACCAATTAAACCACCCATCAGGTGCTTGAATAAGGGTTCTTCTGTGACCTAAATATTCAGCACCATATTAAAGAAACCCCAACCATTAGTTAATAAATAACCCTTACAAAGGAAGAGAGCACAACAAAAGGAAACTACCAACCTTTCCTCTGCCCAGCCCCCTGTGGGTAAGCTCATCCTTGGGTCCTCTCCTGAACCAGCCCTTTGATAAACCCTTGAACCCTTTAATATTGGGATATTGGTTAAGATCAAATATATCTGATCAGTAAATAACCCATAATCCAATACATCTGGTCCATTCTTCAACAAACCCTACCAATAACAATTAATAACTAATCTAGGTCTGATCTGAGACCTATATTAAGTCTCAAAGAACCAGCCATTAATTTAAATAAATTATTGTGCAGACTTACTATAGTACTGGAAGGGCATGCAATTCAAAACCACTCTCAGTATATACTAATACTCCAAAGAAGTAGGAGTAATACTAAATTCCCCTTCAAGGAATGCCAGCAAGCTATTTGCTACTTTTATTTATATAATCCCACAGGAGGCTCTACACCAGTGTGATTGGCCCTTCCAAATCATTCAAAAATTCCTCTCTAGGAACATCAGTGAAATCTCTACTCTTTGAGAACACATTTCTAGCCTTAGCCCCCAAGGTACAACTCTCACAGTTGCTGTCCTTTACCTTATGGTCACTTCTATTGTGAGCAACAGTGCTCAGAGCTGAGATTTTGAACAAGCTTGCACACAAAAGCTTGTTCCAAACTTTTCCACTAAGAAAAGCTCTCCCATCCATATCAATAACAAATCTATCTTCTTTAAGATAACAAATCTGGAAACCTTTTTTCCACAACACTCCAAGAGACACAAGGTTTTAAGGCAACTCTGGTACATAGAACACTTTCTCAAAAGAAATTTTGAAACCCAAGTGATTTGCAAGAATAACTTTTCCAATTCCTTTAATCTGAATTGTTCTGCCTTTCTGACCAATATTTAAAACTCCATCATAATCACAAATATTTGAAAATAAATTTGGTTCAAAGAACATGTGATCTGTACAACCAGAATTAATCAAAACAAGAAAATCCTCCTTCAATCCTCCTAATAGGAAAGAAGCTTTATCAGTCACTGATAAGTTCTCATCTTTTAAGTTAATATTACTCACTTCATAATCAATCAAGTCCATTTCTTGATCCTCATTGATTTTGGCCTTCTTCTTGGGGCCTTCTTCCCCAACAACCTCTTTCATTGGACCATCCAATGCCACCATTGCAATGGTTTTGGTAGTGAGATTGACCTCCTTGTCATTCTGTTCAGACTTCTTCCTTTTCTTAGCCTCCTTGCAATCCTTAGCATAATTCCCCTTATTCTGACAATTATAGCATACAAACTTGGACAAATCCTTTTTTGCCTTCTTGCAAGATTTTTCAGTCTTTCCAACAAGGGCTGTTCCAGAACCCCCCTTCATCTTGAACTGAAGATCATCCTTTTCAATCCTTTTCAGCACATCCTCCTCCCCAGGAAGAGGATCCAATTGGGAAATAATTCTGACTAAAGAATCAAACTCCTTTGGTAGCTTCTGAAGGATTAAGAGTGACAAACACTTAGGATCCATTTTAAGTCCTGATGACTTAAACTTGGCTATGCTAGAACTAGATTCTGCAAAAAACTGTTTACAATTTGAATATTGTTACTTGAACAGTTTATTGAAAGCTATACCCTTCTGGTGAACAGAATCGCCAGCATACTTGGACTTTAGCAACTTCCAAAGGATGCTGCCCCTCCTTCTCTCATCTTCCCTAAGATTATCAGCAACCCATGTCAAATGATTCTCATCAAGATGCCTAAGGGTGAGATGATAAGACTTTTTCTCCACTTCTGAACTGATCAAAGTGTCATCTGCATCCATTATCTCCCCACAACGGATGTTATCCAGCTCACTATCCATAAGGACAGCCCAAGAATTATAATTCCAACTGTTCAGAACTATCTTGGTGGAGCTAACATCAGTGATATAGGACATCTTCTTGGAAAACTTGAGGTCTTTGAGGTTCTCCAGAGTAAGGTTTAAGGGTCTAGATGGCTTGGAAGTAATGATGATTTTGGTTCTGATAATGTATTACAATTATGGCCAGCAATTAGCTTAGGAAAATGAGCAGTATTTAAAGCAAAAGAAATGCTGGACACCTTGTGTCAATAATTGCTGATGGTCTCTCACAATGTGGCAAAACATTGGATGATATCAGTGATGAATTTGATTGGATGATGATTGGATGATTGAAAACAGCAGGGAGAAGAGCTCCTTAAGCACAAAAGATTGGCCTCTTGTGAGCCCATGATACAACAAGCCCAAAGGCAAATTTTCCACTCCAAAAGAGCTCCACAGGCTCTACAAGCCTTTTTACTTGGTTTGGGCTACATCAGCCCGCATGGCATCAGTCCCTGTACCCTTACAACCAGCCTATTCCGGTCCTTTCTGGTGTTTCCGCTGTTACGGGGCTGAACCAGCCCCTTTGCTGTTCAATCCCTGGTTGGTTGTCACCTCACAGGCTGGCTGGTTGCCTCATGCAACCAGCCCCTGGCCATACAAGTGGCCAGGTGGGACCCAGGACACACCTGGGTCCGGTCTCATGCACACATGGGGGGGTGACCAGCGGACATGCTGTCCCACCCCTCCTTCTCACAGATCCCTGGAGGGGGTGGTCAAATCCCCCTACCAGGGGCCCTGGGGGTCAATACCCCCAGGGCATTGTCAAGGTAAGGTGGGCTGGGGGGTGTTCAAATCCCCTCCAGCCTGTCACTCCTCCCCCTTGGTAAAGGGGGGCGGAAAGCGCCCCTTTTTTGCCCTTTGCTTCAATGGTGGAGGGGTGGTCAGGTCCCCCCCACCGCTGATTGCTTTGCTGCAGCCAGCCACCTTGTCATTCCTCCTGGGCGGGAGGGTGATGAAATCCCCCCCACCCTGACCGGTTGCTGGCTGGTTCAACCCAGCCAGCCTTCCCCCTCCCCCTTGCAATGGCAAGCAAGGGGAGGGGGAGGAGCCGGGGCCATGGCATCGGCCCCAGCCCTGCAGCTCCAACAGCCGGCCGCCACCCCGCGCGTCAGCCGCGCTTCCCCCTAAAACAGCCCCCTGCATGCCGTGGGGCCCCATAAACGGGCCATAGGCAAAAACAGTGGCCACAAGTGGGCCGCAACACGGACGGCAGCCCCAACCGGGCTGTGACACGGGCAGAGGCCCCAATGGGCAGCCCCAAGCCCAAAAACTGAGTAAACCATACTTTGGCGGGCCAGTTTGTCTGGCCAAGTACGTCCAAAATAAACCTTGGGCCCAATTATGCCCATACAAGCCCATCTGGCTTTATTTGCCCATATACCCCACCGGGCCCGTTAGGCCCTGTCTACCAATAAGCCTGTTTCACGTTTTTTAAGGCCATTTCCCCCAAATCTGTGACATCCACACAGGCCTGTATGGTCCGTGTGTGTGTCCAATGGGCCACAGAGGCCCACATGTGCATCCCATTTGGATTACACTTATACATAGCACATGCGTAAGTGCATACATTTTATAATAGACTGGTCCACAACCAAAGCACTTCACCTCCAATCCCAGTGTTTGATCTCCAGTCATCACCAACCTTGGAATTCTTAGACAAGGAATCAGATTGACTCAAGGAGCAAATCCAATAACAAGATTGACCGGAATCTGGATTTAACCAAATGTTCAGCTTAGGTTCCATCATCCTCATCTAAACCAATACCCATCATGAAGTACTCCTTTTGATCAACAAATAACCCCAAGAAACCAATCAATCAATCAATCATCAACTCAATATTGACTGGCTCAACCAACCAATTGACAAACCAGTCTCAATCAATCCAATCCAATTCAATCCAAATCAATCAATCAATCAATCATCAACTCAATATCAACCAGCTTGACCAATCAATCAAAAAACCAGTCTCAATCAATCCAATCCAATCCAATCAACACTGTTGCGTCTCAGCAAGACCTGTAGCCAGTTGGATCCAAAACCCTCAAGGCGCTACTCTTTGCTCAATCCCTCACAAATCAACCAACTCAATTTTATCAATTCTGTGCAACTAGAATAAAATATGCTACATAAATTTGTCCAGTGCAAGTCAAGCAGGGGTGTTAGAATTTGAATTTCACTGAAGGTTAAATCATTATTGATTGGATTGATTCAATATTTTAATTTTTAACCTTATAGTATCAAAAAATAGGTAAAATATAACTTGACTGTGTTATAGTATTGTGATTACCAGACTGTTTAGTTGTATCATTTCACTTACCATGTCACTTAAAATGCTTATGTTAATTTTACCTTATTCAGTTTTTACTCAACCACTTGTCAGCCTGTTTTGTATTTAGTCTATATAAGCAGCAATGCTCTCAAGTGGAATTCAATCATCTGTTCATTCACCAAAGCAACTTGAGTGTCCTTTTCCTCCTGTCCTCAGGTCCATTACTCTTGACGTTACAAGCCTCTTTCATTCCTTTATTATTAACTTTTACTTCATCAGAGACCAAGCTCTTTTTATTATTACAATGAGGAATCCAATGTGTCCCAAATAATGATATAGAAGTTCCAAATGTGTTCCATTCTTTTGGGGATAATTTATAGTAATTCTCTCTACTCTGTATAGATAAATTGTATAATTTTAATCTTGTACCTCTTTGGGATGTATTAATACTTTAATATACTCCACTGAGCCTTGAGAGAGTCCACTCAGAGGGCCCTGGTCTTAGTCGTAAGTTATAAACCTTATAAAATAATTCCCAAGAGTATAGATACTCCATCTGTATAAAGTCTGCCAAGGTACTAGGAATTAAGAGATATTAACATGCCAAGGCTGTCAAGCTATATGTAAAGAAAGGTATGTAATAATTTTGAGGTGCTCTAGGACCTCTACACCATCAATTTGACTGATTTTTAAGTTCTAAGATCAATTAATTAACCTTTTGGGTATGTAAATTGAAACTTTTCATTGAAAATCCTCCCCAATGAGTACTGGTACCCTATTTCTCATTGGGTATGATGTAATGGGGTTCTGAGCCCTTGAGGATGAAACCAGGGAGAGCCTAAAAATCTCCTGATTATTCCTTGAGTCCTCTGAGGGCTCCTGTTACCTTAAAAGAGGAGGGTCTTTACCCTATAGCCCCTCCATCAGTTATATATTATTATTTATTTGTAAGAGAATATGGAAAGAGTTAACAAGCCCATTAAACTTAATCTCCAGAGGAGATTGACTGGGGCTATAAAATCAATTAATAATCTTATTTGCAACTCCAATTTTGAGTGGAAGGTCTCAATAGGAGTAGTAACCCTTGTGTGTTACTACTATATAAATTGGAGTAGTAACCCTTGTGTGTTACAAAGGTCTAAATTGGAGTAGCAAACCTTGTGTGTTACTACTATAAAGGGTGTGAGCTTATTTATAGACAAAGCTCCTTTGACCTTTATTCATTTAAAGCCAGGCCCCTTGCCTTTTATAAAGGTTTTTAAGGTTTAGCTTTTCACTCATAATACCTTGGTATTATTGTAACTGATTAAATTATTTGTTTTGTCTTAATTTTGCAGTTTTAACCACAGCCAGGTATTAAATTAGATGTCAAATCCCTGACATAGTTGCTCCTCTCAAAATAGAATTTCATCCCTTACTTCATATCCTGACAAGGTGGTGTCTTGTCATCCATTCTTCATCTGATATTTCTCTCATGCTCATTCCCTCATCTCATATTCTCATGATTCCCTGGAATGTTTATTGGATTTAAATTAGTTCATAAATTTGTCAGTTAAGGTGGTGGTCTTTTTCTGTTCATATGCTGTAACTCACAAATTTAGTTACCTCTATTTCTATATTACTGTTTTCATTATCTCATTACTCTTGTCTCAGGCCCCCACAGGGGCTCTCTGGTTGTCTCTAACTTGCTGCCATAGGCCCCCTTGGGGGTTCTCTAGTTGTCCTTAAATATTGTTCCTTTCCTGGGACCATCAATGAAAAACATCTGATTACCAGACATCTAATGTCAGCCTACTAGATGCCAAGGACCTAGCTCCTTCTAGCTACTAGAGGTGATAGAAAATTTAGAGCAAAAATGTCAAAAAATGCCAGAGATATATTTTGGCTGAAAGGGTTAAATTTATTTTTATATATATATATAAATTTAAAAGGAGGGGCCAAGAACTCAATGGGGTTGTTGAGCCCTCCGGAACACAGGTATATTTCTTTTAAGGACAATATAGATGCAATTTTGGTGCCTGTGGGGTTTACAAGGACTCCTTTCAAGGAGGTTGTGTGTAATTTCCTTGGGGTTTGAATTATGCAGAACCTAAAAAATGGATATAAGTCAGCAGGATTGCTTACTAGGCCTAGATCCGGACTTATACTTGATGGATGGGCCAATATGCAGGGATTCAGGGTGCTGGAAGCTGATTCTTGGGCAGGCTGAATGGCTGGATGCTGATTTGGGCCAAAAATAAGGATTCAAGAGTTTTGTCTATAATTTTATCAGAAAGTGGTCCAGGATCACACACTTATTTCTTATAAGGGTTTTATGGCTTGAGTACAAAAATATCTGAATCAATCATGACTATATAACTGGATGAATCAGTCAGAAATGGCTGGGGGAGGAGCCTTTATTTATATCATTTTGGGTCCCCTCATGGTGAAGTCTTTTTACCAACCAAAGGAGGGTGACCCAGGCTAGTACTGAGGCCAGGGAGCCATCATTGTGTTTGTGTAGACAGTATGGAGAGTCTTATGTCATCATACTTAGGGCTTGGTACACGTTTCTGTACCCTTAATGATCTCACTGTATCAGCCAAAGAGGTTGTATTCAATTAATATTTTTAAATATAAGCCATGGTCTCCTGAGGCCGGGGGCTTAAACACATGCTCAGGAGACTTTGTTCTGAGGGCTGATTTCAAGTATGAGGCTCTTCTTTCCATATTTTTTTAATTGGGGTTTCTTTAATTGAGTAGTGAGCCCCTGGTTGTGACTAGTTACATACAGTCTACATTGTACAGGGTACAGGGGAGGTTGTATGGGTGCCTGGTATATTGTGAGCAAGTTAGCACAAATCTAATCTACTTTTTGTCCCCATTGCACACTCTCAGGGTGCTACAGTAACTAATATTAGTCTAATTAAATCTACTTAATTTGGTATTAAGCCAGTGGTTGTGACTAGTTACGTACAGTCTTCCTTGTATAGGGTACAGAGGAGGTTGCATAGGTGTCAGGTGTCTTGTGGGCTAGTCAGCACAAAGCTAGGCCTCTGTGTATCCTCAGTGTACCCTCTCAGGATGCTACTGTACCTATTGTGTACTCTTTTGGGCCCAAACCTTCTGTACAGGTCCCATTACAGGGGACCCTGACAACCTTTGATACAGCTATGCAGGGCCCAATTTTTCCAAACTTTCTGTTTGTTTGGGCAGTATCATGCTGTTTTCTACCTTGTGGTGGTGCTCTTTGGGCCCCATGTGGTGTGGAACAAGGCTGTGGGGTGTATGTGAGGTACAGTACACAGGGTTGTCACAGTTCTACCTGAAGGAGCAGGAACTGGGGGGTGGTGCCAGTGGGTGACCCTACCTAATTTGGCACCAGGAATCCATTTCTGCAATAATATTCCTACTTTTCTTACTCATTAAGGGTTTTTATCTCATTTTTGTTTTTAAGTTATTATTTCCGTATTTTTGTATTCATTATTATTATTCATTCATTTTTATTTCTGGGGTCTTTAGTTGGTTGGTTCTAAATAGTAGCCAGCTGACATCTAAACTGGAGGGCCCCCTACCTCCTAAATCAGATCAGTTCCACTTGACTTTACAAATAAGATCCCTTCTCCCTTGGCTCTTTTTAGCCTTATCATTACTCCTTGATTGGCTCTTCAGTACCCTACCAAGTCCCATTCTCCTCTTTGAGGCCTCACAGTTAATCTCAAATTCTTCAAACTCAAATACATTTCTTTTCATATGCTCTTTATTCATTTCATTCTTAAGCAATAGATGTATTGAATCTATTCTTTCTATCTATTTTTTTGTTTCATCAGAGCTATCATCTTGCCCCCCTGCTTGAGTTAGCAGGCTGACTATGTTTCTATGACATTACTATCAGCCTGCTACTTAGCACAGAGCCACCTGACAAAGCAACAACAATAATAATATTAACAAAAATAAAAAGAACAAAAAAATAAATAAATAAAATTATTATAAAATGAAGGAGTAGGAAATCCATAAATATTATTGCAAAAATGGATTTCCCACCCAAAATAAGGTAGGGTTACTCACTGACCCCACCCTTGAATTCTTACTCCTTATATTTTTTAATTAATTTAAAAGAAAATGGTAAATGACCACGGCACCAATATGGCACCTTTTGGCCATTTTAATATTTCACATGATATGTCATGTATAGGTTTCACACCTAAATTTCAGTTGAAATCCAGGTGTTGTGTGTAGTTTAGGAGTTACACAGGGAATTGTGTTTTGTCACAATTCCCGCATGCAGCCCCGCATCCCTACAGCACTGGACTCCCGCGCACCCAAACTCCCGCGCGCAGTTGATCCCTCCCACGCGCAGGTAATCCCGTGATCTAGTCACGCGAGCAGCGGATCAGTCCCCGCGCCCATCTGAATGGACTGATCCCCGCGCCTAGCCTGCCGTGATCAGTCTGACAGCCAGGTACCGCTCAGAGGAGCTACAACCTAGTAGGATCTACTCTACACATGTAAAGCTACCACACAAGCGTAGATCATAGTTTAAAAACCTTAAAAGTCAATTAAAATTAGTTATTAACTAATTTTTAGTATTTTTTATTAATTAAATAAAGATCCAGACTCACCACGTCATGAGCTGATCAGAACCTTCAAAGACCACAAAACTACACAAGGAGTGGTCATAAAAATTATTGAAAATTACATACAGGATCAGCAGATGATGAATAATCAATAAACATCCACATCTGCTCACTTTGGACCAGTACTTACAGTACAAATTGAGGATCAGTGCAGGATCAGAAAAATTATTAATCTGTTGATTAACAGATCCTGCAGCTAAAAAGGAGCTGTTCCTTGACAGATCTAAGGCCAGCAGGCTACCAAAAGCACCTTGAGGACGTGCCAATCTTGCCCTGACTGCCCCCCTAGCCTCAGCCCATGGCTAATACCCCTTCTAGAGGCCCTCAAGCACCCAAAAAGGAATATTTAAACAGGCTCTTTTTGCCCTTTTGTTCAGGAAAATCAATCAGTTATCAGAGATATTATTATTATCAATCAGACATTGTGTCATTGTTAGTCAAGTGCTTATCAAGAAGAAAGCAAGTGATTTATGATCTAGTCTGAAGTATTATTATTATTATTTTCTAAATAAATATCAAGAACCAGAAGTTTGAACCAGCCACCAACCCCATCTGTTCTGAAGCTTCTTACCTGAATCTTTGCAGGATTTCTGTGGATTACTTCCCAAGTAAGTTTTCCCTTCCTGCTCTGGGTTTGTGTGCTGTTTTGCCCGCCCAAATTAGTGGATAAGGCCTTAGAAGGCACCCATCTTCATTCCAAGGTTATAAACTGCCTAAGGAGGCCCCTTGAGGAGAGGTTGCCAAGTCTGTAAAGACCCCCAGTAGTATATTACTGTGGCCCCTCTTTTTATATTATATTTAAAATATTTATAACCAAACCAATTAAACCTTGCACTTGTTGGAATACTATCATAGATTCCTGTCTATTCTTTCTCATGTCCTTTGTTATCATTTTCATTTCCCTCTCAATCTCATTTCTTTCTCTATACTTGGCCACTAGAAACCATCCTCAACCACATGTCATGTATGCGCCCGCTCTCACTCACATTAACCACACCAATCACATGCGTGCACATACATGTCACGAATCCTAATCCTGTTGTACACTACCTGAGGGCAGAGTTTGGGGCAGACTGAAGGATCTCTTTCCTCATCCTTCTGTTCTGCTCCAAACCCCTGCGTACCCTCAGGTAAGTCAATCTATTACATTTTATTTCTCATCTGTTATATGTTTGCTTTATTTTACTCTGCTGATCTCATTCTATTCCATATGAAATCATTATCCTTCTGTTCTGCTCCAAACCCCTGCGTACCCTCAGATCAAGAGCTCAACAGGTTATGAGCCCAGAGCTACATCAATAACTGAACACACTTGCTACTCAGAAGGATCCTTCACTTCATTAGTGTCTTTAACTCCTCAATCATGGAAGAAATGAGTTCCTCCCATCAAGTACTAAAAACTCCCGCCATCATCCCTCTCAACGCCCCTGGATCCGAATCAAATTATCTCGACTGGGCAATGATTCTCCAAATTCATTTCCAAGCCTCAGGTGTAGGATACCTAATCAGTAAAAAAACACAAAAAGCAAATCAGGAAACTTGGACTCGTGAAAATCTTGCGGTATGTTCAGTCATCTCTAGATCTATCACATTGTCAAACTTCCAGTTCATACGGAAACACGAGGAAAGCGCTGTTGGAATGTGGAATGCCTTGTGCAATGCTCATCAAGATGAATTGTCCGGAGGTAGAATGTATTGGCTTTGGAAACTTCTCCTCACCCAACTCAACAACAAGGATATGACAACACACCTGTCAGAAATAGTATTGTATGGAGAGAAGCTCTCTTCCCTGATCACAGCCAAAAATCCTCTCACTGCCAACAATCTCCAATCAACAGCCATCCTTCTCTCTCTGCCTGAAAACTGGCTAAACTGCGTCTCCAGTATGATGAATGAAGAATCAGTCCCTTCCTCGAAACTCATCGCCGCCCTGAAGCAAGAACACCTCCAACGTCAAACCAGAAACAAAGACGCTATGGCTAACTCAACCAAACTAAATCAACAAAAACATGCCTCTTCCTCAAATCGAAATCCAGATTCCAGACCGCCCAGAACGTATTTCTGCACTCACTGCAACGTTGAAGGGCATTCCTTCTCAAGGTGTACCGAGGTTTGTAAGGTACTAGACCAGATGAAGAGAACCACCAACAAGACCAAGAATTGGTCCTCCGGGAACGATTTGAGGCCCGTGAACGCAAACTTGACCAAGACCAAAGCAACCGAATTCAACTCCAAATCCGACAATTTTTCTGACTTGGAGATCATAGTGCACGCTGGGTTGGCCACTTGCAGCTCATCAACTCCTTCTCACGCCATACAACACGATTTTAACCTTGATTCCGGATGCTTGGTCTAAATGACTCCTCATCGAGATCAAATCAAAAATAGAACACCAGATAACACTGTCATCTGCCTGGCAGACGGATCAAAGATATTGTTGCTCAAAAAAGGAATTATTCACTTTCCGTTTGGACAACTCAAATCTTTGGTGGCGCCGGATCTTCATGAGCCCCTTCTCTCCGTCTTGAGTATATGTGACTCTGGACTGATGGTGGTATTCCATAAGGACAGTTGCAAGATTTTCCACCAATTGATCTCAAATATAAATCAACCACCGCTCCAAACGGGGTACAGGAAGGGAAACCTTTACTATCTGCCTCAAGCAAATGTAAGCAACAAAGAATCAATTTGCTCGAGTATCACTCAAGCTTCTGAAAACAGTCTCTTTGGCTATCACTGTAGGCTATCTCACTTGAATCTGAAATCCCTCTAGAAATACCTCAGGTTGCACGGGATAACCCCCCAACCAAGGAACAAAAAAGAAGTCCAGCAATGCACCACATGTATCCAATCAAAAATGACAAGACAACCTTTCCATTCCCGCCTCAGCTACCAATCATCAAAACCAGGGGAACTGATCCACACGGATGTGTGCGCTTTTGAGACCACCTCCAGGGAAGGATTCAACTACTTTGTAACCTTCATCAACAACTGCTCAAAGGCTCTTTTCGCTTATCCTATCCGACTCAAATCAGACGTTCTTCAATCCACCAAGTCATTTATCTCCTTTTTTGAAAACAAGTACTGGTCAAGAATTGCCACAATAAGATCAGACAATGGAGGCAAATATCTGAACCAGACCATGAAGGAATACCTTGCTGAGAAAGAAATATCACACAAACCCAGTCCTCCTCACTCACCCCAACTGAATGGGGTTGCTGAACAATCCAACCGCACTATCTCCAACATGATTTTCTGCGCCCTTCTCTCCTCAGGCTTCCCAAAATCTTTCTGGGCAGACGCTCTCCATCACTGCCTCTACGCTTTTAACTCCTACCCATGCAAAACCCCCCAAGGTTTTGTCTCACCAAACTCCATACTCAAAACGGCGGATGTTAGACCTGACACTCTCCATCCTTTTGGCTGCCTTGTATGGTACAAGGTTCCAGAAGCCAACAGAAGAAAACTAGATCAAAAAGGTCAACCAGCTGCTCTCCTCTCCTATCTGGCAGATCACATGGGTTTCCGTCTCCTCGACCTGGTTATGAGGAAAGTAATCAAATCCCGTGATTGTCTTTTCAACGATTCCTCCTTCCCTTATGGCCATTACACCATAGTCAAAGCCACTCCCTCCCCCAGTGTCGTAGAGTTTCCTTGGCCTGACAATCTGCCAGCTCCACCACCCGTTTCCCCCTTGTTCACAAAGACTCAGCCTGCCCTTCCTCTTCCCACCCCCTCCCCGCAACGGAATCCATCCGCACTGTCCGACAATTGCCCGTCCACCACCCCACATTCTCTTTCTCCCCTCCCTTCGAACCCCCCGGTGGCTCCTGTGTCTTGGCCGTTTTGTTCCACTAGCCCAGCTCCTTCTGATGACTCTATACTTCTCCACCCTCTTGCCCTCACACCTCCTCCTTTGACTCCGTCCTCTCCTGAACCACTTTCCATTCCCCCATTGCCTTCTCTCGATATAGCGCATTCTCCCCGTGCCGCATCGCCTCGCCGGTCTTTCCGTGTCTCTCTCCCCCCGACCCGCTATGGAAACTACTCCTGCTGTGCCTCTGTCAAGGATGATCTTATTGCCCCCACAACCTGGAAACAACTCATGCGCTCACCTCATTGTTGTTGGTGGATTGATTCAGCTCAAGAAGAAATGTCCTCCCTCCAAGGCATGAACACGTGGACTCTTGTCCCACCTCCAAAGGGTCGCAAGATCATTCGCAGTAAGTGGGTTTTCAAGGTTAAAAGGCGTCCGGACGGTTCCATCATCAAGCTGAAGGCCAGACTTGTTGCCATGGGTTTTTCCCAAGTTCGTGGTTTAGATTTCTCCAAGGTTTTTGCACCCACCCTCAGGCTGGAAATGCTGCGCCTCCTTCTTAGTCTTGTTGGCCGTCAACTAGATTTCAAAACGGCCTTCCTCAATGGCCACCTTGACAATCCTATCTACATGGCGCAACCCCCCGGTTTTGAGGATCCTAGCCACCCGGACTGGGTCTGTAAGGTCACCAGGTCTATCTACGGGCTCAAACAATCCCCTTGTCAATGGAACAGGGAACTGAATTCCGCGCTCCTGTCCCTTGGTCTCTCCAGGTCCCTGTACAATCCCTCCCTGTACTACAAGCTGGCCGCCGGACATCTCATTGGTGCTGTCACCGCCCATGTGGATGATCTTGCCATTGTTGGGACCGACTCTTTTGTCCGCTCCTTTATCAAGTCCGTCAGCAAACGTTTCAAAGTTGGTTCTGATGAAGATCTTTCCCTTTTCCTCTCCATCTCCATTGTACGAGATCTTGACGGCAAAGCGGTCTCTATCTCTCAGGGCCACTATATCTCAACCGTCACAGAATCCTTCCTCCCCAATGACACCAAAGCCATCCGCACCCCTACTGATACTCATTTCAGGGATCTAGTTCAATGGGCACCCGGTTCCCCTCCATCTCCTCCCCAGTACAATCAGCTTGTGGGATCCCTTCTCTGGATTTCCCAATGCACCCGCCCCGACGTTGCGTTTGCAGTCAACAGGCTGTCTGAATTCCTCCAGGACCCCTCCCTGGACCATTGGAACGCTGCCCTCCACATCCCTGCACTATCTTTGTAGTACTCAACATCATCGCCTGACTCTTGGCAGCCCGTCCATCAAACTTACAGGGTACTCCAACTCCGACTGGGCCGAAGACAAATTGGATTGTTGCTCTACATCAGGATACTCATTTCGGCTGGGGCAAGGAGCCATCTCCTGGAAGTCAAGGAAACAGCCCACTGTTTTGCTCTCCAGTACCAAGGCCAAATACAAGGCCCTCTCCAACTCGTGCAAGGAGGGAATCTGGCTCCGCAACATACTCTGCAAGCTTCATCTACGGGATTCTTCCCCCGTGCCAATGCTCGTCAATAACAAAGGAGCCAAAGCGCTCGCCAAAAACCCCAAACATCACTCCCGGACAAAACACATGGACGCCCGCCATCATTTCATTCGCGAGTGTGCTGACAGAGGCGTTTTCACGTTAGGTCACGTTGCCACAAAGGACATGCTAGCGGATATGCTAACCAAGCCTCTATCCAGGGTCCTTCTTGAAGCTCATTGGCGGACCTTTGGTCTCACCGGCTCTGACTAGCAAGGGGGGGTGTTGGAATACTATCATAGATTCCTGTCTATTCTTTCTCATGTCCTTTGTTATCATTTCTTTCTCTATACATGGCCACTAGAAACCATCCTCAACCACATGTCATGTATGCACGCGCTCTCACTTACATTAACCACACCAATCACATGCGTGCACATACATGTCACAAATCCTAATCCTGTTGTACACTAGTTTGGGGAAGACTGAAGGATCTCTTTCCTCATCCTTCTGTTCTGCTCCAAACCCCTGCGTACCCTCAGGTAAGTCAATCTATTACATTTTATTTCTCATCTGTTATATGTTTGCTTTCTTTTACTCTGCTGATCTCATTCCATTCCATATGAAATCATTATCCTTCTGTTCTGCTCCAAACCCCTGCGTACCCTCAGATCAAGAGCTCAACAGCACTTGCCCTTACCATATTATTATTGGAGCTGTAAAGTGTTTATTGTTTGGAATATTATTGCTCCAAATTCTTTTATCACTCTTTGTAGCTAAAGGACTGCAAGGTTCCTGGTATCAGAGAGCTGACAATTACTCTGTAGTTTTCAACTTAACTTAGTTGTTGAATAATTTCTTGGTCACTCAACATATTTTGGTAAGTTTTTTTCTATAAATATCCTCATAATCCATACTTTCACCTTGTGCCATAGTTGAAGTAATGTAGCCAATATTTGTGCATATTTTCCCTAAAAGTGATTACATCCTCTCAAAACTTCCTTCCTAGAGATGTATCCTTTACAATATCCAGGAATTTGTGGTGTAGAGCAACATAATAATATGCTTTTTGGTGATGTTGATGTTCTTTGAAAAACCAATGGCATTAGCTTGGAATGTGAAAAGCACACCCTTGAAACATAAATAGCATGCTTCTCAGATCTACCAATATTCCCATCACAAGTTGTGAAACAACCTTTGTGGTCTGGAAAGCACTACTCATGAGTCATAGGACAACACAAGCAACAAGTTAAAACCACACCTTCTCTTTCCTTTTTCTCAATGTAACTCTCCTCATCATTGGCATTTGTCAGGACAGCAGCTTCAATTAGCACTTTGCAATATCATCAGTTTTTATAAGATTACTATTGCAACTGTTTATTTCTCCCCCCCTCCCCCCAAGCTCTAGCTCATTCAAGGAGTAGTTCCACAACATGTGACACATCCAATTCTGCAATCATGTTTGGGGAATTTCAAGTAATTGTAGCAGTATCTTTTGGTCTTTGAACTAATGATAATTAGTTTGTTTTAATGAGACTATTGTCAGCTGACTCTGCATTAGTAGCAAGCTGACACTCCTTACAGTTTAACAGGATCAAAAATTCAAACTGACAGAATACAAGTGTGGTTTGTTGGCAACCCCCCCCCCCCCCCCTGTGGTCTTCCTTTTTGCCTCAAGTAGTAGGGCACAATCACATCATCAGATCCCTCTACTTAGGCAAATCCCTTCACTAGTTTTTGGTTGCCATCTGATCGGAGGTCGCTATGGTTGATCGGATCGGTTTTTTTCTCTCCGTCTGCTTTCTGGTGATCTCTAGCGATGGTCGCACGTATGCGTTACGTTGCACCTTACAAGTTAGGGAGAACACCTGTTTAGATAGATGGCTGTAGGTTAGGAGGAGGGCAGCAAACACACATATACCTATGCACTTTTCCGTTCGCTTATCTTTCGGATGGGGGGATGGACGAGAGGAGATACGGTCATCCAGAAGCCTGTCATGGGTGGGTGGGACTGATCATCAAAAGCCCCAAACCTGCATCAGGATCCCATGTTTTTCCCCGAGCCAGCCAGCGAGCGAGCGAGCGTATTGTCTGACACCAGAACAAGTAGGACGATCAGGCAGGGGGGAGACTGCTTGAGTGAGAAGTGGAGTGAGATCAGAACAGGGAGGGTCAGAGGTCATCGAGTCTGGTGATCGATCCACATCCCAAGTATAATGGACTCATCGAACTTCTCCCTCCCCGCCTCGTCCAGCTCCCGTTTCCAACTTCGATGCGACATGGCTAACAGATGATCGAGAAACAAGCCAAGTCTTTGTGACCGCTGCATTCTTGGGGGCATGGGAAACGGGGACCGATCGTTTTCGGTACGAGCGCCACCCAACCTTCAGCTGACGGTTTGTCAGGATCGGGGTCTCGCCGTCAAGGAGACTTCCACCCTCCTCGTGGATCTCTCGCGTGGATCTCTTGGGAACTCGAGTCTTTCGACTCCGGGCTTGCCAGCGAGAAGTCTCGATCAGTTTCTTGAGCCGATGACTTACATACTTGGACGTTCGAACCATCCAAGCCCCAGACCCCTCGGTCGTGGAGCCCGCTCGATCGAGTGGGATTCTGACGAGTCAGTGAAAACCATCGCCTGGCTGCCAGCCTCCCTCTCATCGAGTTTCAGGGTTATGATGGGGCTGAAAAATCAACGACCCCATAGATCAGTATCATCATCTTCTTCCTCTCTTTAAGATCTCCAGGAGATTCACCTGGGGGGCATTAGATTCCTTCAAATCAGACACAGGGGGGGGGGACATTTTTTTAAAAAAAATCCAGCGGTTGTTTGTTACTGGTCCATCTTTCGTCATCAACATCAAGTTCTAGAGAGCTCCACCATCCTTTTTCTCTCTCTTTTCATATCACAAGCTTGATTGCTACATGTTTCTTTTCTATCTAGCTGGGTGGTTCATGATGAGCTTTATAAAGGTCTAAGAAGGTGAGGGGGATATATCCCCATAATGAGTGAAGTGACAAACCGTCCTAGGAAAAAAAGCATACTTTTGATCGACCAAACAGTATGTACCAAAAAAATCTATCGACCTGTTTACATACAAGAGTATCTAGAAGGTTGTGGTATCCCGAGCCATCTCAACGTTTTGCGTTCTGGAGGATCAAGCAATCGCAGGAAGGCAAAATATGCATCACGGGGGAAGATGAAGAGTAGGCGGGTTTAAGTTGAAGGCATTACAGGAAGGAATCCGACAAAGCTAGAGTGTACATTCAAAAGGAAAGGAAAAATGATGGTGAATCTCGGAATGGAGGGTTTTAATTTGCTAAGGCCTTCTATACTTGCTTTTTTCTTTTTTTTTTTTTGACGAGGAACGGGGGGATACGATTATCCCATGAATGCGGTGTCATCCAACGTTACCCCGAATTCTTCCTTCGCAAGATTCTCTAACTGACGTTGCAAGAGATCCTCAAATCCTTCGCCTCGGCGAGCCTTTTGATGTCGACTATCTTTGAGCCACCATTGTCTAACCTAAAGAGAGGGAGGGGGAGTGTTTGGAACAATTGTCAATCTTAACTTGAAAGCGAGAAACGAGTTGAGCCAGGAAGCGGGGGGGGGGGGGAGTAATGGGTTGTAAAAGATGGCGGTTTGAATGAACGACGTATAATAATCGCTTACTTGGGTCAAAAAGAATCCGAAATCCACAAGCATTAGAACGCTCCGGAATGTCCAAACTTTGATCAGGTTATCGAACCAAATTCTCAAGATCGAAACCAAACGTGTATCACGATTAGCAGAACTTGGGGGTGCGTTGATACTCATTCCAGCGGCTGCTCCATCTGTTAGAGTGGGCACACATCAAATATCAACCAGCAGAATAAAAGGGAAAAAAACGTCGCTAGTAAACGAAAAGCCACAAGAAACGCAATCGATCCTTACGGGCTAAGATGTTGATTCGATTAGTTGGACTACCTAAGACTTGATTGTTTCCTTGCATCATCCTCATACATCTAACGATAAATATCAATTCCTAGTGATAACGCAAAGAGAGCACGCGTCCAGATCATCAATCTATAGTTCTCTCTCTCTCTCTCTTCTATTTTGGTAATCAGCAAAAAAGATGGCAGAGTGAGGAAAACTCAACTTGGGGTATCAGAGCTTCATTTTCGAGAAGCGTCTTCATTGTTTCTTTAATTTTCAAGCTACCTGAATTAGAACAAAGTTTACCGGTCAGAGGGAAGCAAAAACCAAAAAAAAAAAAAAAATGCAGCCAGGAAAACAAAAAAAAGATGTAGTTGACTGACTTTCGTAAGCGGAGGTATTTGCACGCTCTTGAGATTTCGATGGGTCGTTAACTTTGATCTGCTGATTACTTTTACGGGTGTTGAATGGTCTTAATAACGTGGCGGAAGCTATCATGTTCGAGAACAAGAAAAATAAATCAAGCCGGTTCAAGGTTAAGAAACAAGACCTAGTTAGTTTCATTTCTCAAACCTGAAATGTATTATGACTTCTCGTTTGCTTCTGCTGACCAATGAATGTTCATCAATCAAGTTCCGATTTGGGAATTGAGTTTACTGTAGACCAAAAAAATCTTGGGAATAAATACTAACCAAACAGATCACTATTCGCAATACTATAGAACAAGGTTGGGACAAACTCGGTTAGTCACCAAATTACAAAAGTCAATAAGGCTCAAAGCAAAAATAAGCAGCCTTTTGGCGATCGACTCGAATCGGAGAGAAACACACCCCCATCCTTTGGCAATCCTCTGTCGGTGATTTCGAGGCAGAGAAAGAGGGAGAAGAAAATTTTATGAAAGAAAAAGGCATCGACGTTAACATGATGCTTTTGCCCCGGCAAAAGGCCAGAATTGGTGACGGGATTCCACAGGAAACATCATGATCTTTGGTTACAATCTTTCTCAAAAAAAAACAAAGCTCACATCTATTGATTCGGTATCTAGTACGAATAAACTTCGCCATAATTCACTAGTCGAACCAAAACCAAATAGGGTTACCGTGATATTAATTTATGTTTCTTTCGAGATAAGAATTGACCCACCAATAATCACGCCGGAACTGATCCGGCAAACTGATGTACAATCCATGATCGATCAGTGCCTAGATGAAAGGACATCGGTACGACCATTTATGCGCCCCCGTTACAACAATTAAGTCAGTCCATAGTTTTCTTGTTGTTCATAAAAAAGGTGTTATTGAATGTATTTTGAAGTAAAATCCACGGACCAATTTGGGCTTGCCATTGCGTCGTAAAACCAAGACGTTGCCAGGATGGAGATCACAGTGAAGCCAACCATAGTTGAATAACATTTGAGAAAACAGTTTCATAGCTAGGTCCATGACATCCTTTTTCTTTAAACCTTTGGATTCGATCTTCGATTCTTCGGTCAATCTACAACCGTCCTCCACGAATTCGGTCGTCAAGACCCGACGCGTCGTTAATGACCAATTTACCTTTCTTTTGAGTCATTAGATCCGATTTTCAACAAATTGTTGGTTCAATGCAAACCAAATCAATCAACACACAGCGCTCTCAATAGAGTTTTGGGTCCCTTTCGGGCTTGAGTACAGATGGATTTTTTGAAAACGGACGCACGGAACATAGATGCTATCCTTCAGAGTTGGATCCGATTCCATAAATTTTGCGGTTCGTTCTGAGTTTTGAGCCTCGCAAATAAAATCAGTCTCCTTGCGGATTTGATCCGATACGTCTAACCAAAAATAGTCAGGAAAATAATCTCAATAAATCAGACAGACACGAGGAGGATTACAATTGATGAACGGGTACGTGTTCGGCATGGAGATTGATTAGGTCATTCAAGCAGCTGTTTTCGAACTCACAACCAGCTATGAAATATATCGGTAGTTCGAACACTTTTTGATAAACGTACAGTAGAGTTCGATAAGCAAAGAGGTCACTGTTAACAATAAAAACCAAGATCATGTTAGTTTGGTGGTAAGAAGTTGACGTTTACATATGAATGGGGTAGGATGGGCAGCCAAGAGATGAGGGTCACTAACAGTTCCATTTGAATGGGTATATGGGGTCTTTGAACCTTGACGGCGACCAGTTGACCGGAGTGTTTTAAACGAGCACGGTGGACTTGAGCGATCGAGCCGCAAGCGATAGGCTGATGATCAAACTCTTGAAATTGATCTTCCAAATCACAACCGAACTCTTCCTTCCAGACCCTTAGAACTTGATCGAAGTCCAGCGGCTTCGCGGCATCGAACATGGTCTCAAAAGCCCGTTTATAAGGCGTCGGTAGGATCGCCGCCTGGATGGCGATTGATTGGCCCAGTTTGATGTAAAGCCCTCCGTTTCTGATACATGTCCTGGATATCCTGTCTGCCACTCTTTCGTGAAGTGCATCCGGGGAACTGTCCGGATTGAAGTTAATCTTGTAGTCTAATATGATGATTCCACTACAAGTTTTTATTGGTTTGAAGGAAGGACAATTGAGGCAGAATTTGAGGTGAGTAAAGTTCAGACTTGATCCTTATCGAATTGAGACATCCCCAGCGTCAGATATGGAATCACACTCACGCATTGTAGGCCAAACGAATCGTCCTACCGATTGCCTCGGCATACACGTATTTGTCAATCGACCATGCTAGTCCAGCGAGACCGACCAGAGCACCTAAGACAGTTGGCCAACGTCTAGAGGAGGATGAGCTGATGGCATCAAGACGAGGGATATTTGGGTCAATGGTAGATGAACTGAAGCGAATCGGTTGATAGTGATGAAGGAGTGAATGTGTTGTACCACGATGACGATCAACTTGGAATCGCCTTATGATCAATCGTCGAGTCGAAGTCGATCGTCGTGGGAGCAGGGAATTGGATAAAAACGAGTTCATGGGTGATGTTTCATCTGATTATTACTAGTTCAGGACTAATGTAGTCAATGAATTCGTTGGTGAAGCTGGATGATGTTTGTTGAGGTCAATGAGTTGAAGGGGGTATCGTTGACTGCTTGATGTGTTGGGTCGTCGACGTGAGGGGGAACAAGAGACCTGTTCCACGACAAAGAGAAAGGGGGAATTTTAGTTGATTGATGTTTGACTAGAAATGTATATTTGCTAGTGGGATGAGATGATGGAGTGAGTCCACTTACCAATGGTGGTCACCTTGAAGTTATAAGACAGGGCCAGTAAGTTTGATGAGGGGTGGCACGCTATTTATCTGCTGCTGTCTGCTGTCTGCTGCTGTAGATGTCTGGTGTTGGTGCTGGCACTGGTGGTGGATAATTAATCCAAGTTAACTGTGGTCATCTCATCTTTGGCAAAGCAGGCTGGCTGTATGTTACATACTGTATTCTACATTCATATGGTCATACGTACAATAGGGCATATCAGAGTTAGCAAACCCGCCATTTATGCATCATCATCCATCCACCATCCATCACATCTAAAACACCCATCCACATCAGCAAATCCATACCAATCCCATCTCCATTGCTTCAGGCACATCTCATCTCCATTGCTTCACATCTCCATCCATTCACATCTCTATTGATTCACATCTCCATTGCTTCATATCTCTATTGCTTCACATCTCTATTGCTTCACATGTCCATCTTCACACAATCCCCATCATCATCTCATCACCCCACATCATTTTGTTTTGGTTGTTCAACCAAGAATCCTAGGCTGACTCACTCCGTTTTTTTTTTTCTTTTTTTTTTCTTAGACAAAACTGACCCAACACCTCACCCCACCACACCGCCCACCTCACCCCACCAAACCACCGGTCCACTCTCCTCCTCACCCACCACCTCCCCCCCACCCATCACCTCCTCCTCACCCACCACCTCCTCCTCATCCACCACCTCCACCTCACCCACCACCTTTGGCACCCCTGGTAAGCTCTCCTCATCCTCCCCATCATCAGAAGCTAATTAATTGTTCCATCCCCCTCCAGGCACCTTCAGGTCCTCAGGTAAGCTCCCCCCCTCCTCCTCATCCTCCTCTTCCCTCCATCCTAGCTGACTCCTCCCTCTTGCTTGCTCCTTCACCACCCCCCCTCCTTGCTTGCTTGCCAGCCCCACCACTGGCCCCCACCACCGCCCCCCTCCTTGCTTACCCGCCCCACCACAGCCCCCCCTCCTTGCTTGCTTGCCGGCCCCACCACCGCTCCCCCCACCTTGCTTGCCAGGCCCACCACCACCCCCTCTCCTTGCTTGCCAGCCCCACCACCCCCGCCGGCCCCTCCTGGCTTGCCTGCCGGCACCACCTTGGCCCCCCCCCTCTTGATTGCCACGGCCCCCCCCCTTTCCCCCTTGCATTGGCCCTGCCCCCCCCATCAATGCCCGCCCAACCAACCTCCCCCCCCTCCCTGGTCCCCAGGCCCTGCCTACCTGGCCCCAGGCCCAACCCCAACCCAACCCAAAGGCTCGGCCCAATTCCCTCACACCCTGGTAAGTTTTTTTTTTTTTCTTTTTTTTTTGGGTGCTGATGTGATTTTTTTTTTGGTACAGTTTTTTTTTTTTTTTTTTTTTTTTTGGTGATCATGTTTCTGGTGAACTTGGGATCAAGTCCAGGTTTGGTTTCATTTTTTTTGATCCAATCTTGTTTCACCAATGATGTCCATTTGACTGACTGTTTTTTTTTGCGGGGTTTTTTTTTTTCAATCCCTCAACCGCTATTGGTGAGTGTCCAATTCTTCTCCCACCGCCCTCAAAATGTTACACAAACAATCAAATCCCATCTTGTTCCTCACCCCAAGCTAAGTATAGGATTGGGAGGGAACAAGATGGAAGGAGATGGCTTGAAAAACACACAGAGAGGTGGGAAGAGTAGGGCTGCTTGCCAAAAGAGGCTTCAATCCCCCTCAAAATGTTACACAAACAATCAAATCCGGTCTTGTTCCTCACCCCAATCTAAGTATAGGATTGGGAGGGAACAAGATGGAAGGAGATGGCTTGAAAAACACACAGAGAGGTGGGAAGAGTAGGGCTGCTTGCCAAAAGAGGATCTCTGAGTATTCCTTTTTACTTGCAGTTCCAACCAGGAAATCAAATGGACAACTTATTGAAAACACAGATGAATATCAAGTATCTGATGGCCAATTTGTTTTTCCTGACCTGAGCTTTGAAATTGACTTCAAGCAAAAAGGTGTGGTCAAAATGGTTTGGGCAGCCAATAAGTAAAAGCACTGTACTTTTGCTGCTCTGGAGACTGCCACTCATACATGAATGGCAATGTCAATGCAAATAAATAAAACAACTAGAAACACTTCCAGGGACTTGGGGAGTGGGAAAATATACTCCAGGAAAAGAATATAAATAAAAAAAATATTTTTTTATTGGTGGGGTTAAAAATAGTCTTAAGCATTGTATTGTTGTAATCAAAAATGTTTTTTTTTTCTTTTTAAGTTTTTCATCAAAGCAAATATATTTACAAGCCCAGTATTTGAGTAATCTGCTTTATTTCTTCTACTTTTCTGCTGCTACCAATGTATGCTGCAGCCATTGACCACTTATCCTTTTTTTCTGTTGCCAGTTGTTCCCTCTCCATTTGCAGTTGTGCTTGCTGTCAATCCTTCTCCTTTTCCTCTTTTTGAAATTCTAGCTCAGGCTGTTTCAACTTCCACTCAGCATCCAATTTTTGCTGATGAGCCAAACTCTTGGCTTTCTGCTTTTGAAAATCAATATCCAGTTGACAATCCCACTTCTCCTTTTCAAACTGAAGTTTTTTAGATTCAATTTGTGATTTCACTGTTTTTCAGAGGGGAATAGGAATTAGCTTGATTTTGAAAGCAAGGAGAATCCAATGGGCTTACTTGAATCTTGCTTCTCCATGATCTCCTCAAAGCCCAAAAAATTTGAAGTGTTTCTCCTCTTTTGAATGCTATTGGGGTTGATGTTGATGGAATTGGAGGCCTTTTTCTTTCCCTTTGCAGAGGAGGTTTGTGTGGGAACATCATTGCTCTTATTTGAAGGGGATGTGGGAGGCCCCATTGGATTGAGTTTTTGGCCATTCAGGAATGGATGAGCCTGTTTCTTTCAAATCTAAATCAGTCAGGATTAACTAAACAGAAGAGAAAAGAACTTGGCTCCTTACTTGAGCAGATGTTGATGGCAATGGTGATATGGGAATGACATCCTCCTCATTGGCCAAGTTCTCCGGTTCTTCCACCCTAGGAAGAGAGCAATCCAAAGAAGGAGGGGAGGGGTCAAAGGTTGGTTTTGACTCCTCAATCAACGGATAATTAGATGTGATTGGAGCTGATTGCATTTGAATATCCTCCTTGGAATGAGATGGGGGCCACTCATAGGTTTATTCCGGATCACCATTGCTAGGCTGAGCATCCCCAGCCAAGTCCTCAGTGTCAACTGAATGGGATTTTTGGGCATCAAAAGCAGCTAGGGGGGTGATGTTGGCCTTCTTTCCAAAGATTTCATCCAGTCAAATATAAAAAGGAGAAATGGAGTCCAAATTATCAACCACCAAGTTGATTCCCTTGGCTTTGTCAGAGTTGGTGATACCAAAGCCAGTGGAGATTGACATGGAGTGGGCCTTTTTGTACTTGGCTCAATAATTCTTGAATTGCTCCCTCATCTGTTTGGATGACAGATCCAGCATACCTTTTGTTTTATTCTTGAGTTCATTGGCTATCAGGAAATAACAATTGACCTTAGAGGATGGAGGTTGGTCAAAGCGTGTCTCATTGTTGGATCCAAAGCAAGCATTGTAGTTGGAGGAAATTTTGAGCCAGTTTACCAGGATGATGTGATCAGCTCTCTTGAGCTGACTTGAGCCTTTGGAAGCTGATAGGGGAGGATTGTGGGATGTTGAGTTCCTGGGGGATGTTTGATTTGGTCCATTGGATTGTTTAGTGCACTTTCTGGGGGAGGATTGCTGAGGGGCCATTTAAAAATAGTAGGAGGGATGAAGGGATGAAGGGCTATGAGAGCGTTTAAGTGGTGAGAGTAATGATGTGATGAGAGGATGAGAGTGATGAAGCAAATAGAATAGGAAGAGATGAGAGTGATGAAGTGACAAGAGGGATAAAGCAATGAGAGTTAGGATGTGATGAAAGCAATAAAGATATGAGATTGATGAAGTGATGAGGATAGTGATCCAATGAGAGTTAGCTGGACGTGATGAAATCAATGAAGTGATAAGGATAGTGATCCAATGAGAGTTAGCTGGATGTGATGAAAGCAATGAAGTGATAAGGATAGTGATCCAATGAGAGTTAGCTGGATGTGATGAAAGCAATAAACGGATGAGAGTGATGAACTGATCAGGATATTGATCTGATAAGAGTTAGCTGGATGTGATGAAAGCATTGCAGTGATGAGAGTGATGAAGTGATGAGGATAGTGATGAAGAGATGAAGAGCAATGAATCAAATTTTTCCAATGAGTTTGGAGTTAGAAGAAGGTGGGAAGCCAGGGGTGGATGACATGGACAGGTGGTGGAAGCCTTTAAATACTTTATTTGAAAAAACCCACTTATTTCCAGGTAACTCTGACATGTCTGATGTGAAATAAGTTGGGTTTTTTGATTTTTAATGGCGGATTTGGTTTGAAACATGCCATTACAAAATGGTGGTTTTGCTTAAATCTGATACACCCTAATTGAGCTAGCTTGTCTTGCTCCTAAATTCTGGGATGGTTTCAACTAAATAATTCAATCTGCTGCAATGGGATTGGAGATCAGGCTTGACAGGAAAAAGTGGAATGAGACCTCTGCCAGAATAAATAAAGCTCAGAGAATGAACTACAGTTATATTAAATCCCCAAAGGATCAATTATATAGGGGGATAAGTCCCAGAGGTTACAATACTTGGTAATTCAAAGAGACTTGACCAATTTTCCTATGATTCTGTCTTTATTTTTCAAGCTAACTGTCCACCTTTTAATTTTTGCAGACAAGATTTTCATGATGGCAAGATTGGAATTGAGTTTAAAAAAAACATCCAAAGATAAATAGATTGAAAATTTGAGGTAAACATGCTTTGTTAACATTAGAAAGAGAAGGATAAAGTAGAGAAAATGGAAAGACACATGCTTTCAAAGAAAAAAAAAGACAGGAACAGACATGAACAGACAGAAATAGATAAATATTTATGTAAGGACCAACAAAGATTATTCTGTTTGGAGATAAGAGCTGGGATCATTGAACATGGAACCAGTCATTAGGACATTTCTCCACATGCTTTATAAAACTTTTGACAATAAGATGTATCAAAATTAGCAATCATAAAAATTATAAAAGTTATAAAAATAATAAAACTTATAAATACTATAACAATTATAAGAACCATAAAAAAATAAATATTGGCAAAATTGGCAAAATTATGAGAATTTTAAGGGCAGTGTTAAATTTGTGGCCCAGCACAACCTGTTCACAACCCATTCACAACTCCAGGGTTGTAAGTGTTGTGAGCAAAAAAAAAAAATTAAAATATTGTATTTGTACTTAAGCTTGGACACATTGCAAAAATTTTGATTTGGGTTTTCAGTTTAATCCATTTTTCCCCAAGTTTAATATTGTTTTGAACCAAGTTTTGTTTCAATCCTCCCTCCCAGATTTTTACCCCCTACCCCCCAATCATTTTTTTTGGCTCCTCCAATTGGACCCATTTTTTTTCAGCCTCCAGTGAGACCAATATCCCCCATTTTGCTATTCACCCATCCATCCAAGGATTATCAATCAAGAATCGGCAACACAATCACCCCATCAGTAAGTCTTCCATTCCTTGGTCTTTCTAATGAACCATCTCTTCAAGTTACTGACTCCTGTTTGGTTATTTTTTTTTATTGGGACAGGGGCATCATTGAATTTGATCTCACCATTCAAAAGACAGTTGTGGCTGAACCTTGACATATAAAATCACCTCCCTAAATTCATCAACCATAACAGAAATTTTACTGGCATGAATCCACTGGCAGCAAGCATCATAATCTGTCTTAAACCAGGCCAATCCAATCCATCAAGCTGACTATTTACTCATTCATTAATATTTTTTCTATTAATAAAAGTCCCAATTGGTGGACTTGAGTCAGATTTCATTATAAATGAAACTCTCCTTGCACTGGCTGATGAACTTAATGCATCTTTTAGCTCATGTTTTTTTTGTCTTAATCTACATTGGATTTTATGTATTGTGGTTTTTTTCTATTTTCATTATTTTTAAAAAAAATATGAGGTTAAATAGAATGCCCTTTGAGTTGAAAAAAAATGATGATCAAAAAAATCAGTGACATTTCAAATTCTTGATCAAACTGACAGTTATCTGTAAACTGTGAACTGATTTAGTTAACAAACAAAAAAAACAAGTGATTAATACTTTTTTTATGTCTTATTTCCTATTTCCATACCCAATGTTGACTTTGGATAGGATTCTCTCATAAGTAACATTCTGGGGGCTCTAGTGTAATGATTTGAAAGGAATATTGTGGCCTTGGAAGCGTTCAATCTGAAGCCGGCTCAATTGAGCTTGATGGATGATAAAACCACAACCTTGATTGTGAAGTTTTTGAGGGAACTTTCCCACTGCAAAAGTATCAAGCCAAATTGAGGAGTGCTGTTGCAGCATCAAGTGTATGAATGTAGTTTCATTAGATTTCCCAGATTGTAGGGATGGGACAGAGAGATTATGAGATGGAGGGTTGGAACCCAACTAATTTACTAGTACAACAGGACCAATGACATCCTAATAGATGAAATGGGACAGTTCAAAATATTCCAACAATCCCTTTCCTTTTTAATTCATAAATTGACTCCCCCTTTCTGGCTCTCATCTCCCCCCATGTGAATTTCTGTCCTGATTAATGATTTTTGCTTGTTTGTGTGTGAGGCCTTGAATTTTTAACCCCCCCCCCCCCCCAATAAAAAAAACAAGAAGGAGTCAGTCACTTGAAGAGATGTTTCATTAGAAAGACCAAGGAATGAAAGACTTACTGATGGGGTGATTGTGTTGCCAATTCTTGATTGATAATCCTTGGATGGATGGGTGAATAGAAAAATGGGGGATATTGGTCTCACTGGAGGCTGAAAAAAAATGGGTCCAATTGGAGGAGCCAAAAAAAATGATTGGGGGGTAAGGGGTAAAAATCTGGGAGGGAGGATTGAAACAAAACTTGGTTCAAAACTACAAGATTAAACTTGGGGAAAAATGGATTATACTGAAAACGCAAACCAAAATGTTTGCAATGTTTCCAACCTTAAGTACAAATACAATAATTAAATTGAATAAAAATGAATGAAAAATTGAACCAAAAAAAAAAAAACACCAAAAAAAGTTACAAAAAAATCAAAAAAAAAAAATTAAAAAAAATTAAAAATTGAACAAATTAAAAAAATAAAAACAAATTAATTTTTTTTTTTTGAATATTTCAAAACTCCAGGGACATGAATGCACATTGATGGCCCTATGAAAAAATAAAAATAAACAATTAAAAAGTCTAAAAAATCAAAAAATTGTGCCCAAAAAAAAATAAAAAAATGCAAAAATAAAAATGGGTAAATAAAAATTAAAAGGAACAATGTACATAAAATACATCCCTGAAGAAATATAATATATGAATGAAATACAATAAAAACACCTCAATGGACTAGCCCTAAACTAAAAACAAAGTTCAACTTGTGTTAAGCCAATCCCATCATAAGAAGTAGAAAGACTTCTTATGATGGGATCAGCCCAACACAAGTTGAACTTATTTCATTGGACTAGTTCCAAACTAAATCAACCCCCCAAAAAAACAATTGTTCCTCAACTGAAAACTTAGGTGAGGATGCAATTGGGCCTTCCAATTTTTTATTTCCCAATTCCCTACCCAAATCCCCAGCTTCTGCCATAGCTTTGTTAACAACACTTTCAATTAAGTCTTTCAATGCAGCCATGTTGAAACCAGGGGGGCTTGGGCTTGCCACTGTTCCCATAAACCAAAAAAATTCAATGGAACTTGAGTATTCAATGCAATTTTCAATTTAACAACCCCAAAGTCTTTTCACTTTTGGATTGAGAAAAATAAAAGGGAGATGTTTAATTCACAGCTCCAACCGTGTGGTAGTTGTGTAGGGCCCTACACGGCTTAAATGAGCCGTGGGGGCCCAAAGACAACTACAAAGGGCTGTTTCAAACACGCACCACCCCCGGGGGGTTGTGTAGGAGCTGTGTTTGGGGGTGCACAACCCGCCAGAAGTTGTGCCAGAATTTTGGGCACCCCCTGGACCACACTTGGGTTCTGTCAACCCAAATTTGGGATTAACACATACTTTGTGGGAATTTTGTCCCACACCTAGCAATCCAAAAGAGACATTAAAGTGAAAACAAAGTGAAATAAAAGTGAAAACTGAAATCATAAATCATATAAAATTCTGCAAACAATTCTTTCTCAATTCAAAAGTGAGAAAACTTTGTTTGTTCAATTGAAGGTTGGATTGAATACTGAAGTATACCATTTCATTTTTTTGCATGGGAACAGTGGCAAGCCCTCCTTCTTCTAAAATGGCTGCGTGGAAGGTCTACATTGATAGTGCCATCAACAAAGCTTTGGAAAAAGAAAAAAACAATTTGGGTAATGAAACATTGGAAGCCCCAATTGCATCCTCATCAAGGGTGAAAATTGAGGAACAAAATGTTTCAAAGTAGGGTTTGACCTCTGGTTGTGAAAGAAATTTTATGTTACTTCATCTTTGCCTTATTTAATTTGATTGAAACTGATGGAGTGCATGCCATCAATATAACTATGTAACTATGGAAGATCCACTTGACCCACCTCCCTTGAGAGCTTTTCCTACTAGGGAAGAGGCACAAAACTATTTTCAAACATGGGAAATGAAGCATGATTACGCTTTAACAGTTTTCAACTCAAAGCCTGACCAATATGTGAATTTAGCCTGTGATAGACATGGTTCCTATTCAGGAAATCTTCTTACCAAACGTGTTAAAATGCGGATGCACTCAGGTAATGTGCATAAGAGTGTGTAATCCAAATGGGATGCAAAAATGGGCCTCCGCGGCCCATTGGACATCACGTGGGCCACGTGGGCCTATGTGGGTGTTATTGGTTTTGGGCATTTGGGCGCCAAAACACGTTTTTATGGTCTTTTGGGACACGGGCCCTCACGGGCCCGCCAGTAAGGATGGGACACCCAAGCCAGATAAGCTTATTTGGGCATAAAAGGGCCCAAGCTTTATTATGGACATACTTGGCCAGACGGGCTGGCCGGCCAAAGTATGTAATTCTCACGATTTGGGCTTGGGGCCGCCGCCCCTGTTGTGGCCCGCTAGGGGCCGCCGCCCGTGTCGCGGCCCATTTGGGGCTGCCTGTGTTCCTTGGTGCGGCCCACGCGGGGCTGTTGCACGGCCAAGGGATCCCGTGTGGGCCCAGCTGGTGGTGCCTGGCAACCAGCACTGCCGAGCCGGGGCTTGCGGCCCTGGCTTGCTCCCCCTCCCCTCACTTGCCGTTGCAAGGGGGATGGGAGCAAGCTGGTTGGGTTGAACTAGCCAGCGGCCGGCCACAACAGTGCGGTTGGTCAGGGCAGGGGGGACCTGACCACCCCCTTGCCCAAGGAGGTGGCGGTGCCGGCTTGCTCCCCCTCCCCTTGCTTGCCGTTGCAAGGGGGATGGGGGCAAGCTGGCTGGGTTGAACCAGCCAGCGACCGGCCGCAACAGTGCGGTTGGTCAGGGAAGGGGGGACCTGACCACCCCCTTGCCCAAGGAGGTGGCGGCGCCGGCGGAAAGCGTAACAACCGGCAGGTGGTGGGGAATTCATCACCCCTCCACCATCAAGCGTGTGAAGCGACCAAGCAGGGGCTCTCTCCCCCCCCCCCCCTTTACCAAGGGGGAGGAGCAATGGGCCTGGGGGGACCTGATCACCTCCCAGGCCAACTTTCTTGACAATGCCCTGGGGGTATCAACCCCCAGGGCCCCTGGTGAGGGGATTTGACCGCCCCCACCAGGGATTTGAGAGAAAGAGGGGGGGGACAGCATGTCCGCTGGTCACACCCCCCCATGTGAGTCTGAGACCAAACCCAGGTGTGCCCTGGGTCCCATTTTGCCCATTTGAGGGGCCAGGGGCTGGCTGCATGAGGCAACCAGCCCGTAAACAACTCAATGAGGTCATCATGGCTGGTTGTAATGGACAACCAGCCAAGGGGATTGAACAGCAAGGGGCTGGTTCAGCCCCGTAATGGTGGAAGCACTGGAATGGACCAGAATAGGCCAGTCGTAAGGGTTGAGGAACTGAAGCCATGCGGGCTGATGTAGTCCCAACCAAGTAACAAGGCCAGTAGAGCCTGTAGAGCTCTTTTGGGGCGGAAAATTTTCCTTTTGGCTTGTTGTATCATGGGCTCACAAGAGGCCAATCTTTTGTACTTAAGGAGCTCTTCTCCCTGCTGTTTTCCATCCATTCATTCATCATTCCAATCAAATTCATCCAACATATTGCCCCATTGTGAGAGCCCCATTAGCCAATATTGACACCCAGTGTCCAGCATTTCTTTTGCTTTAAATACTGCTCATTTTCCTAAGCTAATTTCTGGCCATAATTCTAACACATTATCAGTACCATCATCATCATTATTTCCAAGCAAGATAGACCCTTAAACCTTACTTTGGACAACCTCAAGGACCTCAAGTTTTCCAAGAAGATGTCTTATATCCCAGAGTCCAGCTCCACCAAGTTAGTTCTGAATAGTCAGAACTATAATGCTTGGGCTGTCCTTATGGACAGTGAGTTGGATAACATCTTTTGTGGGGATATTATGAAAGGAGATGATACTTTGATCAGTTCAGAGGTGGAGAAGAAGGCCTATCATCTTATTCTTAGAAACTTGGATGAGCATCATGTAACATGGGTTGCTGATACTCTGTTGGAGGAACAGAAGAGGAAGGGGAGTGTTTTATGGAAAATGCTCAAGTCAAAGTATGCTGGTGACTCTGTTCATCAAAAGGGGATTGCTTTCAATAAATTGTTTAAGTTGAAATTTGGCAACTGTAAACAATTTGTGGGGGAAGCTAGATCTAGTATTGCTAAGTTCAAGTCATCTGGGCTGAACATGGATCCTGAGTGTTTGTCACTCTTAATTCTTCAAAAGCTGCCAAAAGAATATGAGTCCTTGGTCAGGATCATATCTCAGTTGGATCCCCTTCCAGGAGAAGAGGATGTGCTTAGAAGGATTGAAAAGGATGATCTTCAATTCAAGATGAAGGAGAGCACAGGAACTGCTCTGGTGGGCAAGACAGGAAAATAAGGGAAGAAGGCAAAGACCAAAAAGGATTTATCAAAGGTCTTGTGTTATAATTGTCAGAAGAAGGGGCACTATGCAAAGGATTGCAAGGAGGCCAAGAAGAGGAAGAAATCCAAGGAAAGTGAAAAGGAAGACAAAGAGGTCAACCTTTCCATGGAAAATGTTGCTATAGTGGCAGTGGATGTTTCAATGGAACAAGCTGTTGTGGAACAAGTCCCCAACAAGAAGGCTAAAATCAAAGAGGATCAAGAGATGGACTTGATTGATTATGAAGTATGTAATCTTAACCTTGAAAATTAGAACTTATCAGTGGCTTATAATTCTTCATTCCTTACAGGAGGATTGTTGAAGGAGGATGTTCTTGTTTTGATTGATTCTGGTTGTACAGACCACATGTTTTTTGAGCCAAATTTGTTTTCAAATATTAGAGATTTTGATGGTGTTGTAAATATTGGACAAAAAGGAAGAACAATCCAGATTAAGGGGATTGGAAAATTTATTCTTGCAAATCACATGGGTTTCAAAATAATTTTTGAGAAAGTGTTCTATGTACCAGATTTGCCTTATAACCTTGTGTCTCTTGGAGTGCTCTGGAAAAAGGGTTTCCAGATTTTTTATCTTAAAGAAGATGAGTTTGTTATTGATTTGAATGGGAGAACTATCCTGAGTGGACAAGTTCGGAATAAGTTGCTCTGTGCTGAATTGTTCAAGATTTCAGCTCTGAGCACTGTTGCTCACAATAGAAGTGGCCATAAGGTAGAGGACAGCAACTGTGAGAGTTGTACCTTAGGGGCCAAGACCAGGAATTTGTTCTCAAAGAGTAGAGACCACACAGAAGTTCCTAGAGAGGAATTCTCCATTGATTTGGAAGGACCATTTTCACCAGTGTCTCTTTGAGGGGCAAGATACTTCATCAATTTGGTTGATACAGCAACTAATTTTGTTTGGGTAAAACCAATAAGATCAAAGGATCAAACCACAGAGGAGGTTTTAGTAATCTTCAAAGTCTGGAAACAGAATGGTTTGATGAGGGAGATCAAGAGGGTTATTACTGATGGAGGGGGTGAGTTTGTGAGTAAAGATTTTGAGAAACTATTGAATGATTATGGTATCACTCATATAGTTACTACTGCTAG
Organism: Puccinia polysora; assembly: GCA_025617555.3. Lineage (NCBI taxonomy): Eukaryota > Fungi > Basidiomycota > Pucciniomycetes > Pucciniales > Pucciniaceae > Puccinia > Puccinia polysora. The sequence goes on from CM062640.1 coordinate 26,463,687, forward strand.
TACTCCACAAAACAATGGAATAGTTGAGAGGATGAATAGGACTTTATTGGACAAAGTCAGAACTATTATGGCTCAATCTGGTCTACCAAAGTTTTTATGGGCTGAGTTGGTGTGCACAGTGTGTCTGTTGCACAATATTGTAAGTGTTAATGGGAAGTGTCCTCATTATCAGTTTTGGAAGTTGAACCCCAAAACATCACACCTAAGAAAAATTGGTTGCTTGGTGTATTATAGTGTCCACCATAATGAGATGGTTGGAAAGTTAGATCCTAGAGCCAGAACAGGCGCACTTGTGGGCTATGACTTAATAAGTAAGTCATACAGGATTTATTGTCCAGGGACAAGAAAGGTTATCCGTAGTAGGGATGTAAAATTTGAAGAAAGTACCTTTCCACTCAAAAGGGGTGAACCTAGTGCTGTTCAGGAATCACAGCAGGAAATAGCATTGGAGACTATTTCCTTAGAAGAGTCTGGAGAGAATATCATTAGTGATGATATTGAGGTGGCAGACGTGCCACAGGAGGTTTCAGTACCCACTTCAGGGGAGTCTGTGGAATCAGAACCTGATGAGCCTCCACCTCCAGTTAGAAGGAGTGGCAGGATGAGAATGCCTGTTGATAGGTATGGGGAATGGAAGTCCCATTATGCTTCTACGGAATATGAGGAAGATACACTTCAGGAACAGTGTATGCTTAATGAGATTCTACAGTTGATTTCAGAAATGGGTAATAGAGTTAACCCAAATAGCTTTGGCCAAGCTATGAATTCTGATGAGAGAGCCAATTGGAAGACAGCTATTTTTGAGGAATTTGATTCTCTATGGAATAATAGTGTGTTTGAAGTGGTTAAGCGGGATTCAGTTCCAAAAGGAAAGACCATTGTTGGGTCTAGATTAGTGTTAACAAAGAAGTTTGATACTAATGGAGTTTTGAAGAGGTTCAAGGCTAGATGCGTTGCACAGGGCTTCAAACCGAGAGAGGGTATTGATTACCAGGAGAATTTCTTGCCAACTGGAAGGCTGTCCACCTTCAGGTACATCATTGCTTTGGCAGTGGAGTTGGGTGAAGAAATCAGACAGGCTGATTTTGTGACTGCATACTTGAATGCAAAACTTGGAGAGGAAGAGACTGTTTATATGTCAATTCCTTATGGTTTCAAGGAATGGCTGGTTGAGACCAAGCCAGAAACTATGAAGAAAATCTGTGTGAGAAGTTTCCTCTCAGCAGATAAAGGGGAGTATGTCCTCAAGCTTTGTAGATCCCTGTATGGATTGAAGCAATCAGCTAGCTCATGGTATAATACTATGAGCATTAAACTGATAGAGATTGGCTTCAAAACAAGTTTGGCTGACCCTTGTCTCTTTGTGAGAAAGGATGCAATTATTTTTGTATGGGTTGATGACATTATCATTATTGGGAATGAAAGTTAGTAAGAGCAAGAATGGGATCAGGTTGGATCAGAACCATTATGAGTCAGCTCTACTTAAGCAGTATGGCTTAGAAGATGCAAAGGAGTTTGGTACTCTAATGCAGTCTAACATTTGGTTAGAAAATTCTACAGATGAAGAGCATCTAGAGTTTGTTCAATCTGGGAATGATTATAGATCAGCTATTGGATCTTTGAATTATTTGGGGCAGTGTACAAGGCAAGATATTACTTATGCAATTGGGATTTTGTCACAACACTGAGAGAAACCATGCATAAGACATTGGTCAGCGTTTAAGAGAGTTATGAGGTATCTTGAAGGAACAAGCAGTCTGGGACTGCAGTTTTCAAAGTCATTGAACTTTGACTTGGTTGGTTATTCTGATGAAAGTTGGGCAGATGGTAACACTAGGGAATCAAAGAGTGGTTTTGTATTCTTCTTAGGAAAGAATCCAGTGTCTTGGATGTCTAAAAAGGTGTTGGCAATAAGTCTTTTGTAAAAAGAAGCAGATTACAGAGCGTACTTGTCAGCTTCACAGGAAGCAAAATGGTTGAGAAAGGTCTTAGAGGATACTCATAAACCACAAGGGTTTGCGTTGTTGTATTCTGATAACAAGAGTGCCATTGCGTTGGCAGAAAATTAAGTGTTCCATTCTAGAACAAAACATATTGATGTTCATTATAACTATATACGGGATGCAGTTAACTGCAAAGAGATAGTGGTACAGTACATGCCTACTGGGGCAATGATTGTGGATATCTTAACTAAGGCATTAGATAGGAACAAACATGGAGGTTTTGTGTCTAGTATGTGTATGGCATCCCTTTTGGATTAAGGGGGTGTGTTAAAATGCGGATGCACTCAGGTAATGTGCATAGGAGTGTGTAATCCAAATGGGATGCAAAAATGGGCCTCCACGGCCCATTGGACATCACGTGGGACACGTGGGCCTATGTGGGTGTTATTGGTTTTGGGCATTTGGGTGCCAAAACACGTTTTTATGGTCTTTTGGGACACGGGCCCTCACAGGCCCGCCAGGGTGGATGGGCCACCCAAGCCAGATGGGCTTATTTGGGCATATAAGGGCCCAAGATTTATTATGGACATACTTGGCCAGACGGGCTGGCCGGCCAAAGTATGTAATTCCCACAATTTGGGCTTGGGGCCGCCCATTGAGGCCGCCGCCCCTGTTGTGGCCTGCTAGGGGCGGCCGCTTGGGGATGCTGCCCGTTTATGGCCGCCTGTGTTCCTTGGTGCAGGCCACGCGGGGCCCAATGGCCCGCGCGGGCCCGGCTGGTCGTGCCCGGCAACCAGCGCCACGGAGCCAAGGCTTGCCGCCCCAGCTTGCTCCCCCTCCCCTCGCTCGCCGTTGCAAGGGGGATGGGGGCAAGCTGGCTGGGTTGAACCAGCCATCAACCGGCCGCAACAGTGCGGTTGGTCAGGGCAGGGGGGACCTGAACACCCCCTTGCCCAAGGAGGTGGCGGCGCCAGCTTGCTCCCCCTCCCCTTGCTTGCTGTCGCAAGGGGGATGGGGGCAAGCTGGCTGGGTTGAACCAGCCAGCAACCGGCCGCAACAGTGCGGTTGGTCAGGGCAGGGGGGACCTGACCGCCCCTTGCCCAAGGAGGTGGTGGCGCCGGCTGCAAGCGTAGCAACCGGCAGGTGGGGGGGAATTCATCACCCCTCCACCATCAAGCGTGTGAAGCAAGCAAGCAGGGGCACTCTCCCCCCCCTTTACCAAGGGGGAGGAGCAATGGGCCCTGGGGGGACCTGATCACCTCCCAGGCCAACTTTCTTAATGACGCCCTGGGGGTATTGACCCCCAGGGCCCCTGGTGAGGGGATTTGACCGCCCCCACCAGGGATTTGAGAGAAAGAGGGGGGGACAGCATGTCCGCTAGTCACACCCCCCCATGTGAGTCTGAGACCAAACCCAGGTGTGCCCTGGGTCCCACCTGGCCCATTTGAGGGGCCAGGGGCTGGCTGCATGAGGCAACCAGCCTGTAAAAAACTTAATGAGGTCATCATGGCTGGTTGTAATGGACAACCAGCCAAGGGGATTGAACAGCAAGGGGCTGGTTCAGCCCCGTAACGGTGGAAACACTGGAATGGACCGGAATAGGCCGGTTGTAAGGGTTCAGGAACTGATGCCATGCGGGCTGATGTAGTCCCAACCAAGTAACAAGGCCAGTAGAGCCTGTAGAGCTCTTTTGGGGCGGAAAATTTTCCTTTTGGCTTGTTGTATCATGGGCTCACAAGAGGCCAATCTTTTGTACTTAAGGAGCTCTTCTCCCTGCTGTTTTCCATCCATTCATTCATCATTCCAATCAAATTCATCCAACATATTGCCCCATTGTGAGAGCCCCATTAGCCAATATTGACACCCAGTGTCCAGCATTTCTTTTGCTTTAAATACTGAACATTTGCCTAAGCTAATTGCTGGCCATAATTCTAACAAAACAGTCTGGACAAACTCACACAAGGAAGTTTGGGTGCAAGTTTTTAATCCATGCAAGTTGCACAAAGGCAGACCTCTTGTGGTGCCTCTCCTACAAAGAAACCCAAAATAACCATCAACCATCTGAACATCCCTCTGTGCATCCTCAACTGAGGAGAATCTTGGGAGTGGCCTTAGAAAATCTAGTAGAAGGCATGAATGATGGGCTCAATACTTCACAACTGAAGAGAAAATTGAGCAAGATTGATGGGGGGGATTATGTTGATGACCAAACAATCTATAACACTAAGTGGAAGGTAATGCTTGCAGAACTAAAGGGAAAAAGTGTTATGGAGGTACTCTATGAAAAGCTTGAAGAAACAAGTTGGATTCACTGGTCAAATTTCAGTGGAGAGGGTCACTTGGAGGCCCTTTACTTAGCACATCCAGAGGCAGTAAAGCTTTCAAAACAATTCCATCACATTGCTATGTTGGAATGTAAATATAAGACAAATAAGTACAAAACCCCACTATTTCATGTTGTAGGAATGACAGCCAATCAAAAAACTCTTAAAAAAGCTCTTGTTTTTATAACAAAAGAAAATCTTGGGTTCTAATGTTGGTCTGTAAATACATTAAAAGAGTTGGCTTATGATCCTGAGAGACTTCCAAAAGTCTTTCTGACGGACTGTGAAAAATCTCTGATTCATGTTATTGAACCTGATTCATCAAGACAATGTTGCACTTGGAAATTTTCTAAAAAAATACAAGCAAACTGTAAAGTGCGCTTTGTTAATGACATTGAAGGATGGAAAAGCTTTATGACTCTGTGGGCAATGTATGGGGCCTCAAAGACCAAGGAGGAGGCGGAGGTCAATGATGTGGAACTCAGAGTAGGTCCAAATCACTGCTTCTTATTCTTCCTAGTTTTGGGTTCTGACCTTTTGACTTTTATAGTGTTTCTTGAAAGACTATTAGGACGTACTCAAGTATATGGAAAATAAAATCTTCCCTATCAAAGAGACCTTTGTAACAGCATGGAATTGTATAAACCCAGATTTTGGAAACAAAACAACCTCAAGGAAATGATTGAAACATTAGAGAAACATAAAGCATGCTACATTAAGATGCTTGGTGGTTCAAAGGAGGTTGAAAAGATTAAAAAAATAATTGATTTTGAAGACATCAATAAAAATATTCCCTCCTCAAAATGGCTGACTAAATTAGACATGGGTCAAATCATAGCAGGCACATATTCAAAACCTATATGTTTAATTTCATTGGAGTCATGTGATACTTATACTCAAATGAAAAATGGTGTTACTGATCAATCAGATCCAATTTTCATTTCCTTTGTAAACAATAACCACTGGGTTGTATTATTACTTGAGGGAGAAATGATTCCAATCCCACCCATTGTAGCAAAACCATGTTCCTTGATTTCTAAAAAAGCTCCTGGTTGGGTTTATCATCTAAAAGATCAACTGCAAATGTATTCTAGATTATAGAGATTATAGAATTTGACTTCATTTCATCATTGGGTTTCATATAATTTGTAATTCTAATGCAGCTAACAAGTTCTATTAATATAAAGGGTTATCAAATTTTGAACATTGTCATGTTGAGTGTTTTGAGTTAAAATCATTATATTGAGTGTTTTTAATGAGAGTTTAATGGTAAGTCAGTTCAACTTTTGTTGGGCTGATTCCATCCCAAGCTTAAATTATGTTTAGCTTGGGATGGGATCAGCTTAACACAAGTTTAAATTGTTTTTTTTAGTGTTTTTACTTTAGGGCTGGTCAAAAGACTTGTATTTGTTTGGGCACTTTTACTTCAGGGCTGGTCAAAAGAATTCTTTAATTTTTGGGCCCTTTTACTTTAGGGCTAGTCAAGTTGAAATTACTTTAGGGCTTATCAAGTTAGTTGTATTTTTTTTGCTGTTTTTACTTTAGGGCTTGTCAAGTTACTTGTCTTTTTTTTGGTGTTTTTACTTTAGGGCTAGTCCAGTTACTTGTGTTTTTTTGGTTATTTTTACTTTAGGGCTAGTCAATTGGATAGTACCAGTTTTTTTTATTTTGATTTATTTATTTATTTATTCATTTGTTTTTTTTTTAACCAAAAAATGAACATTCTTTGATTTTTTGGTTGATTTCTGTTTTTTGGAAGGTTTATTTAGTTTATGGGTTGTGTTAGTACCCTTTCATTCCTTTTCCTTTTTTTTTGTTTTTCTCACTGCCTCCGGTGCCATGTGGGATTCCACACGACTACATTTGAGCTGTGTACAACTCCACATGGCTTGAATGTAGTTGTGTGGAAGTCCACACAGCAGGGGACCAGGCTGGGTGGGCTGCACAACTCCTTGAGCCATGGGGGGTTCTACACGGCTCCAATTGGAATGTGCCACACAGCCCTTTTTTAACTGTGTGCACAGCTCAATGAGCCATGAATTTAACATTAACCAAAATAAAATTATCCAATTAGCATGTGTTGTGTACTGTTTGTGACAAGAATTGTTTATGCCAATAGGCAGAATATGATCCCAAGTTGTTTTTGTGGTCCAATAATAGTCCCAAAATGTATGCCACATCCCCAAATCTGTGTTGACAGCACTCAAATGTGGTCCAGGGGCGCCTAGGTACCCTTAATTACTCCCTGAAATGGCCCATTTGGGGCTATTTTGCCCCAAATGGGCCAAAAGTTTCAGGGAAGACATGCACAAGTTGTAAAAGACTTTGCTTGAAACTTTTTGGGTTGTGAACCTGTTTTATATGGGTTGGAAAAAGTGCTTCACACCTGTTTGCAACCCAGGGCTGTGAATTTAACAGCACCCAAATTTTAAGCATTATAAATTCCAAACATTACAAATACTATGAACATTATAAACACTGTAAAATTAAAAACTTGATAAAATCATGAAAATCATAAAAATTATATCAATTATATAAATTAAGAAAATTATAACAATTGTAGAAATTATAAAAATCCAAACAGTTAAAAAGATTCAAAAAAATCAGAAAAATGAAAAAACTAAGCATAAGAAAATGGAAAATTTTAAAGCCAAACTCATGGAAAAATTTAAAAATTAAACAACTCAAAAGAAACTGGAAAAAATAAACAGGTTTCCAATTCAATGTGTAATGGTTTGTTCTGGCCTTGATCAAGATGTTCTCAAATCATAAGAGATCCATGGTCTTTGTAGTCACTGATGAAGAATGAGAGGCTGGATAATTATGTGCACTATAATGCCTAGCATGAAAGTTTTCTTTTTCATTTTGTGTGAGTGTGGGGGGTAGGGGTGGGTCAGCTTATCAAACTCCCCTAACAACCATCAGGCAGAACAAAAAGAATTTTTTCAGAAACCCCAAACCAGGATGGTGAGGAAAGGGGGACACCAAAGAAGAAAGGAGTAAGACTGCAGAAGCTCTGCTAGTTGTAGAGGAAGAAGAGAAATTTGGGATAGTTTTAGCTGGGAAAGACAGGATTGTTAGTTTTAGATTCACAGACAATAGAACTAATGATTTGTGATTTGTGTTTTTTGTTTGGAGGTTGCAGATAATTATGATTTCAGAGAAATGATTGGAGATTAAAAATTGTGGAGAACAAGATCCAGAGGATACAATTGCAGAGGTAGTGGATCCAAGGTTTTATGCTTTCTGGTCCAAGTTTATTTGGATGCAGAAATTTTAATAACATGGGAATGCACAACATGTGGCAGCAAGAAATTATTGTTGGGACACTGAAAATTGGAAAGCATAGGATGCTCAGGATGCCAGAATTAGTTGTGGGATGCCAAAGAAGGATTTTTCACCAAGGCAGATCAGTGAGTAAGAACTTGGAGATACTACTTGGGGGGTTGTCAGGGATTTAACCATGGGAGAGGCTGAGTGAAAGGAAGAATGCAAGATAGCAAAGCTAACTGAAAAGTGAAAATGGATAGGTTTATGACTTGACAAACCAAAAGAAATATTAAATTGTTCCAATGGAAAGAAACTAAGGCAAAGCCCAATGTGATGACTTGACTTATAAAATGCAAGAACATATGAAATTAACTAACTGAGGAAAAAATCTTCAGGCAGAAAGTGTAGCCCTGGTAGCCCTTATAAGGTAATCCAATGGTGACTAGATACAATCTGATGGAAAGTTGTCTACAGCTAGAGAGCAATGATTCAATGAATGACAGGAAAATAATGGGAAAATTAAATGAGCTATACAATTGTTTCCAAGGTCATACTGTAAGTGCAAGACAATATGATGTGCAAGTAAATAGGCTTAATGGGTGAGACATGGAAGGAATGAAATGTGAAGACAATGAAAATGGATGGATTTAATAATTCATTGAAGGGAGCTTTTCCATTGGAGGGACTTTAAAGTTAATGTGGCTATCTATGCATAGGTGCAAGCTAATTCAGTTGCATGGCCAAGAATGGAAGTCCAAGGTCCTGAGATACCCAAGGGAAGAGGAGAAAATCTCAAATGGGTGGTTGACCTGATTGAATTTAACTGCAAAGATTGCAATTATAGACTGAGTTGCCAAGATTGGAAGGTCATTTGCGCAAGCCAGAGGTAGTAAGCAGAATGCACCATTGATGTTGTGCTTTTATTTGTGTCACACTTATGGACTGAGGTAGATGGTACTGAGGAAAGAGATATGCCAAAAAGTGATGAATACAATAAAACTTGAACTTGGATCATGACAGGGACCTGGATTTAATTGAATAAAGCCCAAAGGAGACTTTCTTACAAAATTAAACTCACACCCTTTAAAGTAACAAAAAATTTTAAAACTCCAAAGGACCTTCCACACAAACTTGGAGTTGAGGAATTGGTTATTTGATGATTTTAACACTAAATTTCAAGTCCCCATTCAATCTCCTTCTTGAGATTAAGTTTAATGGTCTTGTTAAATTTTTTCTGTATTATTTTATAAATAATAAATAATAAATAAATGAGGAAGCAACTATAGGGTAAAGAACCTCCTCTTTTAAGGTAACAGGAGCCCTTAGGGGACTCAAGGAATCATCAGTGTGTTTCTAGGCTCTCCCTGGTTTTGTCCTCAAGGGATCAAGATCTCATTACATCATACCAAATGAGGAATTGGTGACTATTACCCATTTAGGGTGATTTTCAATTTTAAGTTACAATTTACATACCAAAAGTTTTAACTAATTGATTCTAGGACTTAACCACCAATCAAATGGATGATTTAGAATTCCCATAACACCTCATAATAATTGAATACCTTCATTTACATATAACTTGATAGCCATTTCATGTACTTACCTCTTAATTCCAGGTATCCTGGCATACATTATACCCATAGATTATGTATACTCTTGGCAATGATCTTACAAGGTTTATATGTTACAACTAAGATCTGGGCCCTCTTTTTGGACACACTCAAGGCTCAGTGGAGTATATTAAAATATTAATAAATCCCAAAGAGAGATAAGATTAAACTCATGCAATTTATCTATACAGGGTAGAGAGTATGTATTGATATAATTGCTATAACTTATTCCAAAAAGAATGGAATATATTGGGAACTTCTATATCACTATTTGGGATGCATCTGAGTCCTCATAAATTAATTTTAAGTTATATTGGATCTCCTTCTTGATAATTTATATTATCAAGGTTTCATTTCCAGAATCAATACTCATGAAAAGATACTTACAAATTATTAGAAAATATTATCAAAGTTTTTTATATAATTATAAAAAATGCAATTATTATTTATCCTTTAATAAATGGTGGGTTGAACCAGTGAACTTTTTTTCAGAAAATGGAAGATCATCCCAGTACTTAGCCGCTATACTAACAAGAAATATGGCTTGTTTCAACATTTGGACCAGTATATTTGTGTTGTGCCTGACAGGGGTTGTGTTTTGAGGCAATCAGGGAAGTGGTGTTGGATAAATACGGGAAATGCAATAAAATGTTTGCAGGAGGTTCATGATAGGAAGTGAAAGGATCTGAAAGAAGAAGATGTGTGGGATGGGAATACACAGGTCATGCAAGATTATTCAACATGTGAAATGGAAATGGCCAGAGAAGAGCAGAGAGTTCATCCTTCTTGACCTATTTTCAGTTGCAATCAGCTATTTAGGAATTGGGAAATGTGCAAGAAGTTTCCTGGAAGACAACATTTGTTGTTTTTTGATGTGATATTACTATTTCTGCTGCATGTGATATATAAAGAGAATCATATAGGAGAGAGAGATGAGAATACATACAGAATCTGAGATTAATGACAGAATAAGATGAGGATAGAAGAGGATGTAAATTTTGGATCATCTTTATGTTGATGACAAATGAGGAGGTTGTTTATTTCTATTTGAAAAAGTAGTTTAGTCAAAATTGTTTTTTATTGCAGAACAATTTTTCTTTGCAGGATTGGTTGGATAGATTGAGTTTTATTATATTTAAAGAGCCTATCTATTGAAGATTCCATTTCTTAATAAGATTTCAGGACAAGTACTAGTGTAGAGTCAGTCAGTTTTCCAACTGAAAAGAAGTATAGTTTTGTTTTAAGGATGACCTAGAAATTGGAGTGGAGTGTTTTCAGGCACCTGTTTACTTCTTAGGTTTTTCCAAAACAACAATCTACCTTACTTTTTTTTCTTTTTCTTTTTTAGGAATATGAGTTCAGATAATTTTGAATGTTTTAAAAATAAAATCAAAAAACAAGATCCTAGTTTCCAAGTTTCAAAAATAAAAGAAAAAAATGATAAAAACTGCTTGCTTATGTTAATCCTAAATTCAATATGATTTTTAATAGTGATCCTGGTTTATGAGTGATTAATTTCTATGATTGAAAAAAATCAGAGAAAGCCTCTGAAATTAAGTTTTTGTCAGAAACAAGGTAAATAGGCTATATCAGATTTGGAAAATAAACCATTTCTTTAATGGTGGGCTTCAATCCAAATATTCCATTTCAAATCTGCCATTAAAAAATCAAAAAACACACTTATTTCACAAAATAGGCGTCAGAGATACCCAGAAATTAGTGGTTTTTTCCAAGCCCAGAATTTAAAGATACCCACACCCTCAAAACTCAACCAATTCCTCATCTTAGAGTAATTTCCTCCCCCATCTTTGTACCCTCCTTCCTTTCTATCTGTATGCCTCCTCATTGACTCAACCTTGGTACCTGTTTGTATCCATACAACCAGAGAGGATCCCCTACCAATGCCTCAAAACCAACACACCTACTCTATCCCTTGAACTTTTACAATTAAAATAGAACTATTTTATGGGATCATCCACCACAAGGTCTCTCTCATTCTGTGAGGGTAGGATATTAAGCCAAAAACAGGCTTCTGGAAATTTGACTGGACCTCAAGTTTTGTACCTCTTAATAATAATTCCCTTTAGATTAAATTTCCTAGATTCATTTAAAGATTTTTACCCCCTTCCCCCTACCTACTTAAAATAAAAATGAATGAAAATTCTTGTGCTCTTTGTTAGTATTAGGACTCAGTGAGCAAGAAAGATCCCATTTAATCAACAAAACTCAATCTTTAAATGAAAAATTCAGCTTTGACTGTCTTTTAGATAGTGGGACAGATGATTCATAGGCCAATGAGACTCCTAGAAACTTGGGGGGAACATCACCATCCCCTAAATTTGAGTCTGAAAATATTTTGAAAATAGTTTGATCTCTAAGATACAAGAAATCAATGAAGAAGTCAAGGATCTTGATTTATTCAATAAAAAACTTGAACAACTCATCCAATTCATCTTTCAGACCTCTCTGGGAGTCTGATCAGAAGTTTGAAAAACTTGAAATCTCATCCAAACCATCCTTTTTTTAGTCATTCTAGGTTCTAGAGTTCTTTTAAAGGGATCTGAGCCAGGGACAAAATGTTGGGATATAGTTTGGAATGAAATTAAAAGATGGGGATTGACCATGACCTACTACAGAAGCCTTCACCTTTCCCAAACGCAAGTACCTCTCCATCAGTAAAGTAAACCTTTATTGCTACAATACTGTAATTCTTGGTTTATTTTCTCTCATTGTATGTGCACTGACCTCTGAACCAGCTAAGTTCATAGGTGAAACCTTTTTAGAACAAATCCTAATGTGCTCTTGTAATCTTAAATCCCTATAAATAGCTTACTCTTTTTGTGGAATCCCATTATCATAATTTTCTTTCTATTTGTGCCTTTTTCTTTTTTTTTTATAAAGTAAATAACTTGTAAAAGATTCAAAATTATCATCTAACTACTTACCTCAAAATAAAGATTTGAACTTGGAAAACCCCAAAATCTATCACCAAAGTTACCATTGATCCAGTTCCAGCTTGCAATTTTCAAAGACTTCTCAAGTTAGACACTCTAAGTTTCCTGCCTATGGAAGCCAGGCTGAACCAGAGATGATCTTGAAATTTTGGGAGATTGGAACTTTTGGTGTAATCAACTTTGATGACAATAAAAAAACAATAATAGCTAGGTAATTAGTGCTATATACATGGTGATGTTATGATGATTATACAATTATTTTCTATTGATGATATGAGTATGATTAAATTTTTTTCTGTTGATGATATGATGATGATGAAATTGTTTTGTGTTTATAAATTATTTATACTGGTATAATCACAGAACAGAAAATCTTGTAGTGACTTCAAGTATCCAACTGTTCTTGTATAAAAAATGTGTTAATATTTGAGAAAACTATGGATAAGAGAAAAGGGAAAAAATTGAAATCATGTTGAGTACTAAAATTCTTGAGATTTAGGGCCATGTGATGAGGCCTTTGACCTATTTGATCAATTGGCAAGTTATGAAGGTGAACAAAGGATGTATTTAGTTGGCCATTGGGGGAGGAAGTGAAAAAAAGAAGCTAAGACCAGATAAGCCAATTAATTTGGTTTGTTTTGGTTGCAGGACCCAATCAATGGGAAAGGAAGATTCTGATGACATGACAAGTAACAATTGGATTTGCAATTTTGGGGCCTGGTTGAATGCTTATCCATTAAACTCTAGACCCTGATTTAATGTCCAGATATTTATCCTACTTGGATCTGGGGTAAATAGGTAGAATAAATCATTCTTGTTCAGGTAAAATTGGATTTTCTCATACATACTTGAATCAGACTGAGAAATTTAATCATTTGAATGGGTTTCAATTACCTGAGAATGATGAATTTATTAGTGATCTCATGGACCAGTTGTAAAAAAATACAAATACAAATTTATTTACAGTCCCTGATCAGCTTTTTTTGTGTTTATCAATGCATATAGTTGGTAGAAATAGGGGGAGTTAAGAGTGAGATGGATGGATGGATGGATGGAAAGAAGGAATGAATCCAAAAACCATTGCTTCAAAATTTCTCTAAATTTCATAAAATTATGCTGGTCCCTCCAATTTTTTTCATGCTTTTAAATTTCCCTGGATTCAGTGGAAATACTAGTACCATCTCCTTCAAATTTTGACAGAGTTAAGTGCAATATTTTTTAGGTGGACCCATCATAGATGTGAGGTTGAGGGGAGGGGAGGGTACAAAAACCCACTAATTGGCAGCAGTCATGATGGATGGGACTGACTAGTGGTAGTTGGTTGGAAATGAAATAGGATGAATGGTTATGGTGAAGATTAATCATGATCTGCAAAATTGTTGGTGTATTGAAACAGTAATTTGTGCTTTTCTGAAACTTTAAAAAGATGGGGAGAGGATTGGGTTTTAGTTTTGATACAATTGGATGATGTGGAGGGTTGGAAGGTTGTTTTGCATTCTGATGGATGAATATTCATAAATTATGGGTTTGGTGTTTGAAACACACCATTTCTATGAGAAAATAAATTTTGAAATACACTAGTTAAGGGGTATGTGTGTTTCAGAAACCCATCATTAAAAATGGCAGACCTGTTAAAATAAGTGCCATGTTCCTAATGATTGATTTTACAACTCTGATATGCCCTTACATAGTGGTTCAAATTACTGAAAAATTCATTTGTGTTGGTAGTATAGTTCCTAAGACCTTGCCTAAAATTCCATCTTCTGACACCAAGTTTTTTTTAAAAAAAATCAAAAATTGAAGATTTGAATTTTATCCAGTGCTCTGTAATAAATCAATAAATTCTGATCATTTTTTTTAATTATGTTTCTATATCATCAATTATGGTATAAAAAATTTGATAGTGTGTATGATAAATTATGGGACCCAAGCTAAAGATATCATTAAGTATGGTATGAAAACTTTGATGGTGTGTATGAGGAATTATGGGATCCAAGCTAAATTTATATTGAATTTATGATGAACTGCATGCTTTAAAACCAATTTTATACATATTTAAATAATTATTTAAATAATTGGGATTAAATTTCCTTATAATCCATCACCCATGTTATGGAACATTGAAAAAGAAAAACTGAGTTTTCTGAGGCCAGGACAGGTGGTCATAGATTCTAACACACTGAAAAACCAGATTGACAAGTTACCAAATAATTTTTTTTCCAAATGGAAAACAAGGCAGTGGATAACATGAATGTAAGAGTTCAAGGAAAATTATTCACAGTAACAGGGGTGCATATAATGAATCCAAGGGATGTTTTTTTCTATACCAAGAATTTTATAAATCAGAATTTACTGGTTTAAAACAAGCATCTCTGGTCAAAACAGGTGCATGCAGCTCTAGAGGCTACTCCAGGTACAGAGTTGGGATGGGGACATTTCATTTTAAAGTAATTTGAACCAAAGTTTTTATTTCAACAATTAAAAGATAGAAAATACATACCAATTCAAAAATCAGGAACTTTTATGGATGGTTTAGCTCTCTGAAAACACACATAGGAAAAAAATTGGGCTCTAATTTATTTTAATTTTCAAATATAAAGATCTTTCTGACCACCCCATAAACAAAGGAATCTTCCTGGATTATGAATACCACAAATTGAGCTTCTTCAAACCATTTCAAGCTCATTTTTTCCACATGCCTCAGAACAGGGCACTTTGGTAAGTGATGTAAGAACAAACCCAGGTGTGGCAGGTGCAATGGGGAGAAAATGAATAGATAGTTACCAGATGGATGGGAAGAGATAAAGAGGCTTGTTTGATGCAAGTAGTGGGTTAAGAAAAAAGAAGAAGGGATTGAAGACATTCAGAACTCAGTTTTCAGTTTCTTGTTCCCATAAAAGCAATTGTGGATCAAGGCTAAGAAACCCTATCTATATCAATTTTTGAAATAAATTTAGCTGACACCTGCTCTGAAGATTTGCTTCCTCCAACACTGCACATACACCTTTTTGATAAAAAAAACACCTTGAGTTACAATTCCAATTGTCTATCTTTCCACATAAACTTGTTGTTTGTGCAGTTGAACTGCCATTTCTCACAAGAAATTAAACTGAAACTCCTTCATCACCCTTCCTTGGCATCTATTCTTCTGTTCCAGGAACCATGGGTAAAACTCTGTTATTCAATACCACAATTGCATCTGGACTGGCACATGTTCACATGTTATTAACAAATTCCAATGAATTCAAGAGATCGCAATAAATTCTGCATCTACATTCAAAGGAACACCCCTTTTTCCCACTTGATTAATTCACCCAAAGCTTTCAAACACCTGGTAAGTATAAAAATCCAGAAAACCAGCAGTTACAAGGAAAATCTGTTAAATTTCTACAATCCACCAAGGAAAAACTTTGGCCTTGAGGACCTAACTGAATGGATTTTTTTTGCATCAAAATAGAAATATTACCACATGCATCTTTATTGACACCAATCTCCCCAAACTATGTTGAATATGGCTGGGTACCAATCCAGGCACAAAGATTTAGGAACATTATTCAACTTGTTTAGTAGGAATCATATCCACTTGGAAAGGGGGGAACCACACTCAAACTTATATTTTCAGATTTCCAAGGCTCCAAACTGGTAGATAACATCTGTGTATCTGAGGATAATTACAGATCAGATAACCAATCCCTGAAAAGGCTTCTATAGTTGAAGGGAAACCCAGATTTATTCCAATGGGCCATGCCTAAATGGGAAAAAATCAATCTGCAAGTGGCCCACCAAAATTTCAAATTCCTGGTCAGGAATTTTCCATCAAAATAGGATGTGAATTCTTCCACCTCTCTCCTGTACAATGCCCTCAGAATAACCTAAATTGGTTTGTAAAGGATGCTCAAATCCAACACCAAACATTAAAAGTTGTTGAGGGAAGCAAATATTCTCCCCCTGATTCTCAAAATGCCAAATTGGGCTCATTCCTGGGTTATTATCACTAAATCCAAAGAGGCTCTTGAGTGCTACCAAGCATGGGATGATTTCTTCTTCCAAAAGGTCTGAGAGCTGAAAATTAACCACTGGTGAAGTTTATTATAGAATTCCAATGATAATCTTACCTTTCAATCTTTGAGGAAGATATAGCCAATGGTTGGGGAGCATATCCTCCCTCTCAGGTGGGCTGATTGCATGCTAGCAAGAGGAAAAGCGGAGAATTCCATCCTTCATTTCATGGGAGCATCCCCAAACCAGTCTAATATAGATCTGTGTGAAATAAAGTCAGAACAGGAAAGCTTCCCAGAAATCTTTGTTGAATTCACCCTGGATAGGTTGACCAATTCCATAATTAAATTATCCACAGAAAATGCCCCATTTACCAGACAGATTATCAACAAGGCTCTAAAACTAATATGCCCTGTTATACAAATATTACTATTAAAGCTTGACAAAATTATGGGATTCTTCCTGATTTATTGAAAATATCCACAATGACAATTATATGCAATGCAAACAAGCCTTGCTACACTCTGGCTTGGTCTTGGAGACCAATAGCTCTCCTCAAAAGGTTGGGAAAGCTCCAAGGGTTTATCCTGGTGCACCAAATATCAGAATGGGCCTCTTAGTTGGGAGCCTTAACCATTACCCATTTTGGCAGCTGGAAGGCATGCAACACTGAGCATGCCATCCTGGATTTGGGAAACTGGATAAGGGATAGGTTGGCCAACAGGAAGAAATTCTTTTCTCTTTGCCTAGATGTTTGATTGGCCTATTCAACTAGGAAAACTAAAATTTGGCTATAAAATTCAATTCCATCTGGAAATAAGGTCCCATTGAGGTTTCCCCAAGGATCCTTGTTATCCATAAATTTTTGAATGCTCTATAAATCATAGGTGATGAGACTTAAAAGCCCCCCAGAATCAAAAATCATATCCATTAACTATTTTGACAATTTATTCCACCTTGAAACAGGGAAGGAACATAAAGATGCCTTTTCAGTCATTCAGAAGCTAGCTGAGCTGTTACTTAGATGGGATGCCAAATATGGAACCATTTTTGACAAGAGGAAGTCCCAGCTCCTGATTCTATCTAATGGAAGGGTGGTTAATATTCCCTCAACCCCTTTGAAGTTTGGTGATATCCTGCTTAACTACCAGCACAGTGCAGTGTGGCTAGTGATCATGGTGGATCAGAAGCTATTTTACCACCAGAAAATGGGGAATCTGCTAAGCAAAGCTCAACCTAAACTTCATGCATTGGGGTGCATGGGTAGCTAAAAATGGGAATTCTCCAAATTGGTACCAAGTGAAGCTTCTAAATAGTGTCTGCCTACACCCAGAATCACATATGCTTCCCATTTATGGGGGACAAGGAAAATCCTGGCCAAAATTCAAATCCTGGCAGGCAAGTTGGATTGGGCCTTCACCAAGTATTCCAAGTTGGTTCTCAGAAACACCTATTTTTCCTTGCTGAAGAAGAATCTGGCACATATGCTGATCTTAGAATCAATATAAAAATCATTCCTGCACTTCTTCACCAGTAATCTAATGCAACTGAGAGCTTCCCTGAAAAAATGGGAAGATATAATCCATTGAATTAATTAATTCAAGGGCCAAAAACCTTTGTTAATGAATGCCTTGATCTGTGAAGACATGCTTCTGAACTTTTTCTCCTTCAATTTAGAAACAATTGAGATGCGGATATTGGCCAAATGCAATAAAATTCTGGGAAAGATCACACACCTCAACATTAACATTTCCAAGGATGAAGCATTCAAACCCACCCAGGTGCTCAAATTGTGGGCTAGAGACAGAGATTCCCTGATATTACCTGATATATTCTTTGATAACAAATGTGGGGGAAGATTTTCTAAAATACTGAACAAAACTGACACATTCATTCTCTTCCAGACTAGGAAACACTTTCTCCACTCTAATCATAAATGCCAACTCATAGGTTTCCTGGTGGCCTTAAAAATCATAGCAAGAATGGAACCACAGTTATTTATAAATTTGAATTTATTCACCAAAATCCAAGGATTTCTCATATATACAAAAGATCTCCTGGTTGAAAATACATGAAGTTATTTATACAAAGAACTAATGAAACTCTTGTTAAATTTGAAAGAAGGTCTAAATCTTAACATTATATGGTGCCCAGGACACATGAAGATATAGAGAAAAAAAACTAGCAGACAATTGAAAAAGCAAGGCATTCAAAGAAGACCTCCCTCTTCCTTTTTATCTCCATAGAAATTTCACCAAGTTCATGAAAAAGGCTGCAGAAGTCTATATACAACCCAGCTTGGATTTTTTCAAAGAAGATATCAAACACAGAAATTTTATACTTGTCTGTCCTGATCCAATTTGAATCTGAATTCTGTAGCATAAGTGTTTAACTATTCCAAAAAATGAGAATTCCAAAGCCCATCTTCCCAAACTTTAGATACCTTAAAGAGTTGGTCACTCATTTTTTAAACTCTTTATCAGTTAAAAACTCCCAGAGGAGAACTCTGGGGAGGAGCCTGAAGACTAAGAGGATCATGCACAACCCAAGCAGCCTTAGTTTTAATTTGATGAATTCAAAGTCCTGGATTTTGGTAGAAGACTTTATCAGTGATTCAGGATGCTTCAAATTCTTTCAAGATCCACAGACCAACCAATTTCCAATGGATTTGGCCTGTACCAAGAGGCCTTGATGTGTGATGTTTCAACTAGCCATTCTGTTTTATTTTTTTCACTGGAAGCCAGCCAAGTTGTTCTTATTGTTTGTAGTACCCATACAGATGAGCCCCTTCATCAAATCCAGCTAGCCACCACAAAAATTTGTTTTACTTCTTATTCTTTTCCCATCCCCTCCTTCATTGCTCTTATCTTCCCCTTCTTTCAGTTTTTTTTTTCTTTCTGTTAGCTATCCTGCTGTTCAGATAGATGTTTTTTCTTAGCTCACAGGCAATTCTTTTTTCTTCCATCCCCTCACACTGGCTCTTTAAATATCAAAATTTTTAAGTGCACAATTCAAAAAAAAAAAAAAAAAGATTACATATCACAGAAATATGAATTACACAACCTTGAAATACATAAACAAACACTATATCCCTTATCAGTAGTACATGCATCCCTTATAAAAATAGCAGTAACTTAGAGTATATTGAACTAGAATTAAAACCAATGAAGTACAAAGAACTATCAGGCAGTATCCTACAAACCAAAAAAACTCAGGATTTTCCACAGAAATACCTAAACAAGAACTATGTCACCATTTCAACCATACAACTCATACATTATAAATTGAAAAAGGTTGCATGAATAAACAAGCAGGTCTCATTTATTGACCTAACATTCTCAATTTTAAATTCATGCAGATAGTTTCAGTAAAATTTGACAGAAAAAAAAGAAATGAAGCCTCAGAAGTGTCCTCAGAAACATCCACAAAAGGAATATGTTGCTATTCCAACCATACAAGCCATATTTTCTATTCACCAAAGAGTCTATGTATAACAAACCATGGCTCATGTCTCTGTCCAAAAAGCTAAATTGAACAAGTATTAAATTAGTTGCTGAAAAATCCTATACAGTCTAAGGCTTTGGTAATACCCAATCAAGTGATTTTCAACTAATTCAAACACACAGGTCATACAATTCATTTAACAAAGAGGCCATACAGTTTCCAAGCACGTTTTACATTTTAACAACTAGAAAAATCAAACCAAGCTGTAGGGAAATACTGCAAAATATTTTACCCAAGACAAGATCTCCAAAGCATTCAAGCCTGATTCTCAAAAATTTTCTCCTGTTTATCAAGTTTAAATAAAAAAATATAAATATATATATATATATATATATACAGCTTTTGCTTGGCTTGTTTTGACATTTTTCTAAACAGAATTATCCCATCAGGTATCTATACCTCCATGCAGCTTGACAGTAGAGAGAAAGGCTTAGAAAACACTCAGGGGATCCTTTATCATCCCCTGAGTAAGTAACTTTCTATAGAAGGGGGATAGTCTACCCCATCCCAATTTGTCAAAGCATGGCAAGTTATCCCCAATAACATACCTGCCCAGTAAGAAATTAGGGTCTATCAGAGTCAAAAATTTTCAAAAAAATCAAAATAAAAATAAAATTTAATGAATAAATTAAATTAAATGGCTAATTTCAGGCTTATCCTTTTTTTTTTTTTTTCAAAGTTTTAATTTTGTCAGTTAAAAGGATTGGTTCATTGATCATTTTGATCAAAAGAGAGTATTTTTCAAAATATTGATATTTTTCCGGAAAGGAGCAATTTCATTTGTTCCAATTCTTAACTCTCATACAGCCTATTATTAATGAACCAGGTATCATAAAAAAAAAAAAAAAAAAAAAAAAAAAAAAAAAGAAGAAGAAGAAGCAAATAATCATCATTTGAAAACTGATTATTGATCATTTGAACCATCCTTAGGTCCCTCTGAATGATCCACAGTTGTTTATTCTCCAATCATCAATTCAGCTGCTGCTGCTGCTACATCATCTTTCTAATGGTCGTCTATTTTCAAGGTCCTGTTTATATACATATATAAAATTAGACTTCTGGTACACTCTTATCTCTTTTCCGTCCGGAAATCTCTTAATCTTCTCTGTTCCAGTTTGTCTGAAGTTATCCCTCATCATGCTTGGGACTCTCGCAGTGAGCTACTACTCAGCCTATACATTATCGTACGCATGATATTCTTCTCTTCCGACCACTTTTCAGCCTCTTGGATGCAGCGATCACGCGTGCGAGGGACTAGAGGTATCGACGACCGTCCCCCAAATGTATGTCAAGTATGCTCACGAAGGTAGCTCGACTAACAATCTCATGGAATCAAAATATATCTGAACACGGAAGACGTTGCATAAAAGATTTGTTTTTTCTAAAAAAAAAAAAAAAGGAAAAGGAAAAAATACACCACGTTGGAGGACTAACTGCCAACGCCTTCCATCATGCATACAAGCCTATTCACAAACAACTTCTTTGAGTGTTCAACTTTCGGTAAGACAGACTCCGATGAAGGTCAAACAATGGGACAGGTATCATCGAGGAAGACGAACGAGCGATGAATCTATTGATTCTTCTTCTCAGTAAGAGACAGAGGTTTCTTATCCTCGCTCGAGCCCTCGATCGTGGGGTTCGTTTTGTCTTCATCGCTAACTCCAGCTTGACCGAATTCATTCACTCTAGTGTAATCGACCTTATAAATCCAATACTTTGTGATCACCAGAATCAATGATCCACACATCCATTCAATCGAATAAAAAAGGATTGACAAAACCGAGATGAAAGGGTAGCGTTCAACATACCTGGTATATTAGGATGACAAACACAACATCGTCTCTAAAACAGGCCAATCGGTGTAGAATTGGCATCTATGTTGAGCGGATAAATTCATCAAGGAGCAGATCAGCTCAGCTATCTTTCTAGTTTTCCAGGAAAATGATCGAAATGGGTCAACAAGCCAAGTTTACCTTGATACAGAATGCGAAGAAGTCGTCGACGATGGTATTCAAAGTTTTGTACATCATGGCCTATAGACCCATCGAAACAGGCGTTTCAGAAGGTTTCCAGCGTTTGAGAAAGTTAGCACAAGATGCGACCTACCTTCATGGGCATGTGAGCAACAGATTTAAGTTTATAGCTTCGACAAAAAGTGGGTCACAGGTGAGAAAGTCAGATATTGATTACATGAATCAATGAATGGAAACCACGACTTACTTGATGACCAATTGTGGGATCAATTCAATAAAACCAAATGCGTAAACAAAACTAGATAATGTACTGATCGTGAAACTATACCATCCTCTGTGTTCATGGTATAGTAAACTATACACCGTATATCCTGCTAAACTTGGCACGGCTACATAAGATACCCAGCTTTAATCATTAAACAGCGAAAGGTGATAAGCGTGCGTCCGGATTAGTGTCCATCCGCCCTCGTGCACCTGCCTTCCGCAGGAGCATCGGGGTAACAACGAATCAGGAAGAGAACTGAAAAATAAATCACCGAAACGCTAGGGCATCATATCTAAAGTCGGGACATTCATGATTTTGCGTAAACCAACAAAAGTGGATCAGCTTCGAACCCTTTTGGAACGTAAAAATCCAGATAGATTTATAGAGAGGGCAAAAAAATGACAACAAACTCTTGGGTTTTCTTTTCGTCCTCGGTGAGCACGTGCTTGTCGGTTACTTTGAGCCAGGGTAAAAATTTCATATTGCCTTGTCCATGGGGAACAAATTGAATGTCCACAGCTTTAGTGATTTTCCAAGCTTCAATAACGACACCTGTTCCTTGACCCCTTGGTCGGAGAGCGGCGAAAAGGATGGTCAGATCTAACCAATGGGGACAATTTGAAGGCTGGCCAAGGAATCTTCTCGAAAAAGTAGTGATAGAATTTTCAAGGGCTTAGCCGTTGAGGACTCACAATAGTACAATCCAGCTCGTTCCTTCACTGTTGTCCAGTAAGTAAAGCAAGACTACTACTTGTACGAAAATGTTGGTCAAGATCGTCCGGATGGAAACCCCAACGAGTTCTTTCTTGTTCCTCCAATGAGAAACATCGGACGAAAAAGCCAAAAATTCAAAACTGACGCCATACGTCGACGTGTGTTTCACGACAGGTACATGCAATGCGGTCAAGAGGCAAATTGATGTTAATACGATGAGCCCCTGTATTTGATCAACAATCACGTGACAGAAACGCTGCTGAAGAGTTGAAGGGATTGGTCCCTCGAGATACCTACATTGCGTGTAAGGCTGAAACGATAAATGTGGTTATTAGCAACCAAGGAGCGGTCTCGATAAACATTCGTTTAATTTCGTCCAGCTAGAAGCAGTAAAGAAGAACGGTGTGAGTTTCGTGTGGGCGTTTTACGTGAAGGGGAAAATTCGATCCAAGGCTTACTTCCGCTGCACCACCTCCTTTTTTGGCTTGTTGATCGAAAGCAACTGTCATGGATGCAACTAAATAATCAGAACTGTCAGTCACAGCTTAGTATGATCCCCTATGTCTACCAAACTTTCCAACAGAACAAGACGCAAAGACTGACATAATTGGAATTTCCAGTGACTCATGGGGGCGATGTCGACTCTTAAATGTAACGAACTTTTCTTGAGGGCAGGGTGTTTGGCGATTTCCAACATTCGAATGGGATAATTCAAACAAACAGTTTCATTTGTTCGGCCAGTTAATTTTCTTGCATTTTTCTACGAGGATTGGCAGGTATTAGGTTGTTCAAGCTTACGTCACGGTATCGTTAATGGGCTGTAAACCTTCTTTCAATATCCAGAAATCATTAGGGAACACTACTGGGTATCGATAGTAGTTCCCAGTTGCAGGGTCCTTCTCACGAGTGGGGGGAACTTTGAAGTCTGCATCATTGTCGAGGCGTGGAAGAAGATAAGCAAGAGTTAATCAGTCATATGGTATCTTTTCGGCAAATAAAAATATCTGTTCTGATGGGCAGATGCGACACATGCATGGGAGAGGGAGATCGAAAATGCTGACGAGCTTGGACAACAGGCGGTAATCGGTTGAGCGGCACGACGTTAAAATCTGAGACCAGTCCGATGGTCATGTTTGGATGATAGTAAGATACGATGGATCCAGGAGTAGAGCCGTCCTGGGAAAAGGAAATAAGTTATTTGAGTGACCTTGGAAATGTTCTATTTCGTTATCAGCGCGGGAGGAAGGGCCCACTTCGGTACCTTGAGCTTCAGATTCGTCGGTGAGGTTCGCCGATCCGCCCAATAAACTTTTGGTCTTGCGAATGTTTCGCTTGGGTAGATAACGTGTGAGCACTGGAGTAGAATCATTTGAACATTCAAGGTATTTTTAATCAATGGGTTTAGCCTTCCGCGCCGGATTATGCACCTCCGCCTTGAAAAACATTAAAGGCAGCTTGCACTGATGCTTCGGATGGAAAGCTACCATAAAAAAAAAACCCCACTCACGTTTTTGTTGGATGTAGACGTTCTTTGGATCGTAGCCTGGTGTCCTAGGGTTCATGACCGAATCCATTTTTGAGACCGCAATCACAGCCCACAAAGTGCCGTTGTTTTGGACAGACTGAGAAACCAAAGACAACAAAGGGTGAGTCCAAGATAACGTTTGGGGTTGATTTTGAGAGAGTAAAAGAATAACGGTTGATTTGAGGAAATTCTCAAAAGATACCTTGGGTAGCTTGAAATCTGACTCCCAAGTATGAGTCCAGTTCCAATGACCAAAGGGGATGTTTGAGAATTTTCGACGGGGTAATTGGTTAGATTGGTCATCGAAGTAAGGATCCGAAGATGTTGATAATCGAATGAGGACATCCTAGTTCAAGATAAACAGAAGATTGGAATGAGTGGTCGTTCGAGACCCCTCAAAGCCTCTGAAGCTGCGAGTACCAAAAAGCTTACGCACGAGTGGTGTACCGATGGGCCAGATTGGAACAGTCGTGTACTCGGCGTCGACTTTGGCGGGGTCCTGTGCGACCAACTGAGACGCTGGGGGTTTTATGAAATCTACGATTTTGAGTAAAAGAAAAAAGAATCAACCCGAACGTCATGAAATTGATTTTTTTTTTTTTTTTTTTTTTTTTTTTTTTTTTTTTTTTTTTAATGGAGAGGCGATTGAAATCGAATAATTACTCGAACTGATCCATGATGAAGCGAAATAAGCGATTCTGATATTTGTTTAGCCATGAGACCAGCGAAAAAAAAAAAATAATAATAATAATAATAAATAAAGAGGGTTAGTGACAAGGTTATCCAGACCGATTCCCAAATCATCGATCGTCGGTCGAGATCCGAGTCGGAAATTCTCAAGATGCAAGATAGGGTGGGTGAGCTGAGTAATGAAGGACGTACAGGAGAATGGGTGCATTCTTTAAGGCAGTCGATAAGATTCCACCACCACCACCACCAGCCTGTTGTTGAGCAGCTCGCGGGGCTGGTCGGGCGGCGAGGCTCGGATTGGATGGTGAGCTCATCAGGGTTTCATACGAACGTAACGTCCAAGTCTTTTTGGTTGAAGTGATGATTGGTTTGGTTGGGATTGGATGGGGTATTTTAATCGTTCCCTTCGAAGCCAACTTCTGAACAACGATCGATCTATGGCAGAAGATTATTTATATGATCCAGCCCGAATTGGGTAGGATGTTGGTAAATGAGACTAGTCTCACTCTAAGTACATACATAACTCCTGACACTTTATCCGCTGCTATGTTCTTACTCATCGGATATATGGTGCTTTTACTCCAAACCGCGACAGCCCATCCACCTTTCGATCGGTTTCGGACTTGGATCCATTTCTATCGCGGGGCTTTTGTAGGTTTTGATTTTGGTTTCTGCCAAACAACGGCCGAGGTTTGGAAATCGGGCTATTATTATCCAAATGGTAAATTGCGGGTCGTCACGCAAGACAACGTGGCCGAGCGGTTAAGGCGATTGACTAGAATGAGTGTTCCTAGGATCTCCGACGATCTACCATCAATTGGGGTCTCCCCGCGTAGGTTCAAATCCTGCCGTTGTCGTTAACTTTTTTCTTGGGTGGGGTAAAACCTGAACAACGACAGACGGCTGCTCGCTCTGGGGGCTTTGTTCGGCTGCCTCGCCCCCAGAACTACGGGCCAGAGTTCGGGCCCCGCTGCCGAACGTCCCTGGGGACAGGAGCTTGTGACTTTGGGTTTTTTTTGGCCGTGTTACAGCAAGTCACAAGCCAAAGAGCTTGTGACTCAGTAAAGCTTATCTTTGTCAATAGGGGTAAATCTGACTTTATAGTGTCAGATAAGTAATTATGTGAGGGGTGGTGCGGCTTCCGCCAAACAGGTGAAGCCAAGGTTTCAAAGATTTCAAATCTGGGTATGATCTTATTGTCAGGAGTATTGGATGGACCAAGGGATTGATGAGGTATGAAGGGGTGCACAGATTAACTGGATGGTAAAAAAAAATATCCAACTTCTAAGATATATTGACTTACTCTGGAGGATGCATAGTATGATCTAGAAGCTTGATCTCAAGAAGTTGAACAATGATCATATTACCTCAATAGTTCATCAGCCCATGATTAATCAATTTTTCAAGTACTGATCCAGCATGAATAAATTTTTAGCTCTTGAAAAAAAAAAAAATATCCTGACCACAATTTCAAATACATAGAATACCCCATCTCAAGGAATGTGAATATTGAATCAGTTCATAATTACATGCAAGACCTCAGAAAAACTATACACTGATTACTTGAATCTTATTCTCCCAAACCATCACTGGAAAAAAACAATCCTTGACTTTTGGTGAAACTGTTGAAGGATCCTACAGAAATCCCAAATTGGATGGTTTCTGGGATTTTTTTTTAAAAATTTAAAACACAACTTTGATCAAGAGCCTTTGATTGAGATCCTGTAAAGCAATTCTCAATTTAGCTCCCTCAACTGGTGGGAAGTAAAATTAATATCAATTTCCAACATTAGCTTGTTTAGGAAAGATAGTGTTGATGCTTCCAATGATCTCTGTTGCATAAGAATCATTAAAACTCATCCCCCTCTTCTATTAAATTCTGTGTGATAATCAATTCATTCCTATATTTAATCTTTTAGGCCTTGTATAATAGTGGTTGTTTTATTGGATTACTCAAGGAAAACTCTAGCTCCAGAGGCCTATCAAGCCCTGATTTGTACTCAAGATTGGATAAATGATTCAATACTATTTCTTTGAATTTTCTCTCTATTAATAAACAATCATTTTTTACCCCCTCACACCTCCATATTTTCATGATTTGAAATTGTTTGCCATTCTTCCAAAATTGCATTGAGCTGTTTGAAAGCACATTGAAGAGCTTTCAATTCAAAAATAAAATAAAATAAAAATAAAACATGGTTTTTGCTAACTAACCCAGGAATTCAGGCTGGGGTTGGGTTTGTTCCCAGTAAACCCTACATTTTATCCAGCCTTTCAAAGCCTTCTTATATCTGGGTTGGTTTGGGGCTCACAAAGAATGGGCTGGGCCCCACCCAATAAGCACCCTGAGGTTAGACCATTTTGGTGTGCCATTGAGTGTTGCCATGGTGTACCAATGATGTCTCATAACCCCCCCTGGCGCGCCAAAAATGTAGGGCTGTATTGGGAGTTGAGACAGAGTGAGAAGGGGGCTTTGGTTCAGGCCTAAGAGCTTCAAGGGTAGGAACAAGGGTTGGGGGGGACCAACACCAGAGACTGAGGCCAATCTATCATCAGAACAAGATGATCAACATTCAAATTGGAGATTCAGAGATGATTTGTATATGAAATGTCACTCATTTTTCCTCATTTTCAGCCTTCCTGTTTCCTTCTATGGTCAACCTGATGTCATTGTGTTACACTTGAACCTTGCTCCCCCCCCCCCCCTCCCTCTGCTTGCTTGTGGCATACTGGTACACTTTCAAAACCAGCTTCCTGCAGAAAATTCATCTATTTCTAAGCCAAAAATGACCACATTTTTTTTGGCCTTTTTTAATTTTTGGCTCTGCATTGGCAAAACACTGTTTCCACTTGCAATTGGAACACTTGCAAGAGACAATGGTTGCACCACTTTTTGTTCAATTCCATCAATTTTTTTTACCACCAACCCTAAGTGTGAGAGTGTAAATTTGATTGAAGTTACACTTGTGAGGGTTACAGGTGTTTAAAAACACTTGAAATATGTAGCTGTAACTGAAAACCCCTTTTAAATTCATTGTGGTAGGCCTGAGTGGAGTTACAGTTACAGCTACAGCTGGAAGTCAAATGCAACCTAACCAAACAAGACACCAAAAAAAGTAACACAACAAACAGAGCTTGACATCAATAGAGTCCACAAAACTTCCAGTCAAGAAGAATTAAGAATCTGGGTGGAACATCAGAAGAAAACTTCAATCCAAAGATATTTTGGCTCTGCATGCCTTTTTCTCCCTTGGGATTTTTGTTGTGTTTCCAGTTTTTTTCCCCCTCTTTGCCTCCATCCTTCCATGGGTGAGTAGGCTATACAAGTATTGTCTTGTATTTCCTCTAGGTAAGGGCCTCAAAATTATGTAAACAGAAGGAGCTGTGTCCTGAATATCCTTAAATTTCATATTTTATAATGCATATGCAAAATTCCACTTTAAAGAAAAAGAAAATCTGGAGCCTGGATGGCCTAGAAGTAAAAATCACCCTTGGAAGCTCAACGCCACCCCTGCTATGGTAAATGCAAATGCAGTGTTTGAATCCAGGCAGGCCCAACCCCCAGAGGCGACCCTTTTGAAATGGGCCAACTATTTTATCCCTTTCACACTTACAAAAGCCTTTTACAGACTTTAATTTTGCATGCAAATGAAGCTTTCAATAGGGCCTATCAAAGTTAGAAAAATTTTGATTCAAAAACTACAGAAAGGAATGGATCTAGTAATTTTGAAGGCATACTTGGTAATTTATGGGAGGAGAATTGATGATTTAAATTTGATTTATTTTTTAAAAAATAAAATAAAATAAAAAGCAAGCAAGCAAAAAAAAAAAAGAAAAAAAGAAAAAAAAAGAAAAAAAAAGAAAAAAAAAGAAAAAAAAAACAGAATTGGAATGAAGGTGAGAAACCAAGGATCCCAGAACATCTCAGGTGAGTTAGTATTTAGTTTGAGAAGAAAAGAATTTTTACTAACAGGTTTGAGCAGTAATTTGGAATCTGTGTTTTAATTTGAACAGTGTGGGAGATTCTCACAAGATCAAAATACCACCAACCATTCCTTCCCAAAGCATAGTTTATGAATATTTTTTTTTTTTGGAAATTCTTTTTGAAATAAGGAACCAAGATGATACCAAAACAAGATGAAAAGAAGAAGAAGGAATTTCCTCTATAAGAGCATAAACTGCTTCATACAAACATAAAATGCTCCATATGAACACAAAATTCTCAATAAGAACATTAAATGCTCCATGTGAACATGAGCTGGATGAATCACTCCTAATTAGGAGTTCAAACTGCTGCATCAGAACACTCATAAAAATAAAAAAAGTGGTAAAAAAAAATAAGGATGCCCAATTCAGGAACCCATATGAAAAAAAAAAATGTGAACTCTCTTGAATTACCAAATCAGAATCATCACTTGATCTATACCATAAAACTGATCATAAGATAAAAACAAGAAACAAGGTCCCCCATGAGTATGACCTGAAACCTTGGGAAGTTTTTTTTTTTTTAACCAAAAAAAAAAAAATCTTCATCTGGAACACTGCTTCATCAGCATAATAGGGAAAATCAGAGTTAGAAAATTCGCCATTAGAAACCTGCCTTTTTTTTTTTACCAAACCGGCCATTTTTAATGGTGGGTTTATGAAATACACATACCCCCTAACTGGTGTATTTCAAAATGGCGGGTTTCAATCATCAAACCCGCCATTCTCATCCATCCACCATCCATCACATGCAAAACACCCATCCAAACCTCAACCTCAGCAAATCCATACCAATCAAATCTCCATCACATCACACACCTCTCATCTCCATTGCTTCACATCTCCATTGCTTCACATCTCCATCCATTCACATCTCCATTGGTTCACATCTCTTGTTTCACATCTCCATCTTCACACAAATACCATCATCATCTCATCACCCCACATCACATTGCCATCTTTCTCAACATGTACAATCAAACTTCCCGGAAGCAAGTTGAAAATTCAAAAAAGCTGACTGAACTTTTGTTAGTATTTGACTCCAATTCAGACTCCTATTCAGAATCCAATTTGGAATCAACTTGGTTGGATTTGAATTCTATATTAAAAAAGCAATACATGGTTCCAAGAAGACAAACTCTCCACAACCCTATGTATGAAAGGCAAAAGCTTCATCTACTCCCCAACTTAAGCTTCCAGCAACTGTTCAGAACTCTATTGCCTTCATTCATGAAACTTTTGGAGATGATTGAAGACCACCACATCTTCCAGAAAATTTCTCAGAATCCTCAACAAAATCCAGCTATCCAACTGGCCTTTTCTCTTTTTAGATTGGGATCAAATGGAAATGGAGCAGCAATTCATCAATTAGAAAATCTATTCTCAGTTGGTTATAGAACCATTGACTCATACACAAAAAGATTCATGATTGATATCCTATCTTTCCATCACCCAGTACTTTATTGGCAAAACAAAGAAGAACATCAGGAGATATCTCAAGTGATGGAGACTGAAGGCTTTCCCAGTTGCATTGGTTTTGTTGAAGGAACCACCATACCCTTGAGTCAAAAACCCAAGCTAGATGGTAACCACTATTTTAATTGGAAAAAGATCAATTGATTCATTATTTTCCAATGACTTTGATAAAACTTTGGATCACACACTGAACACATACTTTGCATCTCTTTGTTTAGATACTCTGTGGCCCTACAACTTTTTTGCAATGAAAACAAGAATTTCATATCCCTCCACGCTGGCCTTCTGGGTTCTTGTCATGATTCATACGTTTTCAATTGGATGAGGATTGCCCAACAACCAGAGAACTAATTTGACCAAGATCAATAACTTCTGGCCAATTTGGCTTATGCCAGTGGGAAATATTTAGTTCCAGCATACCTGAATGTTTCAAATGTTTTGTCCAATGATCAAGGAAAAACCAATTTCAACTATCATCTTGCCCAATCAAAAGTTTGGATTGAGGATGCCATAGGAATCCTGAAAGGAAGATGGGCCAGCTTATGGGAGATGCAAAACCAGCTTCAAAATTAAAAGGACATGGAGATCCTCATCAACTGGATTATCACTTGTTTAATCCTTCAAAACCTTCTTGCCAACATCAAGGATGAATGGGACAAAATGTTTGAAGAAGATATTGCTGATCCTCCTCAAGTCATCCCTGTCTCATCTTCTACCTCATCTTTGGCCATGAGAGAGCGGATTCTACCCCTCACACTTTCTCACTTTGATGTGTAGCATTTAGTTTTTAAATAGGTGAAATATCCTTCTTGGTTTTAGTTGTTCAACCAAGCATCCAATGCTGACTTGGAATTTTTTTTTTTTTTTTTTTTTTTGGTGGACTTAGACAGAAACAGAACCAAAACTTCCAAATCACCCACCTCACCCCACCAAACTACCGGTCCACTCTCCTCCTCACCCACCACCAGTCCACTCTCCACCTCACCCTCCACCTCCACCTCACCCACCACCTCCACCTCACCCACCATCACCACCTCACCTCACCTCACTCACTGCCTCCCCTCCTCCTTTGGTTGGCAACCCTGTTAATCCCCCTCCCCCCTCTTCCTCTTCCTGCCCCTCAACGGTGTGGTGTTCTTTGATGGACGCCAGTTGGAATGGGCTGCGCTCTGCGTGCTCAGAAGTAGCGGCCGGCTCAGCAATGGGTGCGGCCTTGCCGCAGCAAGCCATGCTGCGGGCTCAGCAGCAGTCAAATTGGGCTTGGCATCTGGAGATGGGGGGAGGATTGAATTGGATTGGACTGATCACGCAGATCACGCATCTTTCAAAGCACAGGTCAGGTGGCGCGGATGTACCTTGGATATCTGGAATGGTGTTTTGGGCAGATGCAGACATGTGCGGGGGGCTCCAATTTGGGCTCAGCACAAGGGCCGCTTCATGAGAAGGACAAACCGGGTGGATGTAATGGCAGGCAGGCAATACAGATGGCATATGGGGTAAGGGATATGGGATATGGATCATTGGATGGGATGGAAGGATAGAGTTTGGGCTAGGGTTCTGCACTTAGGGGTTGTATTTCATGATTCTTGCTTACTTGCAGTTTTTCTTAGTTTAGGGTTGAGGGGGAGGCTACTTAAAACGCACCCTCAACCTGGATGAAGGGGGGAGATGATGATCATCACATCAGGTGGGAAGGCTGTTTTACACTCATCTCTCTTATTCTCTACCTCTCTATCTCTTGGTTGTAGGATGAACAGTTGCACTCAGTGTTCACAGACGCAAGGGATCAATAACTTCCAAACTTGGGAACCATTAAAGGAGAATTCCTCTTCTGATTTCCACACCGGTTGCTGATCCTTTGATCAATCAACCTTTAGGTCCCCCCTGACCGCCTTTCTCAATCCCTCAGGTGAGCCCCTTCCCTCCTCCCTCCCCCTCACCACCTCCCCCTTGCTCCCAACTAACACCCCCCCCCTTGGCTCACCAACACCCCCCTTGCCTCCTTTGGCCAATCAACAATGGGCCGCTGTAGAGACTCCTGTGGGATTATATAAATAAAGTAGCAAATAGCTTGCTGGCAGTCCTTGAAGGGGAATTTAGTATTACTTCTACTCCTTTGGAGTATTAGTATATACTAAGAGTGTTTTTGAATTGCCTGCCCTTCTAGTACTATAGTAAGTCTGCACAATAATTTATTTAAATTAATGGCTGGTTTCTTTGAGACTTAATATAGGTCTCAGATCAGACCTAGATTAATTATTAACTGTGATATTGGTAGGATTTGTTGAAGAATAGACCAGATGTATTGGACTTTTGGTTAATTTATTGATCAGATATGTTTGATCTTAACCAATACCCCAATATTAAAGGGTTCAAGGTTTTATCAAAGGGCTGGTTCAGGAGAGGACACAAGGATGGGTTTACCCACAGGGGGCTGGGCAGAGGGAAGGTTGGTAGTTTCTTTTTGTTGTGCTCTCTTTCTTTGTAAGGGTTATTCATTAACTAATGGGTGGGGTTTCTTTAATATGGTGCTGAATATTTAGGTCACAGAAGAACCCTTATTCAAGCACCTGGTGGGTGGTTTAATTGGTTAAAGATGGGTAATAACTTGATTTCTGATTTCTTGTTTTCCTTTTATAACTGATTAACTACTAATATTTTATCTGGGTAGTTACCACAGATAGATGGGTTGATGGGGTGAGTAGGGATGGGTGATAACTTGGCCAGATGGCATGAGATGGGATGTGCCAGATGGCATGATGATACAACTTGGATAGGGCAGAGAGGCCCTCCTTAAATAGACAAATCCTGCCCCCAGGGGTGCTCAAGGCTGCCCCTGAGGGTTCTCCCTGTTCTGGTAAGGAACATTGAGATACAGTTACATGAGGCATTTCTGCTGGTTGGAAAAATCTTGTAC
Organism: Puccinia polysora; assembly: GCA_025617555.3. Classification (NCBI taxonomy): domain Eukaryota; kingdom Fungi; phylum Basidiomycota; class Pucciniomycetes; order Pucciniales; family Pucciniaceae; genus Puccinia; species Puccinia polysora. The sequence goes on from CM062640.1 coordinate 26,496,835, forward strand.
AGTTACATGAGGCATTTCTGCTGGTTGGGAAAAGCTTGTACAGGGGTTTCATGCATGCAAAGCCTTGCATAGATTGCTTTGTAGTTCAGATAAGATATTTTGCTGTGCTGTACTGGTAGTTTATTCAGTGCTACTTGATTCTACCTACATGTATTGCTGTGCAATACTGTTGGTTTGTTTGGTTCTGGTTAAGGCTGGTTCCACTTCCTCCTACATATATTGCTCCTGTATACTTCTGCACAGCCTCTTGAATGTGTATTGGCTGCATGTTTGTTTGGTTCTTGCTTGAGACTGGTTTGAATTCCTCCTGCCTATATTTCTCCTGTATACTTCTGCACAGCCTCTTGTATGTGTATTTGCTGCATGTTTGGTTCAGGTGACCAGATCTGACATGCTGAACTGCCTCCTGTATCTGTATTGCTGTATTCTGGCTGAGGTGGCTGGATCTGGACTGGTTGCACTGCCTCCTGGATCTGTATACTGTATTCTGGATGAGGTGACTGGATCTGGAATGCTGCACTGCCTCCTGTGTCTGTATGCTGTATTCTGGATGAGGTGACTGGATCTGGCATGCTGCACTGCCTCCTGTGTCTGTATGCTGTATTCTGGATGAGGTGACTGGATCTGGAATGCTGCACTCCCTCCTGTGTCTGTATGCTGTATTCTGGATGGGGTGACTGTATCTGGCATGCTGGATGAGGTGACTGGATCTGGCATGCTGCACTACCTCCTGTGTCTGTATGCTGTATTCTGAGTGAGGTGACAGGGTTGGTGTATGGTTCTGGTGTTGAGGGTAAACTGTTACTGGTATGTACTTGAGGGTTTGAAAGGTATGTCTTTATGCCTTCCACAGAGCTGTGACACCTGGTTGGGTATGAGTTTGCCATAGTTGAAGGGTTCTTGGGCTGTATCTTCTAATCCATGAGAGATAGAGGGGTACTTTGGCTGAGTGACTATAGGTTATTTGTGATGTAGAATCCATTTCTGGGGCTACTTTGAGGGTTTGAGCTGTTTTTACACTACAAAAGTGAGTCTGATGGCTATAGGACAGGTTTGGTCTACCACACTGCCCCCCCCCCTTGCTTGCTTGGCCAACCGCCCCTCCCCCTTGCTTGCTTGGAAGCCGGCCCCCCCTCACTTGCTCAGCCAAACGCACCCCCCCCTCCCCTCCTTCAGCCAGCCAACCAACCCCCCCCCCCTTGCCTCCTTTAGCCAACCAACAACAGGCCTCCCCCCCCCCCCTTGCTTGCTTGGCAGCCAGCCCCCCCTCACTTGCTTGGACAACTGCCTGATGACAGGCCGCCCCCCCCCCCTTGCTTGCTCAGCAGCCGCCCCCCCTGCTCACTTGGCAAACCGCCCCCCCTTTCTTGCTTGGCAGCCAGCCCCCCCTTGCTTGCTTGGACCACAACACCCCCCCCCCCCTCCCCTCCTTCAGCCAGCCAACCAAACCCCCCCCTTGCCTCCTTTGACCAACTGACAATGGGCCGCCCTCCCCCCCTTGCTCGCTTGGCAGACAGCCCCCCTTGCTTGCTTGGCCAACCAACACCCCCCCCTCCCCTCCATTGGCCAACCTGCTGGCCAACCAACAACCCGCCCCGCCTCCCTCCATTGGCCAACCAACAACACCCCCCCCCCCTCCATTGGCCAACCTTCCCAGCCAACCCAACCCCCCCCCCCCCCCCATTGGCTGAACAACCCGCCAACCAACCCGCCCCCCCCCCCTCCTTAGCCAGGTGACCAAAGGTGAGCCCTGTGACCCCCTTCTCCTTCTCCTCCTTCCGCTCATTGATTGATCAATGACTCTGACTGACCTTTTTTTTTTGGGGGGGGGGCTATCATCATTGACAGACCAGTATTTATTTTTCTACTTTTGTTCATCTTCCACAATGATTGAAACATGGCTGATGATAGGTTTTTTTTTTTTTTTTGGATTCCCCGCAATGCAGCACCCATTTTGACCCCTGTTTCTTTCCATGCCTGCCCTTTTTCTGCATGACCCATGCTTCTCCCGCCATGCTCCCAATGTTATACAACAAATCAAATCCTGTCTTGATCCTCACCCCAAGCAAATCAGTTGCATGGGAGGGAACAAGATGGAAGGAGATGCATTGATAAACATGAAGAGAGGTGGAAAGCAGAGGGATGACCCTTGCTTCTCCCTCCATGCTCCAAATTTTATACAACTAATCAAATCCTGTCTTGATCCTCACCCCAAGCAAAGAAGTTCAATGGGAGGGAACAATATGGAAGAAGATGTGTTGAAAAACATCAAGAGAGGTGGAAAGCAGAGGGCTCTTTGGCAAAAGAGGGCTCAAATGAGAGAATCCAAAATCTCTTTGGAAGTGGCTGAAGAAGTTTTTTTGGAAAAGATTCTATTGTCTAAAGGAAAACTGCAACCTTTGGATTTGTACCCTGCTCTTGCTGCCAAAAAGAAAAAGAAAAAACAAAAGCCCACCCCTGAAGAGTTTGAACACGCCAAACACAAGATTGAAAAGTTCCATTTCTTCACTTGTGGAAAATTTTCCGTTCTTGACCAAACCCATCATCAAGACTCTCTTGTGGCCATCATCAAATTTCTCCCTTTGAATAAACTCTCTGAGGAAGAGAAGAAGGAAATCAACCTTTGTGACAACGTTCCTTCACCAATCAAAAAAAATTCTCAACACTGTTGGCCCCTCAAGATCTTAGGGTGGAAAGATGTGGGCTATTGGAGTGAGAAAATTGATGCACCCTTCTGAAATGTTTGGCCAATATTTGAATAAAAAAGATATTCAAACTTCCCCTCAAGAGTATGCTTTCCTCAACCTTAGGTTGTACAAAGTCTCTCAAATCCTAGGCCAAATTTTTCAAAACTTAGCCAAACTTGAATTTGATCCCAACTGGGAAATAATGATTGACCACCACATCCCATCCTTCTCTTCTTTGGAATTTGGATCCCACCTCACCCCTTTTGACTGTTCACCACACATCACTTTCACCTCCAATGGCTTCTACAACTGTCCCCATATTGAAAGAGGCAACCTCTCAGAATATTTGTTTTTAATCATGGTTCCAAAAAAAAAAAAATCCAATGGAAAAATGATTGATAACAAGGATGAATATCAAGTATCTGATGGTTAATTTGTTTTTCCTGACTTAGGTTTTTGTATTGATTTCAAAAAAAAAAAAAAGGTATTGCAAAAATGGTTTGGGTGGCAAATAAGTAAAAAAAACTGTAATTTTCCTGCTATGGACACTGCCGCTCATACAAGGATGGCTATTTCCATGAAAATCAACAAAACCACCAGGAACACCTGCAGGGACTTAAAAAGATGGGCAATATACTCTAGAAAAAAAAAATGTAAATTAAAATAGAAAAAATATTTTGTTTATTGGTGGAGTTTTAAATAGTCTGAAACATTGTAGTAATCAAAAATAAATTTTTATTTTTATTTTTTTCTATTTTTAAAATTTTGAAAGTAGATATCTTTACAAGCCAAGAAAGATATTTTATTTTTATTTTTAAAATTTTTAAAGTAAGTATATTTACAAGCCCAAAAATCAAGTGATTTCCTTGATTTCATCCACAGTTCTACTGCTACCAATACATGCCATGGCTACAGATAACCTATCTTTTTTTTCTGTGGCTAGCCTTTCACTCTCCTTTTGGAGTCAGACATCCTCTCAATCCTTCTCCTTTTCTTCTTTTTAAAACTACAGCTGAGCCTGTTTAATTTTCCACTCATCATTCAACTTTTGTTGATGAGCCAAAATCTCAGCTTTTTGCTTTTGACAATCCATAGCCAATTGGTGATCCCACTTCTCCTTTTTGAACTGAAGTTTTTCAGATTTAATTTTCAAATTTCACTGTTTTTCAGAGGGGAATAGGAATGAGCTGGATTTTGAAAGCAAGGAGAATCCAGCATGCTTGCTTGAATCTTGCTTCTCGATGATATCCTCAAAGCCAGAAAAGCTTTGAGTATTTCTCCTCTTTTCAGGGCTATTTGGGTTGATGTGGATGGAATTTGAGACCTTTTGCTTTCCCTTTGCAGAGGAGGTTTTTGTGGGAATGGTTTTGATCTCATTTGAAGGGGATGTGGGAGGCCCCATTGGCTTGAGTTTTTGGCAAATCAGGAACGGATGAGCCTGTTTTTTTTTTTACAATCTAAATCATTCAGGATTAACCAGACAGAAGAGAAAAGGACTTGGGTGCTTACTTGAGCAGATGTTGATGGTAGTGGCAATACAGGAATAACATCCTCCTCATTGGCTAAGTTCTCCAGTTCTTCCAACCCAGGAAGAGAGCAATCAAAAGAAGGAAGTGAGGGGTCCAAGGTCCTGTTTGACTCATTAACCAATGCTGAAGTAGATGCAATCGGAGCTGACTGTGTTGGAATATCCTCCTTGGCATTGGATGGGGGTCACTCCAAGGCATAGGTCTCATCAGGCTCCTCATTGCTAGGCTGAGCATCCACAGACAAGTCCTTGACATCAACTGAATCAGATTGTTGGGCATCAAAAGCAGCAAGAGGGGTTATGTTGGCCTTCTTTCCAAAGATTTCATCCATTTGAATATAAAAGGGACAAATGGAGTCCAACTTATCAACCAACAAGTTGATTCCTTTGGCTTTGTCAGAGTCAGTGATACCAAAGCCAGTGGAGATTGACATGGAGTGGGGCTTTTTGTACTTGGCTCAATAATTCTTGAATCACTCCCTCATCTGTTTGGATGACAGATACAGCCTACCTCTTTTTTTTATTCTTGAGTTCATTGGCCATCAGGAGATAACCATTGAACTTGGAGGATGGATGTTGACCAAAGCGTGTTTCATTGTTGGATCCAAAGAAAGCATCTTAGTTGGATGGAATTTTGAGCCAGTTTAACAGGATGATGTGATTAGCTCTCTTGAGCTGACTTGAGCCTTTGGAAGCTGATGGGGGAGGATTGTTGGATGTTGAGTTCCTTGGGGATGTTTGATTTTTTCCATTGGTTTGTTTAGTGGACTTGCGGGGGGAGGATTGTGAAGGGGCCATTTAAAAAGAGTAAGAGGGATGAAGGGATGAAGTGATAAAGTGATGAAGCAATGAATGGATGAAGGGATGTGATGAAATTGGGGATGAGGGATGAAGCAATAAAGTGATGAAGGGATGTGATGAAAGCGGGGATGAGGGATGAAGAAATAAAGTGATGAAGCAATGAAGTGATAAAGGGATGTGATGAAAGTAGGCATTAAGCAATGAAGCAATGAGAGGATGGAGGTGATGAAAGCAGGGATTAAGCAATGAAGCAATGAGAGGATGGATGTGATGAAAGCAATTAAGTGATGAGAGTGATGAAGCAAGGTGAGAGTGATGAAGTGATGAGGGGATGAGAGTGATGAAGTGATGAGAGTGATGAAAATTAAATTTTTTGGATGAGGTTGGAGGTAGAATTTTTCTGATGAGGCCAGTGGTTGAAACCAGGGGTGATGATGTGGAATGACAAGTTTGAACTGGTGAAAGAATTTATATACTTTATTTGAAAAAAACCCATTTATTTCCAGGTAACTCTGACACGTCTGATCTGAAATAAGTGGGTTTTTTTTTTTTTTGATTTTTAATGGTGGGTTTGAAATGGCAGATTTGGTTTAAAACCTGCCATTAAAGAATGTCAGGTTTGCTTAACTCTGATAGGCCCTCATATGATTATGAACTTGAAGAAACCCCTAACCCCTTGGAAATCTAAAGATCTATTAATGTAGAATTTATACTGAATCAAATAAATAGTTGAAACTACTAAATGGTCATGGTCACCCACACACTCCCACAAACATATTCATAGATATACAAATCATGATACAAAGGAGTAAAAGGCTCCTTTGTAAGCTCATAAACTGAAATGACACTCCTTCCAATTAAGCAAGAGCCAAGAATCCTTTTTCAAACAAAAAAAAAACCCTTAATGGATTCATGAATCAAACTCAACAACAATGACCATGAAAATAAAGAATATGATGAGGAGTACCAGATCAGGAATTTTTTGAAGAGAACCAGTGGATCAGAAGACCAGAAGAAATAGAGACTGCCTTTTTAATTCTTCAATTTTTTTTTTTTTTTTTCCAACTTTTTTTTTTTTTTTTTTTTTTTATAAAAAAAAAAAGGATGATTGGATTCAATCCATTCAAGATCTGTTAAAAGATTAATCATCCAGAAGGATTTGATCGATCGTTGAGAAGAATCAATCAATCTAACAGCCAAATCAAAATCAAAATCAAAAAAAAAAAAAAAAAAAAACATCAGAATGAAAGAAATATTCTAGATCCAAAAAAAAAAAAAAAAAAAAAAAAAAAAAAATCAAAAACTTAAAGAAAGAAGGAGGATGATAAAGTATGAGGTCTGGACCGACCAAGAAATCAGGTTGGGTGGGTAACCGTGTTGATTGAGAGCTTGATGAAATCCCAAGGATCGTGATAGAATAGAAGGAAGAAAAGAGAAGAGAAGTCAAGGGATCGAGAGAGCATTTAATATCTTCTTAGGGCTTTGGGAAGGATCTGTGAAGAGCTTCAAGGAAGTTGTTGTAATCACCCAAAACCTTCAACGGATAAGAAACGTTCAACAAATGATCAAAGAGGTTTGATCTCTCAAGGGTTTTTTTTTTTTCTCTTTCTCTTTCATAAGTGAGGGACTAGATCGAGATCGACACTCTAGTCCAACGAACTCAAGGATACATCCCTCTCTCTCTCTCTCTCCTTTTTTTTTTTTTTAAAAAAAAAAAAAAGAAAAACAAAAAAGGACGAGGAGAAGAGAGAGAGAGAGAGGGTGTGTGTGTGTTTCAGGGAGTTCCAAAAACATCCATCAAGGTAGAAACCCATAAAGGACCATTTTCTGAAGATCTCAGAACACGATCGATGTCTATCTTGACCAGAGAGAACTACCCCCCCCCCCCCCTCTCACCCTCAGAAAAAAAAGAAAGAAAAAGAAAAAAAAATACGCCTTTTTTTTTTTTTTTTCGATCTTCCAAAAACACCAACGCTTTCGGCTCATCCGTCGTTCGATCACGATCACACGGGTAAAAAAAAAAAAAAAAAAAAAAAAAAAAAAAAACACCTTCTTTTGGGGTTCTTTTAGGTTCTTCTTCTTCTTCTTCTTCTTCTTTTTTTTTTTTTTTTCAAAGTTTTCGGATCTAGAAGGCCCTCGATGAGAATGTCCGGTCTCCGGTTAGACCACCACCAAGCTCTCGACCCGGTTCGTCCACAACCTGTCACCTTCGAGCTGGGCACACCCAGGCCTCCCCCTGACCACATCCTCACAGCAGGGAAACGAGGTTTGAAGCGTACCAGTCATCGATCAGATCAGTATATGAATCTCCAAACGTTCATGCGGGTCGGGTGGGTTGAGGTGGGGTGGGTTCAAGCAACTGATCGAGGTCGATCGATCATCATCGGCAGACGACTCGCGTCCTCGTCTAGGCTCTACGTTCAAAGAACCGATGAGGGATCGTCGGATCGGGTTATAAGACTGACACAACGAGAAGCTAACCTCGCCATATCGACTCAGACGTAGACGGCTAGCGGCACTTCTGCAGTCGGCCCCAACCGTCCAAATCGTGGACGACATGCCAAGGGGAGGTACATATGAATGGTAGCCAACATACGTAGGAATGGGTTTTATAAAGGCACGTTCAGAGCGATCTGATGATCTTATACACTTTTCTACAGGGTGAACGGTACATGCGCTTTCCAGTCACAGATCGATTCCTGGTATGTAATAGTACACAAGTTTGCTCTCACTCCAAGTCTTCGAGTACAATTCGTCGGAGAGGTATCAAGATCTCATGGGTATATAATACAGTACGTCAATAATTGAGGATGAGAAGGGATAGACTTCGATGACGTCCGTAAAAAAAAAAAAAAGGCGTCCGGGAAAAGAGTAAGGCGGAAGAAACCCAGGTTTGAAAGATGCTGGCTTCATCGTCCATAAAAACAGCAAGGTCACAGGTGTTGTACATACATACAGTCGTTCAAGACTTTCACTTGTTCTGCGAAGCTCTTTTGATGGCAGCTTGGGCGGCAGCCGTCTTAGGATCAGCAGGAATCGAGCCGGAGCTAGTATTACCCAAAGCTCCGAGGGTCTGTTGAGATTGAGGATGGATAGGATCGCTGGTCGTACTACAATGGAGTTCGATCTCCCTCGTTTCGGGTTCGTAATGATCACCTAGCTCTCCACCGAGTCGATAGGATGATGCCTTGAGCTGATCATCATACGCTACCATTCCCTTATGGATCTTGGAATCAAATTCTTTGAATCGGTTGCTAGATTAAAAGGGGGGGGGGGGCGTGTAGATCAAACATGGAGGATGAGCTTCGGTTGTGGTTCTAGGGATGCAAACTTGCGATCGCCAAGCCACGGTTGCTCTTCTCTGCTTCGGAGAACAAACTCGACTCAACTCATGAGGACCAAAGTGATTGTGAGCCAACTCGTGGCTCAAGACCCTTCGGACGATGTCGAACGGCCGGACCGATTGAAGGTCGTCGGTCAGTAGCCTGAGACGGATCGATTGACCAAAGTTTCGATTCAAGCCCAGGATCTGAGGATCGATCCAAGGGTGTAGCTCACCCAAGCTTCCGACCGACAGTTTGAATCTGAGCATCTGATGGGTGATCGATGGATCGTTGGCGAGTCGATCGATCAACGCCTTCCTCCTCGATTCGTGTGGGAGGTTAGGCAAGAGTTGAAGGTCGTGAAAGCTGTAGTTGGTCTGCGCGGGATTGGTTGGATCCCAGCGGGTAAGACGGAGCTTGGTAGGCATCTTGAGAGCCTCTTGTCGGGCCAGATCTCGTCTGAGGATCTGATGAGAAGCTCGTTCGTTTCTTTCGACCTGAGATCGTTCGGTGGTGATCAATAGGATGGGGTATTGAGCTTGGGTGGGTGTGAAGCCTAGTTGGGCCATCGATCGATGATGATCATCACTCGGACAGACCAGGGTTCTGGGAGGATTCTTGAGGATGAGTTTAAAGATCAGTTGATCGGGATCATCCGATAGGCTGGCAAGAGTGGAAAGGTGCTGATGACATAGTTCGTAGAGGGTCGTCGAGATGGAGACTGAGAGAGTGATGATGGATGAATGGCGATGGTGGAGCTTGAGTGCGACCGAGGTTGGCGGATCGATGGAACTGGGGGAGCTGTTCATCTGGTGTCTGGTGGTGATAGATGGATTGGACGGGATGAGAGGATCGATGGAGAGCAGGGAGTGATCGAAGTACTGGGTCCTAGTCGAGCTCGAGCTGGGATGGTGGAGGAGAGTCGAGAAGGGAGGCTGTGGCACTGATCATCAGCTGAGCACGCTCCTCCGGCCTCGAGACTCATGATTATTGGACTTGGTCGATGCGGGGCGGGGCGGGGGCGGGGGGAGAAGACCCGATGTGACCCGGCAAAGCTCGTGCGCCCATCGGGTAGGGTAGTCCTGCTGTTAATGAATTGTGGATGTGGATGGATGTAACTGCTCCTCGCCATCGAGTCAGGCCAGGCACACGATGACCAACACCACACTCACCATGGCTGGACGACTGCCGACGATAAGCCGTCGAAGCCAAGGGTTATCGCTAGCCTCGAAGCCATCAACCCATCAGACTAAGAGTACGACACCATCCAAGCCCTCAAGATCCTCAACCGCCCTCTCACGTTCCCACCACGATCGATCATCATCATCCCATCATCCCATCACGCCTCGAGCCCGGGGAGATCTTCGCTCGATCATCTCACTCTACCATACCACCCAAGACTTTGCACCGATCAACGATAAGTTGAGTCTCCCAAGCCACACCAAAGAGGTTCGATGATCTCACTGACTCGGCTCGATGGTCCTCCCCCCTGCATTCCGATCGATCATGATCCAGCCAACGCTTGGTTCGATTCATCGATGATTCCATCCTCTGTAAGCCGAAACCGACCCCATACCCACCCCCACATTCGACGAACTCCTTGGCCTGGACGATCCGAGAGCTAAGCCTCAACAAACCGATCCTACGAGCCGGTGAGCTCGAGCACGACCTCAACCCGATCACCTCCTCGTCTCGGATTCGGGTCGGCCAACAACGCTGGCAGGCACTCAAGGATGCACTCTGTGGGACCTCGACTAACGATCACCTCCTCGATCCACCCCATCGACTCTCCAGGTTCACATCCTCCAGGTTCGGCGTCTCATCATCAGCCTTCGACTGGCCTGGCTCCCCTCAACCTCCTCCATCCAAATCTAAACCAGGCCTCGAAACGGTCGAAGAGAACTTGCACATCATCCGGCAGATGTCGAGAGACTGATCATAAATACGCCCAAGAAAAAAAAAAAAAAAAAAAAAAAACTCCGAGGTATTGCTCGTCCCAGCCGGTCGATCGGTCAAGATTCACGAGTGTCGATCCAGCGAATTCTGATAGGATAGCCCCCCGGCTCGTCAAGGCATGTCCGACGATGCGGTTTTGTTTTTGTGGTTGATGATGCAACCAATGTTTCAATCATGTCTCTTCGACACATGGAATTGATGAGCATGTCGTTCAAACATCGTGCCATCTCGACATCCACCTACCTCCCCTTGCACAAGATCAGACCCGTGCAGCATCGTCCTCGGTTGACAAGGCAGGGCGGCGTGCTGACGGAAGGAAAAAAAGTCGACAGAGTCATGGAGGCTGATTCCTCGACCCCGATGGACAACGTAGCCTGACGTTCACACCCAGGCTAGAGTTCATGTTGAGATGCTGATGATCAACCTGGATTATCCCCTCTCAGAGGACCGGTCGAACGAGTCCTTCTGAGCCCCCCCCCCCCCCCCATTTCCCGACTTTTCGTTCAACCTGCTCTCAATCGCTAGGCTTATGGGGTCATCAGGCTTTCGTAAGGCCCAACCCACTAGACCTTTCTCCAACTTGTTTTTTCCGGGGGGGGGGCAGGGCTTGTTTTAATGATCTCATGAACCCGGCTGTGTTCTCAAGCTTCATCCCGGTTGATGGTGAGGACTTGGACTGGCTCGAGCGTCTCTGCTCGACCCACATCATCGATCGACCTGGAAAGTGTCTTCTTTGGCCTTGTGGCATTACCACCCATCAGAGGGAGGGCGAACTAAGGGTACACAGTGCATGGAGGGTCGCTCTCATGACATACATACGACGGAAACAAGGCTCGGGCTAGGATTAACATTTCTTGCCGGCTGGAACTTCATTCATCCGCCTCCTCTCGAGTTCATGCCGGGTTTTGCACGACCGAGACGACGTGCCAGATGGGTATCACGCCCCCCCTCCCTCAAATAAAAACCCAGCGGGGTCCAAGAGCCAGAGGGTAGTGCGAGTGGATTTGAGAGTCCGAGAGATCGAGAGGAGGTGGTCAGAGTTCCTCGGCGTCGAGGGGGAACCTAGACCTAAAGAGCTCACCACGGGACCTAAATCGATCGAGACACGCGTCGTCGTGACGCCAGACAGGCATCGAGAGCGACTGGGTGCTCAGGTTTGTGGGTGTGAGACGAGGGGGACGATCGATGGATCTGGGAGTCACATCTACTGGTACTAGAACACGCGGGAGGAAGAGGATATCGTGCTCTCTGTCTCTCTTTTGAAGATGAGCCAAACCTAGGCTGAGGATCGCATGTACTATAAATCACAAGCTTAGGATCATCCTGACGTCAAACAGAGTCAGACGACTGGTGATCTCTGGGATTTGTAGACTCGGGGACTTCTCCTCCTCCTCCCTGCTGGGCTCCCGCTCCCCCGCATCATACCTGGGTCGAAGTAAGAGAGCCCAGTCCATCGGTCCTCTCTACGGTATTATTTCTGCTAGCATATGATCTCTAAATCGTCTTCGGATCCGTTACGATCTTTGCCTCTCTAAATATAATGTTTTCCTTTTTTGGTGTGGGTGGGTGTGTAAGGTGGGTTATGTGTACACGTAAGGTCATAGATCTCCCCCGGTCGACATCGACGATCGAGGGTTGAGTCAGTTGACTTGCGCCGCCGCACCCTTAGCTTGAATCCGCTCACCGACTTTCGTGTTCACGTTGAAGAATTTATCGACACAACTTGAACGATCGTAAGCCCATGCATGTTTTTTTTTTTTTTTTTTTTTTTTTTTTTTTTTTTTTTTTGAGGGGGGGTGGGGAGAGAGAGAGAGAGAGAGAGAGAGAGTTCAGGTTTCGAGTTAGTTGTCGTCAGAAGGGGTCAAGCGATCGGGGGTGGTCATGTATGGGTGGGTATATATGATCGAGTCGAGCTTACCGATCGATGCAGGTACTCTCACCCTTCGTCAAGTCGGCCTCCAAGTACCGATTGCCTATACATTTCGTATGGCACGACCGGACGAGACTGGGACGAGGAAAGCCGGGATTCGAGGTGGACGAGGACCGGTGATGATGATGCCGACGAGGATCCGAGAGAGAGAGGGAGAGAGGTAACGGATGGATGGATGGAGATCGATTGATGAGTGAGACCCGGCCAAACGAACCAAAAAAAAAAAAAAAATAGAAACGGTGGATGTGTTAGGGTGACGTTAACAAACGAAAAAATAAATAAATAAATAAAAAGAGAGAGAGAGAGAGAAACTATGATATATATATATATATATATATATATACGTTCTTTTGAGAATTAAGTCAAGACTTGGATCAGAGGATCAGAGGAGCAGGAGGAGGAGGGGGCGTTCGAACCGATTGAAGAGATCCGAGACCATCTCGAGTTCGGTAGCGGCGGCATCGATAGTAGAGGGTGGAGCACCAGCAGCAGTACTACTCGAGGAGGAAGAAGGCGTACTACTACGACCGAAGATCGACATCGTCGGATGAAGGTCGCTGGGTGGACTGGGGAGGATGGGAGGGAAGGCTGATGGGGTTGGGCTGACTGACTGACTGGATTGGATGGTATACTAGTCTCACTCTCTGGGTCGTTGGTTGGTGTTGGATCGGAAGAAGACCTGGAGGAAGTGAGCCAGAGTAAATAATCATTAAATAATTAAGTACAAAAGTGTCAAGACCAGGTCAGCACCCCCCTTCCCCGATTTCACAGATCCCATCCATCCCTCGCATCATGTCACACAAACCTCGTCGAGTGTCCATCAACACATATTGACATGGTGAGATTTTGCATGTCGGATGGGATGGGATGTCCCACTTTGGATATGATGATGCATGTAAGTACTCTTGAACGTACATATCAACGAATCCAATCAACAAAAAAAAAAAAAAAAAAAAAAAAAAAACAAGAGCCCATCCTCGGCCGGTTTCTTGATTCTTGACCGAGCGCGACCGGCAAGGCTCATGATGATGAAGTGCTTGATTTAACCGTACATGACCAGGTAGCAAGCTCGACAACTTGAAAGTCTTTTTTTCTTTTTGAGGGGGGGCCAACGTACGAAGACTCATGGAGCTTTCTAGCACCGAACCTTTAGTAGGAAGTTCCCACCGACTGAGCCATAACTCCACAGCACCTTAGCTGGTACATGTGTACCCTTTAGCCCATCACGAGCTAAGTAGTCTCCTCCATCTTCTCTCATCCTGCTATGTCCAAAATTGAAACATCCAACCTGTCGAGACGAGTGCAGGATCCACTGGGGTCGAATCAACCAGAACGTGATCTGATCGATGGCTATTTATTGACTTGAATGGGATCACCAGCGTATAGTCATCAATCAGATCTTCCCAAGCCGTAAAACTTGAAGTTTCATCCATCAAGACTCTTCTTGATCGGATCTGTTACTGATGAAGCTCATCTAGCCTAGGATCATCGGTTGACGGATACTTAGTTGGGAGAGTAAATAGGTTTTAAGGAAGGACCATGAGGGGAGGCTACTCTGCTCGATCAGTTCTTCTGCTCTGGTTAAGTAGTGACAAATCCTGTGAGAGCATGTCTAATGACTGACAAAAAAAAAAAAAAAAAAAAAAAAAAAAAAAGATGAAGCTCATCTTCTTCAAGGCTTCTGACATTGGTGGGAGTATTCGGAAGTCCAACATCCAGAGTGTCGGTTTCCAAAGACTCCTTTCTTGAGTGTTTGGCATGTTGGATGAAGTTAATAATTATCTTAGCTCTGTAAGACTAGTCATTGGTCCCAAATTTGGAGACCGATTGGGAAAGATGTGGAGTTTTGATTTTGAAATCAGATCAATCTATCTGCCAGAACTCCTTACCCCCCCCCCCCCCCCTGCCCCTAAAGAAGAAGAAGAAAAAAAAAAAAAAAAACATGTTTTTCAAATGAATCAATGATCACCATAAATAAAATGCATTATTAACCAAACAATCATGAGAAAAATTACCAGAAAGAAACAGATTTCCATAATGAATCAAGGTGCATGATGAATGGAATTCAGAACCTCATGGTAAACAATATTATCAGTTTCAAAAGACCTTTGGTTGACTGGTCTCTTTGATACAACTACTCTTATCGATTGGCTTGGTCTACTCCTTGACTATGCTACATTTAACTTCCCATGGGTGAAAACTGGATCTTGAAGATAAAGTTCAAAATTTGAAATCTTCTGAACTTGAGAATTATTAATTGTCAAGGAGAAGGTCAAATTGACTGGAAAATTTTGGTGGATGAATTTGAATGGAAGATCATTTCAATCTGGTTCAGAGATCCAAGGGATCCATGAAATCAACTGATTCTATCTTGAAAAATATAATATATCTGTTCCAAATCTTTCCACAACCAAGCAAGTACCTTTGTATAGGCCAATCGTATGGTCCATATTCCTCAACATTATTATTGGGGTACCAACTTCCAGTTTTAAGCTATTGGGAGGAAAGGTTGGAAGAAATAATGTATTGAGGAATTCTTGTTGGTAAAGATCTTTTGTGTCATCTTCAATACAGTCATGGCTTGAGTACATCCTCAATTTATTATTTTCTTCATTTCCAGGGAGAAAATTCAGCATTAATTTATTTATCCTGTTCACATAAGTATTCTTGGAACATAGGATGACATGTTCAATTAGATAACCATTTTGAAGGTAGCATAGGTGTAAGTCTTGAAATATAATGTTCATTAAATTCTCCAAAGCATGATGATCACTATTACCATGGATAATCATGTTTTCTGGAAGCAGGATTTTTTTCTTTAACCCTCAATCATATTACAACCATCTCCAACATCAAGTAAGAAATTCAGGGAAATCAGGTTGACCTACCACACACATATTTCAACTGAGGTTCAAGACTTGGACATAACCTCCAGCAAACTGAATCGAATAAACTGGCATCAAAATTTTCAGGACATGTAAATTTTTGAATGAATGGTAGAATTTGGCTTAATTCCCCACCAAGAACCAAGAATTGAACACCAAAGGTTAGATTAGAATTGATTATGTATCGTATTAGTCTTTCAACCAGCTCAAGAGCATGCCTATGAATCATAGGTGGTTCATCCTAAATTATCAAAGAAGCTAATTTGAGAGCTTGAGCCTTTTGAAAATTATTTGAAATTCTTGATATATCAAGTTTTGATTTATTTTTGATGGGATTCAAAAGTTGAGATGAGCTGTCCTTTCAGTTTTTAGATTCATGACAGCCATTCCACTACCCAAAAATTTCAGAGATATTAACCCTTTATATCTGATAGAAGGTAACAAAAATTTATACATCAACGATTTTCCAGATCCCCCAGGTCCATCAATGAAGAATTAAGAAGTCTGTCAAGAATTTCATGAATTTTTTATCAGTTCAAAAATGTATCTCTGTCTACCATTCAGAAAAGAAGCATTTCTTAAGTCTTTTTGAGGTACTGGTGCATTTTGGTCTTCCTGAAGGATAGATTTTCTGTTGTTTGTTGTAAATTAAACCGTTTGGTAAAGTCTTGGAAGATCAGGTCAAGCCTCTTGAAAACTGGTTTCCAAGTTTTGAAATATTATTGGATCGATTGATGTTGATGATTTCATTAGAGAGACCCCTTTGGCCTGTTATTCCAGAATCAACCAAATCTTCAACCATTGGTTTGAATAAGAAATTCTAAAAACTAAGTGGTTGTGATGGTTGAAAAATTTCTAAGAGCATTCCAAATAACCTCCTAAAATGACATGGATTGATAGATTCATCCACTTAAAGCATAGTTTATTCCAAATGATGATCATACTCAAGTACACCCTTGGCCAAAGTTGCTTCTCTGAAAGTTGAGTAAGAAAATCCATTGATGCATTTGAGGTGATCAGAAGAAGTAGCACCAAATGAATTATTCAAAAGAAATCTGATAAAACAACTTTCTGCATCTTCAGGATAAACAGTGTAAATCCTTCTAATTTGAATAAACTCTCTGCCTAGGCATCCATTCTCTTCTCTTGGGATTCCAGGTGAAATGTTGATGAACTTCAGATTATTTGATTTTTATTTCCCTCGGACCAATTTAATCAAACAAAACCTGTTGTTGGCCAGGAAGATGAATAACTAGCCTTATCACAAAATTTGAAATAGTAGACAATTTGAATGAAAAAATTCTCCAAAATTCCTCTAAAGGAGCTTCCCATCTTGAATCTGTAAGCTCCCTGATGCCAGTAACCTTTCAGTCCTTTAGTTACAGAGAGTGATGAAGTGAAGGAATCATAATATTCCCAAAGATAAACACTTAAAGAGCTCCAATGATAGATATGTTAAGAGCAAGTGTAAGGTTTATGATGTTTTGGTTAAAAGGTTTTCAAGATTTTTTAAAAGAGGGGCCACAGTCTAATACTACTAGGGATCTTTACAGATAAACAACCTATCTTCAGGGGCTCACTTTGGACAGTATAAAACCCTGGAATAATGAGGGCCTTAATTAATCACTCAAAAAGGAAGTATCATCAAATCAATGGTAGAAATTGCTGAGAAAATTAGCACACACTCCAAGGAAGGAAGGAAATAAAGTTAATTATTTGAGTAATCAATCTCAAGATAACTTCAAGGATTCAGTTAAAGGGTTTCAGGGAAAAAGTGAATTTATTGTTGACTAAACTTCAATGAATCAATGATGGTGTTGAAATCATTCAATAAAAAATCAGACTGAGGCCATAAATCAATAATCACCTGATCACCAATTACAGATAGTCTGGAAAATAACTGATGAATTCTGGGTTTGAAAGAGACAAAGAGGGTCTGTATAAATAGCTTTTTTTTTTTTTTTTTTGGTGGAAAGGAGACTTCTCAGGGTGCTTAGAGAGGGTAGGATTCATTGAACATGGCTACCAAGCCGTTCAGGCCAAGTTTAGAAAATTCTCTTGGTTCTGTCAAACATCTGATCACAGATCTGCAGGATTAGAACATTAGTTTAGCTTCAGGATCTGCTATTGTGTTAATATGTTATTTTAGTGATTCTCAATGTTTCTTTAATTTTTACTATTATTATTTGATGAAGGTCATCATTAGTGGGTTTTTATTGATTTTCCATCACTTAATAATCACATTGATAATTTTCAATAATTTTGATGATGATTTCTTGATGTGTTCTGTGATCATCAAAGATCTGGATGGGTCCTTTTAATGGTGATCCTCAATGTTTGTTTCTTAAGTTAAAATACTTTAAAATTTAGTTTATAAAAATTTTATTTGATATTTTGTTTTTTTTAGACCATATACCATGCATATTTAACATTGTTAAATATGCGTGGAAGATCCTAAGGGGTTTTAGTAGTTAATGGCAGTAACATCAATCATTTTTCTCTTGATGGATCTGATGCGCAATGGTGTCAATTCAGATGTGTGTGGGGAAAGATATGCTGCATACAAGAATATTCTCAATTTCTGCATGCAGGTAAAAGCAGAGGTGCTTGGACTGCATGTAGGGATGCGGGTCTGTGAACAGGAATATTGACAAAACACATTTCTGTGTGTAATTCCTAAAATATACACAACACCTCAATTCTGACTGAATTTTAGTTTTAAGCCGTATATGTGACAACACATGTGAAAGATAAAGATGGCCAAAAGGTTCCATAGTGGTTCTGTGAATTTTTGTTCATTTTTGTTTAATTATTTAAAATATGAAGCAGTAAGAATTCAAGGGTTGGGTCAAGGAGTGACCCTACCTTATTTTGGGTGGGGAATCCAATTTTGTAATAATGATTATATATTTCATACTCCATTTTCATTTTATTAATTATTTTTTTTTTAGGGAGTTGAGTTTTTTACAACCCCAAAACTGGAAGTCATGCGGTTTCAACATTGCCACCACATCCCCCAATGTCCCCAATGCACGCAGTAAACCTGGAAAAAACACGGTTTTTGGGGGTTGTCAAAAAAAAAAAAAAAAAAAACTACTAGGGGATAGAAAGGCATCTCAAAACCCTTTAGAATAACTCAGATAAATTCTTGCCATTTTTAAGGCTTTCAAAATTTCCCTCAAAAAACTGAAAAAAAAAGAAGCTCCATGTCTCAAATCTTTTCACATTTTTTAATCTTTTTTCTTTAATTATTTTGAGAAATCTGAAGAGAAAAAAAAAAGTTTCTAAATATGGAAGTCCATTCTATCAAAATTTTTCAAGAACTTTAGTACTTCATTTTCCCACCAGAAAATGGGATTTAAATAAAAAAAAAAATGAGAAATTATTTTCAATTCTTCTTCTTTTTTTTTTTTTTGTTATTTTTCCATAAGATTTTCCAAATTTTCAGTTTTCATTAGTTTAGTGGAAAATTGAAAAGGGCCCAAAAAAAAATTATCTGGGGATTTTTTTTAAAGCTTATTGTTTCCCCAAAGAATTCATAATTGAAAACACAACAGTGGTGTTTTTTTGCTCTAAATCAATGAGTAAAAAAAAATATATGAAAAATTGAGAAAAAAAAAATTCAGACAAATCATTCAATCAAGATCAATTTGTACCACTTTATTATTTTTACTACCAGGAAAAAAAATCTTCAAATCAAGTTCCAATTTATTATGAATCTGTCATACTGACACCTAACTCAGTCCAGCCTCAGAAAACTCAGTGCAACCCTCAGGCCAAATCTACTTTCCAAGGAATTTCAACCTCAGGGATCTGGAGATTTACATCCATATATCTCCTTTCAACTTCATATCCTCAGGATCTTCATGTCTCACTTATCTAAATATAGTCTAAGCTCATAGAATATGCAGATAGACTCCATAGGCTTGCACATACTTAATATCCAAGGTCTGCACACACTCTAATCTTATTAACTCTGTCTAACCCATACTCTGTTATGTTTTACCCTTTGGGAATCCTTATGAACATCCTCTTGCAGATTGTATTACATACTCTCTCTACTTAGTACATAGTTTCATGACCTCCATCTACACTGTACATCCTTCAACTGTACTCTACCAACTTAGACAGCCCAGACATGTAACCTTGTCCCAATGTGGAAGCAGCCTAAACTAATGTAGTAGCATACCTTATCAGCCCTCTATGTTACATTGACTGCTCCCCTGTCATTAAATATGTAGTCTGAGCCCCAACCAACTGTACCTCTGTTGTAGCTCCAGCCCTTGTCTATTTAAACTGGCCTCCTCTTCCTCCTTCCTGATTTTTCCCCAAGAAATCAGTTTACTACTTCTTACTAGGAATTCATCCCAGCAAGTGTCATCAGCACCTTATCTTCAATTTAATCCTACTCTTCTCCTTGTAGCATCTTCCAGTACTCTTTCCCCCAAGCCTACTGAGATTAGAGTCCACTTTGTGCCAAGCCCTGCTTTCAAGTCAGAAGCCTTTGTGAAAGAATCAAATCTTCCCATTTTTTTAATTCCTTGCTAGCAAAAGCCTTCCAAAGGGAATCTAATTGGGGAGCTAGCCACAGTTCAGAATTATAGTGGAAAGAAACTATGTTCTGAAAATCTTCCAAAATAATTAAACATATGGAAGAGGTTTGAGAATTGTCAGTTGGAAGTGAATAGAGGTGAAAATAAGTTGATGGCATCAACTTAGATAAAAGTACCACTGGCATTTTGTATGTATCTGCAAGCAGTAAACCATGGCAAGGGAAGTTCATCCAGGAACTTTTAGGGGCAGGTCCAGAAGTGTGGTTGAGGTGTTTTCTTGCTTTGTAAAAATTTTCATCCCAGACTTGATCCATGAAGTTTTCATCCTTGAAGATAGAGTTTGATTCGATTTCCTTGATAATTTCCTGATGCATTGAGCTCCAATCATCATATTTATGGCTCAAATTAACTGCTAATGATCTAAACCCACAGTTCTCATCACCCATCACATCTTGAAAATTTGAAATTTGTGGTATGGCTGTCTTTGGGAAAATGAAATTTTAGTATTGATACTAAGGAAAAAAACATGAGTATTATTTAAGATGAAAATAAAAAAACAATTCATAATGACTTTATCAATAGCCACAAATTCAAAATTATCAGAAGATAAAAAAGACAATGTTGTGACCTTCATCCCAAAAAAAAACAAGGGCTTCATAAGTGAACCATAGAGCAAGATTAATTCAGAAATTTATTCACCTTTTTTATTTCAGAGGCTGTGGCTGTGGGAGAAAAGATTGGATTCCCAGGAGGCCTATAAGCATCTTCATCTTAATCTTGTTGTTTTGTTCTCTTGATCCTCTCAAAAGTCCCAGGACTCAAATTCTGTGAAACAAACCTCTTATTGATGATGGTTCCTGACCTCTGAGTGACAAATGAAAATATGACAATCAATGGAAACTAGAAAAACAATCCTGATCCCCCCAAACCTAAAAGAAAATTACTAGCTGTCTTTATTATATCCAATTCTTCAAGATCTTTGAATTCTTCTCCACTCAATTAATTTTCTTTTATAAACTCATCCTGTTCATAATACAGTGTTAGCTTAATTACAAAAAAAAAAAAACCTCTTCCTCTGATTCCTGTTTCTTTTTTCCCTTGGCCTTTCCATGGTCTTCTTTTCCTTTCCTTTTCCTCAGATTATGAAATTAGAGAAAAACAATTGCAAACCATATCCTGTTAATATCAATTCAACATAAAGGGATAAAAAAACACAAAAATAAAAAAAATAACCATTGAATTAACCACTTGGTGCTTCCTTGGTATTCTTCTTCTCTTAGGTACTTCAACATATTCAAACCCAGATGGATCCCTCTTAGATGAATGCTGAGAAAATCTTTTGCTTTTATTGGGGGATCCTTTGGTTCTTCCACAAATTTTCCTTTATTCCTTTGATAGGGGTTCTCAAATGTGAGTCAGTTGATACTTCCCTTTTAACAGTTTCATCATTTCTCCAGGGTAAAAATTTTGTTCTCCTGGGTGCAATTTAAGGAATTATTCAAAGATTTCATTCTGAAGCTGGTGTATGTTGGTTGATTGGGAAGGTGATTCATGAGATGATTCAGAAGGTTGGCATGACCCCTTCTCAGCAAGCTATGAATAATTCCAAAATAAAATAAAAAAAACTTCAGAAATCAATGTTAGAATTATTTTTTTCTCCAAGAAAAGAAAACATACTGCAATAGGAGGTTTGACATGCCACTGGGGATGAAAATCATCAAGAAAAAATTGTTGCATCTTGAGATTGGCCTTCTTCACTTGGTGTACACAAGGAATTCCCATCAAAGAAGGATAATCACAATCAGAAAAGTTGGTTGACTTTTCTAATGAAATGTGAAAGGAATGCACAATCTTGAGAGCATAGTGGCTCATTTTTCCTGAGAGGTGTTCAACAAAATACGGGAGACCAATCAAGCTCTTGAAGTCTTGCTGAGAATTTTCATGGAGTTGAATTGAAACTCAATGATATATTTGGTGAACTAAATCAGAAAAGGAACCAGAAGAATTTGTGATAAATTGTTTGACATAAGAGTGAAGCTCTTCTATTCTAGATGTTCTGGTATTTCCAAAATTCAGGTGCTTTTTTGCAGCATATGAAAAAAAAAATTTTTTAGAGGAAGTCAGTTGTCAAGAAGGTGGTCAGAAGTAGGGGGATTCCAGACTACATTCAGTTTGGTAAAATTATCTTGATAAGAATTTTCAGATGTGGATTTGACCAGAATATTCCAGTGTTTTCTGAATATCATCCATCATTCTTCAGATTTAAAGTGTTTTCTAAAATTTGTCTGAATGTTTTTGAATATATGCTAGACACAGAGTTAATGATGAGAGTTGGGAAATAAAGTTTCAATGGAATGAATCAGGGCTTTCTCTTTTTCAGTCACAATGACTTTGGGTTCTTTTTTTTTCAATAATTTATGAAGCTGATGGAGAGACAATTTATATTCTTCCTTTCTTTCTTGGGAGAGGAAAAATAAACCAAACAAGAATTTTCTAGCACAATTGTTGACCCCAATAATTTGAAGAAGAGGTATGGTAAATTTGTTGGTTTTATAGGTACATTCCATCATTAATACTGATGGAAAGAGCTTGATTAATTTGATAAAATCTGGGTGAGAAATGAATAAATAACTAATATGGCCATTTTGATTATTGATTTCATATGTAAAAGAAGAGTTTCTTAATTCCATTATTGAAGCTTTTATGGGTGATTTACCTTCCAGTTTTTCTTTTTTAATTTTTGATCTTTTGTCATAGATTGTACTAAGGGTTGTGTGAACAGGAGAATTGGAGGACTGAATTAATGAATTAAGAATTTTCAGGGGAGGAACCCCAGCTTTGGTTAAAGACTTGACCATATCCTCTTGATCACCCTGAATACTTCTATGAAATGGATGGGTGGATCAGTCAGTTGATGGTGGATGATTGTGATCAGGGCATTGGATTTTTATTTCCAAAAGAACAGACCTCTTTTAAAAGCTTCCAGAGAATTTGAAGGGACAGTTTGTTTTTCTAGTTGATGGAAGTCTTTTGCTATCCAAATTGGGTTTATATTCCCCAGATTTTTTACATTGGTAAGTATATCTTTGCTCCATAGTATTGGAGACGTTGGTGGAAATGGCATATCCATGGAATTTAGCCCACTCTTGAACAGCATCCACAAGTTCCCCCTTTGAGTGATATGATAATTTAGGTGGAGGAGCTAAAGGGTTCAAATCATGATGGTGACATAAATAAGTTGAAGAAGTAGAATGAGAAGCAGAAGAGGCAGATAGTGGAGCAGAAGAAGAAGCAGCAGAGGAAGATAGTAAAATTGGGCTGATGTGTTGTCCAGGCATTTTTTGATTGGGATTTTGATTTTGAGATGGTTTTTTTTATGAAGGCTTGATTTTCTTTTTGATTTTTGATTGAGTTTTTGGATTCAGGGGGGTTGATTTAGTGGGCCTGGAGTGTTGAATTTGATTGTTTGAGTTGTTTTGAGTATTGATGCGTGATTGGTTGATTGCTGTTGAGTTGTGATGATTGGTAATGGTAGTGATGATTGGTAATGGTAGTGATGATTGGTGTGGTGTGGAGTGGATTCTGGATTTTGACAAGTGATTTTTTGGTTGAGGAGAGGATTTGACCGCTCCAAGAGGTGAGGAGGAGACAGGAAATAATTCAAAATAATATTGAATATCAGATTATTCATTTAGAAGAGCCCAAAAATGTGGACCTACCCCCAGAAGGGGTTTAAAAATGGTATTTTGAGGTTAGACATTTGAGGGCCAAAGCAAGGAGAAAAAAATATGAAAAAAAATACATTTGTGTTTCATTTGAAGTGAATTTTAAAACTTTAAACCCAGTTTTTCCATAAAAACAATCAAAATAGTATCAGAAATTTCTTTAAAACACACCCCAAAACAGACACTTCCCATTGTTGTTGTAGATGCATCAAATTTTTTTGGGTGAATAATGTAAGAATCAAAAGAGCTTGGGCTCTGGATAAATTAAAGGTAAAGAGAAATGAATGAAAGGAGCTTATAACTTCAAGTGTAACAGATCTCATGACAGGAGGAAATGGGAACTCCGGTTGGTTTGGTGAATGAACAGATGATGAATTCCACTTGAGAGCACCATGGTTTATATAGACTAAATACATGATTGGCCAACAAGCGGTTGAGTACAAAATGAATAAGGCAAAATTAACATAAGCAGTTTAAGTGACATGGTAAGTGAAACGTTATGCTTGGACAGTCTGACAATCACTACTGAGAACACAGCCTAGTTATATTTTAACCATTACTTTAATACTTCAATAACAAAAATGATATAAATCAAATCAATCCAATCAATGATACTTCAAACTCCAGTGAAAGTCACATATATATATACTCAAATTCTAACATACCCGCTTGACTTGCACTGGAGGAAGTTACTTTCTGAAATGAATCTAACTCTTTTTCTTCAATTAACTTTATGTTCTAACAACTTTTGGAATTATTCTAAATACAGGTTAGTGACTGATAACAAGATGAGCTGATTGACTAGTAAACTTCCTGGGGCATATTTGAATTTAAATGCTATCTTTCAGTATGATATCTACTATTTGCTGGAAAATTCTTCAGTTCAAATGTGATAGATTGGTCAATCCCGTTGATATTGAGTTGATGATTGATTGATTGATTGATTTATTGATTGATTGATTGATTGATTGATTGATTGATTGATTGATTGATTGATTGATTGATTGATTGATTGATTGATTGATTGATTGATTGATTGATTGATTGATTGATTGATTGATTGATTGATTGATTGATTGATTGATTGATTGATTGATTGATTGATTGATTGATTGATTGATTGATTGATTGATTGATTGATTGATTGATTGATTGATTGATTGATTGATTGATTGATTGATTGATTGATTGATTGATTGATTGATTGATTGATTGATTGATTGATTGATTGATTGATTGATTGATTGATTGATTGATTGATTGATTGATTGATTGATTGATTGATTGATTGATTGATTGATTGATTGATTGATTGATTGATTGATTGATTGATTGATTGATTGATTGATTGATTGATTGATTGATTGATTGATTGATTGATTGATTGATTGATTGATTGATTGATTGATTGATTGATTGATTGATTGATTGATTGATTGATTGATTGATTGATTGATTGATTGATTGATTGATTGATTGATTGATTGATTGATTGATTGATTGATTGATTGATTGATTGATTGATTGATTGATTGATTGATTGATTGATTGATTGATTGATTGATTGATTGATTGATTGATTGATTGATTGATTGATTGATTGATTGATTGATTGATTGATTGATTGATTGATTGATTGATTGATTGATTGATTGATTGATTGATTGATTGATTGATTGATTGATTGATTGATTGATTGATTGATTGATTGATTGATTGATTGATTGATTGATTGATTGATTGATTGATTGATTGATTGATTGATTGATTGATTGATTGATTGATTGATTGATTGATTGATTGATTGATTGATTGATTGATTGATTGATTGATTGATTGATTGATTGATTGATTGATTGATTGATTGATTGATTGATTGATTGATTGATTGATTGATTGATTGATTGATTGATTGATTGATTGATTGATTGATTGATTGATTGATTGATTGATTGAATTATTTGGAGTACTATCAACGGTCAAACAACTGTTTGGTTGGAAGTCTTTGAAGAGATCATTCACTAAATCAATGTACGGCAGATGATCATGGCCCTGTGAGCTTGGAGGATCTAAACCGTTAGGATTGTGATGGAGTCCCACCAAAGGCAAAGCTATTGTTGAGAGGCTGGAGCTTACGTTGGTTGTTGGGGGCTTTTTGATACTTGTACTTGAGTGATTTCTGGGTGAGGTCATGGCTGTGATGGCCAAGGCGGTGATCAAACGTTGATTTGATAGAAACGGAAATTTGGATGGTTGTTGTTGCGACCATTGATGATGGGAATCCCAATGATCCAATGGTTGGGATCTTGGTTGGGAATGTGCCAAGCTATGGATCAAGAACTGTTTTGTAGACTTCCTAGGTGGTGGGATCCCATCTTTCCTAAGTATGGATGACGAGGAGGAGGAGGTTGATATGAGTGAGGGTGTTGAATTGGCGCTGGTCCTCTTTCTTTCCAGAAACTTTTCTAATTCATTGACTTGTAATGGACTTGCTAACAACACACTGGAAGTAGTCAAGGGAGTTGAAGTGACTGGTGTTTCCTGGAACAATGAAAGATTGACGCTAGTTTTTTGTGAAAGATTGACGACTAAAGGATTCGGAGTGATGGTGGGTTTAAACTGTTTTTGACTCTGTAGATTGTATGAGGAAGGACTGTTGCTGATGGCAATTGGAGAATTAGTTGTTGGATCCGAGGCCCAGTTTGTCTTAGCGGTAAGATCAGCAATTGATTCTCAAACCTCAGTACCGGGAGATTGCAGTTAGGTAGCAACCAACGAGTCCCCCAGTCTTCCAATTGAACTCAATTGATGGCTTGCAGGTTGGAGGTATGTCTATCTCTTCTCAAATGAGTCCCTGATGACTGAAAAGAGGGAGGGTGAATGTTTGAAACTGTTGGAGACCAGTCAAGGATCTGCATGAGAGGCTGGGTCCAACATTGCTAGTCGGTTGGTAGAGACAAGAACTTTGAGATGTGAGGGTTGGAGGAGATGATGAATTGGTAGATCTATGCTGGTCCAAGTCAAGTTGAATATAACACGGAAACGGAGAGTAAAGTGATTGGGACGTTGAGTAGGAAGGTAGGATCTTGATTTGGTTGGTGGGAAGCTAGGATTTTGATTCAATTCATTGGCTTTTCCTTGCTAGGCCTAGTAATCATCAGCTTTGAGTTGACATGCGTTTCCTTGATTTACCAAGTTTGGCTCTATCTGCTGTGGCTGAGCTAGGACCGGTCAGTTGTTGAAGTGGAGTCAAATTTGATGGTTGATGAATGTGATGAGCATGAGTGTCACTAACAAGGCTCATCACCATCTCACCCCCTCGCCAAAATAGTTGAAGATTGGCTTTTGGGATGAGACTGTTGAAGGCGGACAGTTTGAATGAAGTATAGTTGGCTCAGGTTGAGCAAAGGCTTTTAACCATGTCAGAATAAAAAGAGCTTGGGCTCTGGATAAATTAAAGGTAAAGAGAAATGAATGAAAGGAGCTTATAACGTCAAGCGTAACGGATCTCAGGACAGGAGGAAATGGGCACTCCGGTTGGTTTGGTGAATGAACAGATGATGAATTCCACTTGAGAGCACCATGGTGTATATAGACTAAATACATGATTGGCCAACAAGTGGTTGAGTACAAAATGAATAAGGCAAAATTAACATAAGCAGTTTAAGTGACATGGTAAGTGAAATGTTATACTTGGACAGTCTGACAATCACTACTGAGAACACAGCCTAGTTATATTTTAACCATTATTTTAAAACTTCAATAACAAAAATAATATAAATCAAATCAATCCAATCAATGATACTTCAAACTCCAGTGAAAGTCACATATATATAAACTCAAATTATAACAAATAATTGATCCTAAAAATCCCCAAATAATTTTTTTGTGCCCTTAAAAATGCTAACTAAACTACTGAAAACTGAAAATTTGGAAAATCTCATGGAAAGATAACCAAAAAAAGAACTGAAAATAATGTCTCATCTTTCATGTAAATCCCATTTTCTGGTGGGAGAGTGAATTACTAAAATTCTGAAAAGATTATAATTGAATGGTATGCCATATTTGGGAAAAAATTTTCTCTTCATATTTTTCAAAATGATCAAAGACAAAATATTAAAAATGTGAAAAGATTTGAGACATGGAGCGTTTTTTTTTTTCAGTTTTTTGAGGGCAATTTTGAAGGCCTTAAAAATGGCCAAAATTTTTCAAAGTTATTCTGCAGGGGTTTGAGATTCCTTTCTATTCCCTATTATTTTCCTTTTTTTTTTAAGACCCCCAATAAAAAAGTTTTTTCCAGGTTTACCACGTGCATCACGGACATTGGGGGACGTTGTGGTGACATCAAAACCACATGATTTCCAGGTTTGGGGGCCTGAAAACCTCAACACCCTTTTTTTTATTGATTTTATTTTTTTTCTACTTTGACAGTTTGCTCTGTTTAAGTGGTAAGCTGACAGAATCCCTAAAAAAATTCCTCAAATCCGAATCTGCACCAAGATCCACAGTAATCCAATCATTTTCCTTATAAATGTATCTGTAGATGTATCACCAGGGGAGAAATGGAGGCAAATTATAGCATGTGCCACCCTGTAAAAATTTTTCAAATTGGTTACAGCTGGGTTTTAACTCTGTCCAAATACCAGCAATCTATAAATAACTCCCAAATACCCACACAAAAAATTCTGTTGAAATACTCTATAACCAATTTGGAATCAAACATTATTCATGCTTGGAAGGAGTTTCAATTGTAGCTCAAGGTTTATTGAGAATTTCTAATGTATTTTGGTGATTTATGGTTAAAAAAACAGTTTTATACAGGTAATACCAATATTTTTAAATTTTTCATTCTTGGAAATTCCTTCCAAAATTTGAGGTATTTTCTCAAAGTGTGAAATTTGCACTTTGAGGGTTTCACAACAGGTTATTCTTTTGAAGTTGCTTTATCCCCTCTTCCACATGCCCAATTTCATCTTTGAGAGGCCTCAAGTAGACCAGTCTATCATCAAAATAAACCACAAGGTATTTCTCTACAACATCAGAAGAAATGTCATTAAAAAAATGTTGAAAGGTAGAAGGAGCATTGCAGAGGCCAGAAGGCATATAAGCGTTAAGTCAAATAAATAGATAAATCTTGGGAAAATTTTCCTGCTGTTAATCTGGACCTTGAAATTTGGAAAAAAAACCAGTCAAGCTGGTTCCTTATTCATTTCAAAAAAAAATCATATGCTGTTTTCAAATCTGTTCTTTGAATTAATATACTCACAGGGATGAGCCTGTATATGCATCAAAAATTTGATAAAAAATCCAGTATTGCAAGAATATTTACTGAATGCTTCAAGCATTGAAAGATTTTCTAATAAGTTAATTATTTCAAAAAAAAATGATATTGAGAGTGTAATTAGCTATTATATTCATACTGAAAGAATATTCATCAACTTATATAATTTTTTTGGGGCCTTTTTACCCATGTTTTTGGTTGATAGTCAATAGAACCATCACTCTTGTTTCTGATTTCCCATCATGGCCAGGACTGAAAATATCAAATTTCTGAAAAAACAATCAAAGAAGTTCATTATTTAACTAAAAAATAAACACATTTTTGTATCTAAAATTCTTAAAGAAGCACAATTTTTTCAAATTAAAAAAAAATTATTGGTTACTCTTGTTGGCTTATTATGCAAAGCTGAATCATTAGCTGCAAAAAATCCACAACAGGAGTGGAGTAAAATAATCAGTGAGTCAGTCAGATAAAACCAATCTATAATATCTTTCCAAATTCTTTCCCCTTGCGGATACTCCAGTTTGTTGATACCATTGTAGAAAATAAATTTATTAGGATATTTTGAAATCTTTTATTATTTAATTGCCTTCCTGGTTTCCCTTCAGCTTTCTTTATTTGATAATTTTTCATGATTGGGTGTAATCTGGTGTTGGTTTTTTTCATTGACTCCACAGCATCAAACTTTTAACAAATAAATTTTGAAATAGCTTTCACAGGGTTTTTTAGCCTACAGTATTGCTATATTTGTCAAATAGCATGTTTAAACATTCAACCATTCAAATATTCTGTTATCTACCCTTCAAAAAAACTTGGTCAATTTCTTTCCAAATGATGAATTTTCTATAAGTTTTTATGAGTGAAACTTGGTTGGTTTAGTATGCACCCATCAATTTTCTTGTAATTTATCTCAAAGATTTTTACTGGTAGATATGATTCAGAAAAAGAAATTTCAGTTTTTCTCTTGGAAAAGGGTGGAAACAGATTCAAGGTATTCAAGACTGTGGCAATTGAGTTTCAGCCCCTTCATGATATAATTTCCATCCCAGGGTTGATGGAATTATCCATGTTGAAAATTTAGGATGTGGTGTTCAATTTTCTTTTTAAAGGATTAAAAATATGAATTAAATCCACAAATGCTTCAAAATTGAGACATAAATGTCTCCCAGACCTTTTCCCACAGGTCTGAGGGACACTATATACATTAAGGATTGCAAAAAAATGGCATGCACATACACAGTGTGAAGGAGTGCCTGGGGTGAGAAAACACACATTTTGGGGATTCTTTGGGCCTTCAAGGCCTTTAAACATGAATTGAGGACCTGGGGGGCCAATATAGGGTGGGTCTGACTGTGTTAGAATTCTTTGGAGAATTCAAATATGGGAAACAATTGATTAAATTTGATATTTAAAAATGCAATAAATATGAATTTCTTTTGCAATCAATTCAAATCTGATGTCAGATTTGAAAAAAAACTTCATGATGTATGAAAAAAATAAGAAAAATGATAAGAATCCATTTTCTTTACACACAATGGAATATTTCAAGTGATATTGAAACACTGTTGTACAAAACAATAGAATTTTTTTCATGTTTTTTTTTATGTTGACCTTTTTGATGCTGGGAATTAAAATATATTGAAATATCTTGAAAAAATGATTGAATGGTCAAATAATCATAAAAAATATAAAAAAATATTCCTTCCAATGAAATTGAACATTTCTGATGGAATGTAAACATGTTTGTAACAAAAATAATAAAAACATAAAAATGCTACATATATCAATTTCATGAAAATAATTAAATTATGCTCAAATATTCCAATTAAATCTGCTTTGAGTAAATAAATAAATAAAATTAAATATAGAGAATCATTTTTCTTATTGGTGCAATCCTTTAAATCATGGTTGTTCTGCGTCCTTGCGCCATCACTCCTACATGGACAAATACTTTATTTCACTGTCATTTACTGAAAAGATTTTTCCTGTATTCTGATACTGCAGCCCGGCAGCTGAGTCTCTTGAAACCTCAAAAAGTTTTTTCTTTAATTTTGGAAGCATTAAAACCCCTTTAAAAATTCAATCAAATCATAAATGGATAAATAAATAATAAACAATTCTTTGGAATTTTGGATCCTTTTTTTTTGACTTTTTAATTATTTTTTTTGGTGATTCAAGCTTTCAGAAAGTTGAAAAAATACTGAAAAAAATTTCTATTTTTTTTGGATTCTTTGGATGTATTCTTTTACCTTGAAGAATTCATTAAAAAAATCAAAAAAATTAAAAAAACCAAATTTCTCATTGCACTTTTGGATCCTTTTATTTTCATTTTGAATTCAATTTTTTTGGTCATTCAATCTCCAAGAAAGCTAAAAAGAATTTTAAAGAGCTTTTAAATATTCTTTGCAGATTTTTTTGATGTATTCTTATACCATAAAAAATTCATTCAAAAATCAACAAAATTAATAAAAAAAAAATTCTCATTGCACTTTTGAATCCTTTTCTTTGACTTTTTAATTATTTTCTTTGGTTTTTCAAACTCATAGAAGGTTTATAAATCTATCAAATAGATTTCCAACATTCTTTGGGATTTTTTAGATGCATACTGAGCCTCCAAGAATTGAATCCAAAAAAAAACACTTCAAATTAACACATCCATTGCAATTTTATTTCTTTACATCTGGAATCAAACTTTCCCTCAATTTATTTTTTATGAACTTTAAAATGGAATCAAAAGATGCAAATGAAGCATAATCAGAATGCTTTTCACATGCTTTACCAATCAAATTATATATGAAAATGAAAACAATTCAAAAGAAAAGGGATGGTTTGTTGTTATTTTTAACTTTCTGAAAGCTTGAATCACCAAAAAAACAAATTAAAAATTCAAAAAAAAGGATTTAAAACTCAAATGATTTTATATATATATATTAAAAAAGGGTTAAATAGATTTTTCTTTCATATTTATTTAATTATTCATGCACTTGATGTAGTTTCTTTTGGAATTTATAATCAAATCTGAATTCCTCACATTCAA
Source organism: Puccinia polysora (assembly GCA_025617555.3). Lineage (NCBI taxonomy): Eukaryota > Fungi > Basidiomycota > Pucciniomycetes > Pucciniales > Pucciniaceae > Puccinia > Puccinia polysora. The sequence goes on from CM062640.1 coordinate 26,528,541, forward strand.
TGTTTTTATTTTAAATTTTTATATTTTGTTGAACTATTTTAAAAAAAATATTTACATTCCATTAGAAATATCATTTTATATTTAAATCAATCAATTTTTGATTTCATCATGATTATTATGCTCTTGAATTAATTCTTGGTTGGACTATTATGGTATATGTTTATTCTAATCAAAAAACAGGAATATGAATAATTTTTCTGCCCCTTTTTCTGTTTGGTATACAGTATTTAAATCTCACTGGAAATATCTCTTCTTATTAAAAGAAATTAATTATTCCTACTTAATCTTTTTATTTTTTTTAATTGATGAATATTTTGTTTAAATATCTGAATATAATTTGATTGTCCTCATGAACTACCAATATTTAGTTTTTTTATTCTTTATTATCATTTTTGGTACAAAGATATTTAAATTCCATCAGAAATAATGAATTTTCTTCAAAGAAATGTGTTTTTTATCTCTAAGTATAAAGAGATTGAAATCCTTCCCACATATGATTTGGAATCAATTTCCTTGGGCTTTTATTCATTTAATAATGCTTTCTTATATGCAACTCTTTTGTTCAATTCAGTCTGCATTTTTTTTCTCAGTGCAATTTTTTTTCAAAAATTCACACACAAACTGATGTGTGTAGGTACATATGGAAGGTTTCAAAAAATCCAACTAAATATTTGTATTTATATACATTTTGTGGGATTTATTTACATATTTAAGGTTTGTGTTTATTATTTTTAATGATCTTCAACTGCCTTTTGTATTTTTATAAGGTTCACTTTGTACTATCACACACATAGAGGGCCAACACATGTTAAAAGGAAGATAATGTAACAAGGAATACAGATATAACAAGGAAATCATATTTAAAATAAGACATTGAAAACACATGTAATGAAAACTAATTCACAAATTGGTTCAAGCTTTTGTTTTTGAAGATTAAAAATTTATATAAACCCCCTTCCATTGCACTTTGATTTTATTTATGGTATTTCAAGCTCATTTGGGCACCCACTGAAATTGGCCAATTTTTTGCTAAAGTGTGCTGTGCACCCCATAAAGCCCCTGTGGCACCCCCAAAACCCCGCTTGAAAAATAGCCAAGTGCAACTTGGCATACAGCCAAGTTTGGGTGGGTTGGGCCAAATTTTGACTTGGCTAACACCTAACCCAATTGGCCACACCCACCAAAATCAATGATTGGAGGTAATTTTTTTTATTTATGTATTTCTTGGTCTTTGTTCTCCTGTTTACCAGCTGGGTTTTTCCCTCCTCTTTCAATTAAATTGGAACTTGTCTTGTTCTTTTTGTATCCTCTCTGATTGAATTTCAATCCTAATGCTTCTTTCATCTGTTGAGGACTTACATACACCTTTTGTTGTGGAATTCATCTTACAATCTCCATCCCTTCAACTCAACCCAATCATCATTGATTGACTAGACTTCCATCGTCATCATCAATTTATTGGCTGAGAGAGGAGAAAAGGGAAGACAGAAAATGAGGGGGTGGGAGGGAGGTGCCAAAAGCTTGGTCTTGGCCAATTAAAACTTGGCTGTTAAGGTAATATGATCATTTTTCAACTTCTTGAGATCAAGCTTCTAGATCATACTATACATCCTCCAGAGTAAGTCAATATATCTTAGAAGTTGGATATTGTTTTTACCATCCAGTTAATCTGTGCACCCCTTCATACCTCATCAATCCCTTGGTCCATCCAATACTCCTGACAATAAGGTCATACCCAGATTTGAAATCTTTGAAACCTTGGCTTCACCTGTTTGGCGGAAGCCGCACCACCCCTCACATAATTACTTATCTGACACTATAAAGTCAGATTTACCCCTATTGACAAAGATAAGCTTTACTGAGTCACAAGCTCTTTGGCTTGTGACTTGCTGTAACACGGCCAAAAAAAACCCAAAGTCACAAGCTCCTGTCCCCAGGGACGTTCGGCAGCGGGGCCCGAACTCTGGCCGGTAGTTCTGGGGGCGAGGCAGCCGAACAAAGCCCCCAGAGCGAGCAGCCGTCTGTCGTTGTTCAGGTTTTACCCCACCCAAGAAAAAAGTTAACGACAACGGCAGGATTTGAACCTACGCGGGGAGACCCCAATTGATGGTAGATCGTCGGAGATCCTAGGAACACTCATTCTAGTCAATCGCCTTAACCGCTCGGCCACGTTGTCTTGCATGGCGATCCGCAATTTACTTTCTGGATTATACTGGCCCGATTTCCAAACCTCGGCCGTTGTTTGGCAGAAACCAAAATCAAAACCTACAAAAGCCCCGCGATAGAAATGGATCCAAGTCCGAAACCGATCGAAAGGTGGATGGGCTGTCGCGGTTTGGAGTAAAAGCACCATATATCCGATGAGTAAGAACATAGCAGCGGATAAAGTGTCAGGAGTTATGTATGTACTTAGAGTGAGACTAGTCTCATTTACCAACATCCTACCCAATTCGGGCTGGATCATATAAATAATCTTCTGCCATAGATCGATCGCTGTTCAGAAGTTGGCTTCGAAGGGAACGATTAAAATACCCCATCCAATCCCAACCAAACCAATCATCACTTCAACCAAAAAGACTTGGACGTTACGTTTGTATTCCGCAGCGCAACCAGAAGCGGAAATCAAGCCTGCTGGGCACACTCAAAATCCTGCTGGGAATTGTTCCAAGTTGTAATTGTGAGTGTGCCCAGACAAGCTTGAAATACTATACTTCCACCTCAATCCAGAAATAAACACACTTGAGTTTATTTTCACTTATAACTTTCATAAGGCTTTCAATACATGTACATTCAGACACAAAATGAGTAACTCCCCAAATTTATCACACGGAAGAAGTTCCTCCTCCCCTTAATTTGTGGTTCCAAATTTGATGCACCAATAAAATCACAATGCCCTTCTTTATTATACCTATCACCATCATAAGGGAAAATTTGATCCTCAGTTTTGTACAAATCAATCCCTCAGGCTTGCTGATCCATCTTCAAAACATATGGGTCAAAGAGTTTGAAAAATACCAACAGGAGACCAAATAGCTGCAATATGGCTGGAAGGTATGGTATTTCCTTATTTTTTCTGATTATGATATTAAAGGTTTTATGATGGATTTTTGTTAAAAACAGGCAATTATACTTCTCAATTGACCCAAAGAGATGTTAGAATCAGGAACTTGGATGGCTCCTTGAGGATTATTAGTTAACTGAGCCAATTTTTTGACCCTCTGCACCATGTTATTTTTTGGAATTACGGTGAATTGGGTTTGTTTCTAGATTTGAAAGAAAAACCAGGAAAGAATAGTTTAAATACCATGAATTATTATCTAAATTTCCCACCATTTTTCACCCTTATTATTCAATTTTTCACTGTGGTGGTTGTCTATTCCAACAATATCATTTTTACCAATAAATAAAAATTGAGAAATAAAGATTATCCTTTATTCAGCATGATGAAAATAATATAAGGTTTGAGCAGTTTAAGGTGTTTTGGATTCCATAAACAATGTTGTTGAGATGGTTCAGGTAAAAATTAAGTTTTTTTTATATTTCTGATATGGTGTCTAAAGCCTGTTTGGGTGGCACATAAAGTTATTCCTTTTTTTAAAAAAAATTGCACATGGTGCTTTGTAAAGCTCACTTGGTTTCCAGCCCAGTCATTTGGGTGCCTTTTAAAGCCTGCATTGACACACAGCCAAATTATTCTGGCAACATGTAAATTTCCACTTGGCGCCAATCAAAGCTTGTTGCAATTTTCCAGTCACCACTCATTATTTAGAGTTTTTACCTAAAAAAGCATGAAAAAAAGACTTGTATTTCTTATGATGCATATAAGCAGAAGCTCATGTAGCAATTAAATACTGTTCATTTGATAGGGTGGTGCAACAATCACTACAAAGACAACTCAGAAAAACACCAATTTCCTCCAGTGCCAGCCAGCTAAACACACTTTTAACAAATTGAAGAGTGGATCCCGCAATGGCTACTTTTCTCATTGAAATTGGCCAGTTTACACTCATGCCAACCAAAAATCACTCACCCCTGATGACAAGCATCCAATCAAAACAATCCAGCAAACCAAAATCATCAGAAAACAAATTCTATTCTACAATAAATCACCAAACTAAATTTATGAGAATTTTTTATTCCCTGATTCAAAAATTTTCTATCTAATTTGGATTTCATCCTTTATTCCTACCTCAACTCACTTGTACAAACTAATCTCAGAATTGCATTCCCAAAAATATATTTGGAAGTGGTGCTTGAATTTTTTTTTTGTATCCTGGGCCATCTCAGCCACCCTATCATACTCATAGTATGCAATTCTAGAATCAAAATTAAAATTTAGAGAGATGATAGATTGTTGGGAGGAGTGGAGGAAAGTTGAAGCGGGTTGGTCAGGTGCAAAATTTGATTAGGATCCAAGATTGGAACTCTGAAAGCTCAACCCAATCAAGCTCTCTGGGTGTGCAAGCAATTGCTCTGGGCTCCTATCCAATTTGTTCTTGTTGTGTGCCAAGTGGACATGGAAAAGCTCCAAGATGTGCTTGATAGACCATAAAACTTTCAGAGAGGCTGCCTTGGACAAGGGTCTATTTGATGAAAATGATCATTTGTAAACAAAAATGCAAGAAGCTGAGGAATATCTTCAAGCTTCTGAGATAAGGAAGTTTTTGGGGGTGCATTTATCAATTTTTACTCCTGCAGAAGAATGTTGTCAATGTGATTTTTCCTTCAATTTTATGGTTAATAATTTAATTAATTCTATAATCACAGATCAAAGAGTTCTCACAAATGAAATAGTAAGATCCATAAATCCTGTCATATTTCAATATTTTGGAAAAAGTTATGGAGAAGATTATTGTGATCTTCCAAGAATTGATAAATCAGTGGAGACAACAAGGAAAAGCAGGAATTTTATCCTTGAGGAAGAAAAAAATTCTTTTATAAATCAACCAGACATGCAAAAAAATCTCTATTCTGAATCATAGACAGAATAAAATCTTAGATCTGATAATGAATGCATGCAGTTCTTCTCAACCCTCTTACTTCTTTCTTGATGGACCTTGTGGGTCTGGAAAAAACTTCCTATTTAAATTCTTTCTGGCTACTATCAGATCATGTGAAAGAATATATATGTAATTTTCTGGTAGTTAAATAGCTTCCATGGATCCAAAAAATGGAATGACAGCTTATCTAACTTTTTGAATTCCCTTGTGGTTGAATCAATCCCTTTATCTCCTATATACTAAAAATAATGGTTCCTGAAACCTCAGAAAATACTAGCCTTGTTTGCCTTGGTCCTGAATCCTCCATTCATTTCCCAACCTCAAAAATATACCTATTAGGGCGTATCAAAGTTAACCAAACCTGCCATTCTTTAATGGCAGGTTTCAAACCAAATCTGCCATTTCAAACCGGCCATTAAAAATCAAAAAAACCCACTTGATTCACATCAGACGTGTCAAATTTAACATGAAATAAGTGGGTTTTTTCAAATAAATTATTTAAAGGCTTCCGCCACCTGTCCATGTCATCCACCCCTGGCTTCCCACCTCCTTCTACCTCCAACCTCCTTGCAAATTTTTTTACCTCCAGCCTCATCATAAAAAGATTCACCACTCTCATCACTTTATCACTCTCATCAATTTATCAACCTGATCACTTGATCACTCACCACTTTATTTCTATCATTGCTTCATTGCTCTCATTGCTTCATTGATCTCATTGCTTCATTGCTCTCACAAATCTACCTCCAACCTCATCCAAAGAATCCAATCATTGTTTTATTTCTCTTGTCACTTTATCTCTCTCATCACTTCATATCTCTCATAAATTTATCTTGCTTGTCACTTTATCCCTCTCATCACCTTATCACCCTTACTCTTTCCAAATGGCCCCTCAGCAAACCTCCGCCTGCAAGTCCACACAAAAGTCCAACACACCAAAGAAAACATTTCCAAGGAACTCCACAACAAAAAATCCTCCCCCATCAGCTTCCAAGGGCTCAAAAAATCCTCCCCCATCAGTTTACAAGGGCTCAAGTCAGCTCAAGAGAGCTGATCACATCATCCTGGTCAACTGGCTCAAAATTCCCTCCAACTATGATGCCTTCTTGGGATCCAACAATGAAACATGCGTTGGCCAACCTCCATCCTCTAAGGTCAATGGCTATCTCCTCATGGCCAATGAACTCAAGGACAAAACAAAAGGTAGGCTATATCTGCCATCCAAACAGATGAGGGAGAAATTCAAGAATTATCAAGCCAAGTACAAAAAGGCCCACTCCATGTCAATCTCCACCGGGTTTGGTATCACCAACTCTGACAAAGCCAAGGGAATCAACTTGTGGTTGATAAGTTGGACTCCATTTGTCCTTTTCATATTCAAATGGATGAAATCTTTGGAAAGAAGGCCAACATCACCCCTTTAGCCGCTTTTGATGCCAAACAATCTGATTCTGTCCACGCTGAGGACTTGACTGGGGATGCTCAGCCTAGCAATAGTGATCCTGAAGAAACCTTTGCCTTGGAGTGGCCCCCATCAAATGCCAAGGAGGATATTCAAACGCAATCAGCTCCAATCACATCTACTTCTGCGTTGATTGATGTGTCAAAACATACCTTGGATCCCTCCCCTCCTTCTTTTGATTTCTCTTTTCCTGGGTTAGAAGATCTCATCAGCCTTGCTGATGCAGAACAAGATAATCCTCAGTCTCCATTACTCTCAACATTGGTTCATGAAAGGAACCAACCCTTTTTCTCTTCTGTCTGGTTGATCCTGACTGATTTAGATTTTAAAAAAAAAGGCTCATCCATTCCAGAATGGCCAAAAAATCAAGCCAATGAGGCCTCCCACATTGACTTCAAACACCAGTGATGACTTTCAGACTCAAACCTCCTCTGCCAAGGGTAAGCAAAAGGCCTCCAATTCCATCAATATCAACCCCAAAAGTCATCAAAAGAGGAGAAACACTTCCAGTTTTTGAGGCTTTGAAGAAATCATGGAGAAGCAAGATTAATGTAATTCCATTGGTTGAATATCCTTGCTTTCAAAATCATGCTCATTGCTTTTCCCCTGAAAAAAACAGTCAAATCACAAATTGAATCCAAAAAACTTGAGTTTGAAAAGCAAAAGTGGGATTGTCAACTGGCCATGGATGTTCAAAAGCAGAAAGCCAAGAGTTTGGCTCATTAACAAAAATGGGATACTGAGTGGAAGTTGAAACAGGCTGAGCTAGAGTTTCAAAAAGAGGAAAAGGAGAAGGATCAACAGCAAGCACAACTGGAAAAGGAGAGGGAACGACTTGCAACCAAAAAAAAGGATAAGATATCAGTAGACTTGGCTTGCATTGGTAGCAGTAGAACAGTAGCTGAAATACAGCAGATAACTCAAATGCTGGGCTTGTAAATAAATTTGCATGGGTGAAAGAAAAACAAAAAAAATTATTTTTGATTACAATGTTTGAGAGTATTCTTAACCCCACCAACATACATATTTTTTTTTTTTATTATTTCTTTTTTCTAGAGTAAATTTGGCCATCATTCAAGTCCCTAAAATTTTTTCTAGTTGTTTTATTAATTTGAAGTGACATGGCCATTCTGGTATGGGTTGCTGTGTCCACAGAAGGAAAGGTTCAGTGCTTGTACTTATTAGCTTCCCAAACCATTTTGACTATACCTTTTTGCTTGAAATCAATTCCAAATCCAAGGTCAGGAAAAACAATTTGGCCATCCAATACTTGATATTTTTCCGTGTTTTCAATAATTCAACCATTTGATTTCTTGGTTGGAACCACGAGTAAAAAGGAGTAGCCAGAGATGTTGCCTTTGTCAATATGAGGAGAGTTTTAAAAAGAATTTGAGGTGAAAGTGATGTGTGGGGAGCAATCAAAAGGTGTAGGCTTGGAACCAAATTACAACAAAGAGAAAGAGGGGATTTTGTTTTCCTTCATGGTATCATGGTTTGCTTCAAAGGAAAGTTTGGCCAAATTGCTAAAAATTTGTCCTAGAATTTGGGATACTTTTTTGTCCTTAAGGTTGAGGAAAGCATACTCTTGAGGAGAAGATCTAATGGATGATTTCTTCACATAACTTCCAAATAACTTGGAAGGGTGCATTGATTTTTGCCATCCAACTGCCCACATTTTTTCACCCCAAGATTTTGAAGGACTAACTGGGTTGAAAAATTTTTTTTAACCATGAAGGAAAGTGGTGAAAAAGTTGATGTCCTTCTTACCTTGTTCTGAGAGTTTATCCAAGGGCAAAAATTTGATTATTGCAACCAGGGCTTGATGATCAGATTGATTGAGGACAATTACTTTTCCATGGTGGAAGGAATGGAACCATTTGATTGTTTGTTTTGCTTGCTCAAACTCCTCCTGGGTGGGTTTTTGACTTTTCTTTTTCTTTTCGGAAACAATTGAAGGGTACAGATACAAAGGACACGGTTTCAAACCAGACAAGACCACCTTTTCATTAATACCTTCCTCAGAAACCTCCAAAGATATTTTTGAATCTCTCATTTGATTCCTCTTTTGACATGCAGCCCTACTCTTCCCACCTCTCTGTATGTTTTTCAAGCCATCTACTTCCATCTTGTTCCCTCCCAATCCTACACTTAGATTGGGGTGAGGAACAAGGCGGGATTTGATTGTTTGTGTAACATTTTGAGGGGGTTGGGAGAAGAATTGGATGTTCCCCAAAAGTGGTCAAATGTTTTCCAAAAAAAAAAAAAAACAATATCAGTCCAATAGACATCATTGGTGAAACATGATTGAATAAAAAAAAAGAAACCAAACCTGGACTTGAACCCAGGGACACCAGAAGCTGAATCCCCCCCCCAAAAAAAAATTTGGCATGAGTGACCTATGCAACACACCAACAAGAAAATTCATCAAAAAAAAAACTACCTTCCATGGCAAAGAACACCTGAAATAACCAAGGTGCAGTCCAGAGACACCTAAAAAGAAAAAACAAAAAAAAAAATAACCGGAGGTCAGCTCCAAAGAATTCTCCAGAAAAAGGAGCAGGAGAAATTGGCAATCGATCAAGCGGATCAATTGCAAAACAATTGCTTGATTGATTGAAAAACAATTGAACAATTGATTGCAAAACAATCAAGCAATTTATTGCAAATCAATCAAGAAAGGTAAATCAATTTGCAGTTGATTGGTTGATTGAATTGTGATCAATTGGTTGATAAAATTGAGATTAATTGGTTGATAGAATCGCCATTGATTGGTTGATGCATTTGCAATCAATCAAAACCATTGATTGATTGATTGATTGATTGATTGAGTGATCAAAACCAAATTAATCAATTGATTGATTAGGATTCAATCAACCAATCAATTCCTAATTGATTGGTGGGGGTTGGTTGAGCAAGGCAGGAGGAGGAGGAGGAGGAGGAATGGGGGAGAAAGAGAAGGGAGGGGGATGCACGTGAGATGAGGTGAAGCTGAGAGAGAAGACCTGGGGCAAGTTCAAAGGAGAGTTAAGCAAGGGTGATTTAGTGGGTGGAAAGAATGAGGGAAGGGGACTCACTGAGTCTGTTGGTGAGTTGGATGGTGGATGTTTTGGGGAGCTTGGTGAGGCAGGTTTCTTGGTGATGTTGATGATGCTGGTGAGGTTGGTTAGGTTGCTGAGGTGAAGGAGGTGGTTTGATGAGGAGGAGGAAGGAAGGTGACCAGTTTGTGAGTGGGGTGAGGTGGAAGTGTTGGAGCAGTGAGGTGGAGGGGAGAGGTGGGTGGGCTGGCAAGTGGTGAGGTATTAGGTGGAGGTGTTTTTTGATTTTGTCTAAGTCCACTAAGAAAAAAAAAAAAAAAAAAAAAAAAAAAAAAAAAAAAAGCGACTCAGCCTGGAAACTTGGGTGAACAACCAAAAATAAAAAACTTACTGTGAAGTTATTTTTCACCTATTTAAAAATCAAACATTAATAATCAAAGAAAGCAAGGGTGAGAGGAAGAATCCGCTCTCTCATAGAAGAAGATGAGGGACAAGATGAGACAGGGATGACTTGAGGTAGGTCAGGAATATCATCTTCAAATATTCTGTTCCATTCATCTTTGATGTTGGCCAAAAGATTGTGAAGTATTACACAGGTGATAATCCATTTGATGAGGATCTTCATGTCTTTGGGGTTTTGAAGCTGGTTTTGCATTTTGCTTGAGCTGGCCCATCTTCCTTTCAGGACTCCTATGGCATGCTCAATCCAAACTTGTGATTGGGAAAGATGATAGTTGAAATTGATTTTCCTTGATTGTTAGATGAAACTTTCCAGTATTCTGGAACCACATATTTGCCACTAGCATAAGCTGAATTGGCCAGAAGGTATTGATTGTGGTCAAAGTAGTTCTCTGGTTGTTGGGAAATCCGCATCTGATTGAACACGTATGAATCATGACAAGAAACTGGAAGGCCAGCATGGAGGGATATGAACTTCTTGTTGTTATCACAAACAAGTTGTAGGGCCACAGAGTATCTAAAAAAAAAGATGAAACATATTTGTTCAGTGGTGTGATCAAAGGTGTTATCACAGTAATTGTAAAAGAAATGAATCAGTTTCCTTTTTTTGTGATCAAAATAGTGGTTGCCATCTAGCTTGGGTTTTTGACTCAAGGGGATGGTGTTTCTATCAACAAACCCAATGCAACCAGGAAATCCTTTGGTATCCATTAATTAAGATATCTCCTTGCGTTCTCCTTTGTTTGGTGAAGAAAGGACTGAGCAACAGAAAGATAGGATAGAAATCATGACTCTTTTGGTGTATAAGTCAATGCTTCCTTAACTGACTGAGAATAGATTTTCCAATTGATGGATTTCTGCTTCATTTCCATTTGATCCCAATCTACAAAGAGCAAAAGCAAGTTGGATGGCTGGGTTGCCTTGAGGTTTCCAAGAATTTTTATGGAAGATGTGGTGGTCTTTGATCATCTCCAAAAGTTTCATGAATGAAGGCAACAAAGTTTGGAATAGTTGCTGGAAGCTTAAGTTGGGGATGAGATGAAGCTTTTGCCTTTCATACATAGGTTTGTGGAGGGTGTGTATTCTTGGAACCATGTATTGGTTTTCCAACAGAGAATTTAAAGCTAACCAAGTTGATTCCAAATCAGAGTCTGAATCAGATTCTGAATGGGATTCAAACAGTAGCAAAAGTTCAGTCAGATTTTTTGCGTTTTCAACTTGCTGGCAGGAAGTTTGATTGGACATTTTGAGAAAGATGGTGATGAGATGATGATGGGATTTGATTTGTGTGAAGATGGAGATGTGAAAATTTATAGAGATATGAAGCAATGGACATGAGATGTGTGTGATGCAATGGAGATGCAACTGGTATGTATTTGCTGATGTGGATGGGTGTTTTAGATGTGATGGATGGTGGATGGATGATGATGCATAAATGGAGGGTTTAATGGCGTGTTTGATGTTTGAAATCCGCCATTTTCATGAAACCCGCCATTTTGAAATAAACCAGTTAGGAATTATGTGTATTTCAGAAACCCACCATTAAAAATGGGGGGTTTGGTCAAAAAAACGGCAGGTTTCTAATGGCGGGTTTGCTAACTTTGATACGCCCTGTTGTATCTATAAGATTTTTCACTGGTAAAAAAGCTTACACCAGGAAAACTTTCATCACCAAACTTGAGGAAATAATCTATAATATACTAAATATATTGGGGCAATGATCTAATATATACTAAAAATATTGGGTCCTGCACCCTTGGTGAATACTGGCATTGTTTGCCTTGTTCATGAATAAGCCATTCATTTTCCAACTTCAAGCATGCAACTATTGCATCCCTAAGCTTTTTCACCAAGAAAACTATCACACCAGGAAAATAATCCTCCCCAAATTTGGGAAAATAATACTAGTCAAGAATATAAAAGAATTCTCAAAAGGCTGAATATTTCAAAAATTCTTTGTTGAATAACTGGGATGAAGCAACTATGAGTCATGGGCATGCCCTTCAGTTGACTGATTTTATACTTCAAGAACTCATGGATTCCAAACTACCTTTTTGAGGAAAGTTCATGGTCCTTGATGGAGACTTTGGGAAAATTTTACCTCTGGTTCCAAAGGTTAAATTTCCCCAAATTTTTGATAAAAGTTTGATTAATTATTTTTGCTGGAGAGATTTCCAAGTTTTGAACCTGATTATCAGAATTTCTTACTCAATTTTGAAGATTTTCTGAATATTATAGAGGGTTTGAGAAACATTCTGCTTCCTGAACACATGTTTGTTCATGGCTCAAGTGAATTTCAACCTGTGGATAGATTAATCAAGAGTATTTTTGAAAAATTAAATCATTTCTAACTTGAAAATGGTTATCTAATAGATTGTGCTATTTCATATTGCAAAAATACAGCAGTCTAAAAAATAAATAAATTTCTACTGGATTCTCTTTCTGGAAATGAAGAAAAAAAACTGTGAAGAATGATTACATCAATGAATTTTGTTGAAGATGATACTCAAAATATATGCCAAAAAGATCTCCTCAAAACATTATTTATTCCCAAATTTCCTCCTCTTAGCTTGACTATGAATGTTGGTACCCCCAAAAGGATTATGAGGAGCATGGGCCATACAATTTGGCTTTTAAATGCAACTTTCTTTATTATTGTCAGATTGGGAAGCAATGTTATATTTTCCAAGATTGCAACTGGTAGGTCAATAGGAAGGCTGGATGCCATTTCTTGCATCCCCTTGGTTAATGAACCTGATAAAAATTTCCTCCCTTTCAAGATTATTCTCAAACAGTTTCCAATTAATTTGGCTTTCTAACTGACCATCAATTAGTATCAAGCTCAGAAAATTTCAAATTTTGATCTTTATCTGAAAGATCACGTGTTAAGACATTTTTGGTTATATGAAGAATTTTCAAGCAGCAAATCAAGTCTTTAAAAAAAGGATGGTGGGCACACGTCAAAATGATGACCAAATTTCATTTGAAACCAATGAAATTGTTTACACTGAGGTTTTAAATACCATACATCCCTGAGACTGATGCATTTGAAATTTATATATGTTTGAATTACTCCTATATTGACAATTTGAAATGCAATTTTTAGCTTGACCATGATTTAATTCAAAATTGAAGATTCTTTTTATTTTTCACAATTTTCCAATCAACCCACATTCCATTCCTCATCCAAATTATCAAATTCCAATCATTCCCAAAAATTTGGGGGCACCAATCTAGTATTCTTAATAATTATTTATCTACTTGATGAATTTTTTTTTTGCTGAAATAATTCAATTTATCTGAATTGCAAGCATGAAATAAGTACATGTAGAATTTTGTTATGTTTTTTTAAGTTTGGTACAAATTTATTTAAATACCACTGGAGATATTCTGTTTTGGGTGAAAAAAATCTTATCAGTTTTCTTATTTTTGTCATACTGCATAATTTTTTTTTTTTTTTTAAAAAAAAAAACTGAGATCAGAGTTGAATTCCTTGCAAAGAATTTACTTATTTGCATTTTTAAACATAATGTTTACTCAACTGGTTCCCATAACTAGATTCTCCAACACATTCTACCCCGGAAAGGCCCTGCAGGGGTCAGGAGGCCTTATATCAGCCCCCCAGGGCCTCAATGAATCTTCACAGGCCTTGGGACGCCCAACATGACCTCAAAAGGCATGTGCTCCTACCCCAGGCAATCCTGTGAACCTTAAAAAGGCATGCCAAAGCTCAATTGTCTATTTTAATGCCTTTTTTTCTTTTCACTACTTTTTGAGGCCACACCTTCCTGGGGTGGGGAGCATGACAGAAGGCATCATTTTTTAGTCATCTTCTTACTAAAATGACCTCAAATCCTTCAATTCAGCAACAAAAATGCTCAAGTGATGCCTTTTCTTTTGCCAAAGAAAATTTATCATATTTTAGTAATTTTGAAGGCCTGATCTTAGCCTGGGCCTCATAATTTTTGTACTTGATGATTTTCTGGTTGGAATATTTGAACATGATTCAATTCCTCCCATCAAATGGTTAAATTTAGAATTCCTCTCATGTTTTTATTTTTATTTTATTTTTTTTGGTACAAAGGTACATAGTTATGTTCTACCTGAAACATTCCAATTTGTAAAATGGAATTCTCCTTTTTTCATATTTTTCTTACCATGAATGAAGTTTTTTTTTTTTTCCAAAACTGAACTCACCTGTTAGAGAATCTCAAGTGATGTCCATGATTTAATTATCCAGAAAGTTCTGCCCCAGACAGACCCCTGTTGGGGTCTGTGGGCCTAATTTTAGCCCCTCCCCATCAAGGCCTCAATCAATGATCACAGGCCTTCATAGGCTTCACATGTCCTCAAAAAGGCATTTTTGGCCACTCCAAGTGCTCCTTGGAAACTCAAAAGTCATTTTTTTCCCAGCCCAGGGAGCTTTTTGAGCCTTAAAAGGGATGCACCTGCCCTCAATAGGGGTTTTTTCCCCACCCCAGACAGGTCTTCAAACCTTAAAATGGTATTCCAAAACCTTAAATTTAAATCTTCATGAATTTTTATATTTTTGAAGGACTTATTGAGGTTTACATGCCTTCCTGATGTGTAAAATTATGAAACAAAAGGCATGATTTTAAGAATTGCTTTGCTATATTCACACCTCCTTTTTTTTTTTTTTTTTTGAAGAAGAAGGCTTGAATTTAGAAAAAACAAAGGATTTCTAAAATCACAACTTTCTTCAAAGAATGGCATGGATTTTGTAAATTTGAAGGCTTGATGATATCCTGGATGATTTTATGATCTACACAGTTTCTGACTGATGCAGTGGGAATCTAATTTTCAAAAAAAAAAAAACCAATCATGAACCATCTATTCCTGGGGCTTCCTCATCTGCCAACTTTCTCACTGCATAATCAATTTTAATTTGAGGTCATCTCATCCTTGGAGGCTCCTTCCCTACAAGTCTCAAGGGCTCTCAGGTCTGACAGATTAGTATGTGTCTGGATGTGTGCGATAAGCTGACTCAAATTTCAGGTTGAAGTCTGTTCATCCCCTCTGGTGACTAGCTTTCCATCCTTTTCCTCTGAGTGGCATCCTAGGACATGGCTTCCAGAGGATCTCTAGGTGGACTTGAAAGCTTGGAGAACCATTCTATGGTCAGTTTTCTCTAAGGATTCCACCCCCCCCCCCCACCAACCCCAATGGCTCAACTTCAGCCAACCAACAGTTTTACAAAAACCTATGTGCCACTTGTGATAGCACTGGGAGTTGCTTGGTTTGATTTTTGTGAACCAGGTTCACCTAGGTACCCCAGTTTTGAGTTTCTAAGATGGGGTTGAGGATCACAGCTTCCCACCAAACTTTGGACCTGACTGTCTTGAAATCTACAGTTCTTCCAAGTCTTGACTGAGATGTTCTTGGTGCCCCAGTCAGGGATCATTCAGCAGTGTGAATAACTTTTCTGGTATGGGGTGAGTTCATAATTGTACATACATGGAGAAGATGTCAAAGTATTGTCTCAGGTTGGTTTGGTCCATCCTTTGGGAGACTGATATTCTCTGCAATGGATGGTCTCCTTCAGGTATCAATGATCCAAGCCATAGTTCTCATCCATGAGCTCAAGTTGTCCTAATAGGTTGTGGATCCTTTCAAGTTTGATCAATTATGGTTTTTGACTGTTCCCTTGCCTTTGGAAGTGAGGTGAAGAAAGTGGGTATGTGGTGGGGTGATGCTAGGCACAATCCATTCTTGCTGCACAGTTGGATCAGGATCCTTTCCCCTTTAGGCATGAACCAGTATCCTACCAAGTTTTACATTTGATGTTGCAGATTTGCATCCATGAAGATGTCAGTTGGGACTGGTCAACTCTGGTGTACAGATGTCCATCTTTCCAGGTCTTCCAAGCCTGATCTGGTGCTTGGGGGGATCATATACGCTGATCAGTTGGATCGTAGCACCTGAGGCAGCTGCAACATTCAATCCAATCAGGTGTTTGGAGCTGTTTCCCAGTTTGGTGATACTGGAGATTGGGACATGCTTGCAGACATATCCACAGCTCTTCTGTCTGTCCCTCCAGTTGGTCAGCTTGCACTCTAATGCAGTGAGGATGTGCCAGTCTGGGTGGGATGGTGCTAAGAGTGTGTGGGGGCCAATCCAAGGCTCTTGTAGGAAGAGTAAGGTGGTTGAATATAGGATGAATTAGACCGAGGGTAATTGCTTCGGAAAGGTGGCTGAACAAATCAGAATTCCCCAGGAGCAGGGCTAGGAAGGTTGGATTGAGGTGGGTTGAGAGTCAAATCATGCAGATGGCTGTTGTATATCAGATCAGGGGGTATTATTGGTTGTACTTAACCTTGAGGGACACAATGCTTCTTGGTCTGAATCCATGCTTGCTTCTATGGGCAGAGTACACTGACAACTGAATGATGAATCTCATCGATTCCTTCATCCTTATCTTTGAGCCCTTCTTCGCATTGGACTCATCCTTTGATTTCAGTTGACTCATTTGGGCAGTCTCTGGTTGTGCGTTCCTCATCACAATCGCCACACCTTACTTTTTGACACCCCCGTCTCCCGTCAAAGTCCCATTCTGAGACATTCAAAGCACTGAGGAGGGGGTATGGTTTCAAGTGGTAAATACGATGATGGGCACGATTCAGAAACGATCCTGTTTGTGCAACACCGTCAGCAACTTGTTTCTTTTTTGGAAGACAGAACGATTGAACCCGCTTGTTTTGGCGTGTGCATGTCATCCAACAACCATCCCATCCGTACGAGATCTTGCTTGTCGAAGTGATAAGCGATTGCCAGCTTTGGCTTGTATTAAGGGGGTCAGTTGAGAGCAAGTTCTTGGGGTTCCTGTGGGCCAGCACTGATCATGCGCTCGGGGTGGAGTCCGCTTAGACCCAATGGGTGGGTTGTCCATGATCCACCTCTGGTGTATGCGGTTTTTGTGTGTCCAAGACGAGATCCCCGGAATTCATGACATGGGCTGAGCTTGACAGTCACTAATTCTCTCCTTGAACCTTGGCGCCGATCCCGGAAAGTGGCTGCTCTTTGGATCGGTAGTTTCTTCGATAGCTCGTCGAGCTGCGGTTATTCAGCCGGGTTTGGAAAGTATGAGGGCCCTTCCGGGACCCGATGGCTTGTTTGGTCGGTGGCAACGAGGTTGGCCTACCATCGATCGTTTGGTTGGTCCTGCGCAAGTTACGATGCGTAGGTGGCGGCCTGATGTCTGGATGATGGGGTGCGTCAGTCCTTCGACTCTTCAAGTTTTCAGTCGACGCGGTTAAGGATCGTCCGGACTTGCGCGTCTCTCGAGCGATCGGCTTCGGCTCGTTCCTGTTCAGTTCGTATGACTGAGTACCTGGAGGAGTTTTGGATGGCTTTTCTGGATCAGTAAGTGGTCATTGGCGTTGTAGTTCTTGGGCTTCACGATGGCTTGAGACCTGAGTCGATCCGCTGATATAGTGCCTGAGGGCGCATTCGTAATCCATATTCGGAGGACGCGTCTGGCGATCGATGAAGATCACCAAGTCGCTCTCGTTCTCGCTCTCGATCGCGAAACTGACGCTCGAGGCCTTCGGAGGTACCCAAGTTGGGGGGAGTGCGCTTGGCCGGCCCCGCTGGAAGGGATCTTGAGGTGGATCCAAGGTTGTCTCGTCTCGAAGGAGGTTGAAATCGAAGTTCGGGGGGGGATTCGGTCGAGGGCGTTGGCGATCCTCCGAGGTGGTCCGGACGATGATCGGTGCTCGGTCTCCATCTCCATCGGTGGCCCTGCGCATACGCGCCCCTCGTGGAGTAGTGGATCCACATGAGTACTACAACTTGCCCCTGCTCGACTTGGTCCCGATCAACCACCCGACCCGTGTCTGCCCCATCTCCCTCCCCCCCCCCCGCCCCCGAGGCCAAGCGGGGAAGCCTGGTCATGAACTGGTTGTCGTAGGTGCTGTCGGTCGGCAGGTGAGAGTGTCGATCGAGATCATCATCTTCACCCATTCAGATGTCGCAACCACCACGACGACCGACGACCATCCCAACAACCACCACTCGGACCGTCCTCAGATCCACATCCACAGGATGAACATCGATGAAGAAGCGAATCGATCGATCCGAGCCATCACTTCAATCGACCCCATCGTGAGATCGACGTCCCGATCATATCATCCCTCGATGCATTCCTCGACTAAATCCCTTTCAACTCCGCCTTTGTCTTCTATTCTCCCTTTAGATCTCCTCCCTCTCGTCGGACGACCACTCGATCTAGTAAACCCTCCCTCGGTCGATCCTTCTACCCTCTACCAAGCTTATCTACCACCCTACGCCCAAGTAAACGCTCCAATCGAGGCATCTTACCCATCCAAGCTTAAAGATCGACTCGAACGACTATACGGACGCACGTAGCAAACCTCGTGAACCAGACGGCCATCCCATCGAAGGATACTCATCTCGTCGACACCCTCGTTGAAAGCTAGCCATCGCCATCGTTGGATTCTAGTCTCCATCATCACCAAGCTCATCCACCCTCGATCATCCTGAGCTCTCGATTTCAAGCGGTCGTAGGGTATCGATCCAACCTATCCGCAGCTTGCTCGATCGCCCTCGTCGAAAGCAACCAAACGGTCTATAACTTGTCAACCAGAAACCCTTCGCCCATCCCTCGCATCATCACTTCGATCGACTGGTATCAATATATATCAAGCCGACGAAGCACCCCTCGAAGCCTCACGCAAGCTAGCCAATCGGGATGGAAACCAAAGTCGATCAACTCGAAAACGATTCAGCATCCCCTCCGATTCGATCCCCCCCATCAATACCCGATCGATACCAACAACACAGTCGATCGAACTCTCTTGCCTCCCGACTATCGAACCGAGCAACCAGTTCGGCTCAGCCTAACCCATCCACCATCCTAGGTGGACCTCATAACCTCCCAATCCCAGCCGCTGCCAGCTCGCAACCGCTCCAGAGGAAATCTTTCAGTACCGGCCCGATCATCTACCCACCCAAATCAAACCTGGACGCGATCCGCGGTCGATTCGGTCTCAATCAATCCACCAATACCTCCCATGGTCATCAGCCTACCACCCACTATGCCGTCTCATCACTCGGCCTCCAGAGGAGGGGCAGTAGCCATAGTACCACCACCTCCACCAACTCATCCAGTCTTAGTCTCATCTCCCCCGGTTATGTTGGTCACCACCAGAAACGATTCAGTACTAGTAGCCTGGAAGCTTCGATCAACCTCGATCCCAATCGACCAGCCGTTAGTGCCTCAAGTCTCATGAGCTCTAACCACTCTGCCCTTCAACGTACCTCATCACCCTCCATCAACCGTCGTCGTCCACTCTCGGTGATTGATCCTCCGACAAATAAGCTCAATCATAACCCCCCCCATCTTGGTCATTATCATCATGCCTCTCTCGATGCCTACCACCCCGACCGATCCCAACTCGAACCTGTGTGCGAAAATGCCGGGCAAGATACAAGGTCCGCCTCCTTTCCTTGCCACCGGGACTTTTACCTTTGCCTCGAACTCGTGCCCTCGCGCCCATGCGCATCTTCCCAGCCAAACACTGACGCTTTCGATGCTTTCACTTGCGCAGTTTTCATTTCCGGAGATCTCACAGCTCAAACCCATCCCACCCCGAAGCTGATCAACTGATACCCGTTGGGCAAGTCGAGGACGTCGTTGGCTTGCACGGCCGATTGAGATTAACCAAGGATCTTCCTCAATCCCCCGTATCGAATTTCAACCGTTTTTCTGGAGGCTTAAAGTTACTCGAATCGCAACGCCATCTGATTCAGGCCTACGAGTACCTTTGTCACGTCGGAGAGTCAGTGTTTTTCCAGAGTTTTTTTTCTTTTTTTCCCCTCAACAGAAGTAATGATGATCAATATCCTTCAACTAACAATTTATCCGCCGATGCATACGTATTTGTTTTCTAGAGCTAAGGATTGGTTGGAAAGCGTGTTGGAGATGAATGCAACTGATGGAGCCACCACGATAACCAGTCCAGTCTTACCAGGTGTATCTGGATCCCCGATTTCATCGACCCTCGTGACAGCATCGACGAACAATGGTATTAATCATCAAACGGATAGAGGGTTGTATCAACTACACAACCTCTCGGTCCCTGAATTTGAACAAACTTTAAGGGATGGGGTCATTTTGGCGAGATTGGCGCGTCGGTTTCGGGGCCGTGAACATGTGCCTAGGATATTCATTCATCCCAAACTCCAATATCGTCATAGTGATAACATCAACTATTTCTTTCAATTCGTGCGTTACGTCCGACTGCCTGAAGTAAGTTGTAGCTTCACATCTTGCTTTCTACTAGCGAAGAACCTCGAATTTTCGAACCAGCTCCTGACATTCTTGGTTGGTCATGCAAACGTTTCAACGGAAACTGACGTTTTTTTTGCCGCGTATATTTATTTCAGTTGTTTATCTTCGAACTGGTTGATTTGTACAATGCCAAGAACTTACCCAAAGTGATTTACTGTATTCATGTTTTATCGTGAGTTTGGACCCCTATTTTCTGCTGGGCTTACGTTCCACTAACGTGTTTTGTTATCGCTACCAGTCATCTACTAGCTAAACGAGGGATGGCTGAACGAATAGGAAACTTGCTCGGCAAATTGGAGTTTTCAAGTGAGGCTCCCACGTTTCATTTTGCATCTTTTAGTTTTATGGGCGCTCAACTAGCAAGTTGATTACTGAAACGTATTTTGACGTCGCAAAGATGACCAATTGGAGCAAACTAACGCCGGACTTGCCGGGAAATCGATGCCCAACTTTGGAGACATCAATAAAGAGTTGGCAAAGGAATGCAAAGAAGAATTTGAAGTCGAAGTTGAATCTGAATCTGATCGTAAGCCTCATTCGTTTATTTTACCCCTCCACGCCTTTCCCTTTCCTTCTCCTACCCCTCCTTCCCCCGACTCAAGGGATCCTGGCGGATTTTTTTTTTTTCAAGACAGTTAATCCTGGACTTTAATTCACCCTTCCACTATTTAGGGATCGATCGTGAACTTGGAGATTTACTACCCGAAGTCATCGGTCTTCAAAGCCAATTCCGTGGTTATCTTGCGCGCCTAAAGAATCAAGTTTTACTCGACACACTTGAAGATATTATTCCCACCACGGTCGCCTTGCAGGCGGTCATACGTGGTCATCTACAGCGTTCCACGGGCGCCAAAATGTCCGCTGACCTTTCTTCTTACCTTAAACAGATCGTCGGTTTCCAAGCTACTCTCCGTGGCACTCGGTGTCGGCGAAAATGTCGTGCCGCCCTTAAGCTAAGGAAAGAACTAGATATTTGGGCCATCGCGCTTCAAGCAACTAGTCGTTCCCGGCTAGCGCGACGTCAGTTCCTCAAACTATGCGAACTTCTCGCCAAACTCGAAATCTTGTGGATCGCCCTTCAGGCCCATGTCCGCGGCAGTCAAGTTCGCGCTCGCAAAACGAAGATCGTCGCGTCCGCCATGCACTGCGAACGCGCATTTACAGGTGTGCAAGCCCTCGTCCGCGCTCGTTTGATGACTCAAGCCGTTCAGGAACGTAAGAAACGATTGGAAACCGTACAAGTTTCCGATTCTGTGGTCAAATTACAGTCTCAGATACGAGGGCTTCTCGAGAGACGAAGGTTCTTTGAACCGATTCACCAACTCGATCGGCACGAGCCAGCAATGGTCAACTTTCAGAGCTTGATTCGTACTCGTCTCTCTCAGGCCCGACTCGGAAAAATGGTGTCTGAGTTGATGGCGAGTGAATCAGATGCAATTCCATTCCAATCGATCTGTCGGGGTTTCCTGAGTCGTCGGTCACTTTTAAAATTCATCCAAGCCTTGCAAGAGTGTGATGGGCCCACCAGCTGTTTTCAAGCGCATTGTCGAGGGGCTCTTATACGCAGGTCTTACGCCCAAAAGGCAAAGGCGTTGAACAGAGTCGAAGTAACTCGTTCGGTCGGTGGCCTTCAAGCGTTTGTCAGGGCTGGTTTGATTCGAAAAAAGATAGTCAATCAGAAGAAAGAACTAGATTTTATTCAACCGGATGTTGTAGGCATTCAGGCCCAGTGTCGTGGTTTGCTAGCCCGACTCGATTGGCAGGCTTGGTTTGCACACGTTCGATCGTCGTCGGTGGCGGCTACCTTCTTGCAGAGTTTGACTAGAGGATTCCTAGTCCGACGCGAGTTTTTCGAAAGGTTGATGCACGTCAGTTCGTTTTTAATTATATGGGAGACGTGGGGATCATCTTCAATCGATTTTTGCTTGCATGAGTTTTAGAACGAGTTTTTGATGGCTCAAGCGTTTGGTTTTTCCAACAACAACAACAACAAAAAAAAAAAACAGTACCATAACCATCTGGACAAAGTTATCAAGGTCCAGTCAGTGTATCGAGCACACCAACAAGCCTCACAATACAAAGCATTAACTCGACGAACGAACGTACCCATCTCAGCGATTAAGACTTTTTTACATCTCCTAAACGACTCGGATTTAGATTACGAAGAAGAACTCGAGTTGTCGAGGCTAAGAACGGAGGTTGTTAAGTTGATCAGAGATAACCAACAATTAGACAGCCACGTCAATGACTTGGATACCAAGATTGCATTGTTGGTAAAGAATAAGATCACCTTAGATGAAGTTCAACGCACAAGTGGTGGAGCCGGAGGCAGTAGCAGTCGGCGACGCAAGGATTTGCACTACCAGAATTCTATCTTGGCTGCTGCCAACGATCCATTCGCCATAGTGTCGTCGTTGGGTGGAGGTAACTTGAATGGGTCCTCACTGTTGTTCGATAAAGCCACCAAGAGAAAGTTGGAAATCTATCAAGAATTTTTCTATTTACTACAAACCAAACCGGAATATTTGTCAAGGCTATTCTTTATCATCAAATCATTACCTGCCAACCCATCCTTAAGTGATGTCGAATCAGCTGATCGTCGAGCTTCGATAGGAGCTAGGACGAGATCAGTCCCTGTCACCGAGAAAGTTAAGAAAGTCTTGGAAGGGGTCGTCTTGACCCTATTTGGCTATGCCCAAATGCGAAGAGAGGAGTATCTGTTGTTAAAGTTATTCCAAAGATCAATCCACGAAGAACTGGCCGGTGTGAATTCCCTATCTGAATTCATCTTGGGCAAATTTACTTTCATCAACCTTTTCATGCAGTATGGTCGTGGTCAGCTCCCTACTTTCTCTTCCCGTGGCTTCTCTTGCTATGTTTTCTCTCACTATCCTATTTATTCCAACATGAAGAAAGAAAAAAGATTGTGATAAAGTGATTGATCTATATTATTCTTTCGTTCTTTCTCTCTTGTTTGACCAAAACAGGCTCCAAAGAAAGGAAATATTTGAAGGATCTATTGAGTTCACTTATCAATGAAATTATCAATGAAGACACTCAGCATGAAGTTTCCAATTTGGAAACCGATCCGATCAAAGTCCGACCTTGATTCACTTTCATCCTTATCGTTTTCTTTCTTTTTTTTTTCCAAAAGGGGCGGTCGCTTGAATTGATGATAATTGATTTTTTTTTCTCCGCGTGCAGATCTATCGGTCCGTAATTAATGAAGAAGAAACTCGCACTGGCATTCAAAGCACCAGACCTCTCGATGTGACTTTTAATCAAGCCCTTGCTGATCAAGAAACATTGAGTCTATTCATAAAACGTATTTAACTCTTTCCTGCTCGCCACTATCATTTTTTCATAACAATTGGTATTAACTCCGATCTCTACCATTTCAATCCTCGCGGATCATCCCACAAACAGATCTTCAAGTCTTAAAAACTCTGACCGATCGATTTTTGTACGCGATCACGAGTGCACCTCAGAAGATGCCGTTTGGAATCCGCTATATTGCCCGGGAAATTTTTCGAGGTTTACAGGTTAAATTCCCCAACGAAAACCCCGACGCTTTGGCTAAAGTCGTCTTACACATGATATACTATCGTTACCTACAACCGGCGGTCGTGTAAACTTTTTAACATGTCTCGTTTTCAGTTACCTTTTCCATGCTCGAGGATTTCTGTCTGACATGGAAAACTTGACATCTGGTCGCTGACTTCTGTCGTATTCCTTGTGGTCATTTCAGGGCACCGGAAACTTACGATGTTGTCGATTCTGTTATCGGACCGTTTGCCAGGAAGAATCTTTCAGAGGTTTCGAAGATGTTGAACCAAGTCACCGTCGGTCGATTGTTTTCCGATGATAATCCCTATCTAGTTCCTCTAAATGAATATGTATCGCAAGCTACCGAAACGTTCATCAATTGGTTTTATACTCGTCAGTCCAGATTACCGTTTGACTGATACTGTTAAGCTTAGCAAATTGAAGTTTTATTTTTTGTTTCGTTGGATGATTTGCGGTCCGATCGCTACCCTTTATTGTTCGATCGAATGTGCGTGTTCGTTTGAGGTACATCAGTTGTCGATGTCGAAGATGCCGAAATTCATTTTTCAGTCGATGAATATCTCGATCACACGGTTTCCACGAAACCGGTCATTTATATCTCACCCAATGAGATTTACCTAACTCACTCATTGGTTATGCAGGATTTAGACCTTGTCGTAAGTGTACATTTCGCGTTTTTACTGTGGAAATCGTGTGGAATAGTTTTCGGATCCTCACTTCCTATGGCGGATGATGTTGCTGATTCTTTCAAGGCGCCTACTCGTGATGATCCCTTACGAGCTTTACTTTTGGAATTGGGTTCTGCTCCAAGTGCTGCCTCGGCTGAATTAGACCATGCTCGAGCCGGTGAGGTAAGCTGTATGATTTTTTTTGCAATCCTTCAGATTTTTGTTCCATGATGGAAACCGATCTGGTATTGATCATGCTTTCCTCCAGATCGCCTTACCGTTGCAAAACAAACTCACAGTGAAACTAGGTTAGATTTCTTTTGTTTTCTGCCGGATTGTTGTTTCGTGTGGTTTTGTTGGGCATCGGAAAGGTGTGACTGATTTCTGATAATGATAATCGATCTTTTGGTGTGTAACCTGGTGTCGCTTAGATCGAGAATCAGATTTGAAGGCTTTATGGCTCAGGACGAAACGGTACGTCATAGCGATGTTAAAAGTTCAACCGGGTATCAGTTTATTGGACGCATTTTTGGAGCCGGTTACCGAGGAGCATGAATTAGAATGGGCTCGAATCGTCCAGGCTGAGATCGAGTTCGAGGCAAATCGAAGACGACATTCATCCACGATCTCATCATCCGATCCGGGCCATTCTAGTCAAACCTTAGAGGATGTTCACTCACTGACGTTTCAGGAACTAAAAGCAAGAACCTTGGAAAATATCCTTGCACTCGAGAAGAGGGGTAAGTTAGATCGACAGGATAATTACCAAGGCGTCCTAGATTCGCTAGCCAACGTGAGTGATTTTTTTTTTTATTATTATTACTTTTGGAGCCGTGAAGAAAAGAGACATGGATGTAACTTGACTCTTATCTTTTTAAACCAACACGTCCAAAAGGATATTTTACAACGAAATAGAAAAAGGATTCAACGAAGGATTGATACGACGGTGCTCGTGAATACGTTGATGAACCTTAAAGATAAACAAAAGTATCTGGAGGATCAAGAGGCGCAGTATCATAGTTATATTTCTGATTCGATGGCAGCCATGCAGATCAAAGGTGGTAACAAGAAACGTTTTGTCATGCCCTTTACTCCTCAATGGCATCATCTGAGGACTCTTGAAAAACAGGGCAAGAAACCCAAGTTTGGATCATACAAGTATTCGGTCAGTTGAACCATCTGATCTTTGTTGATCGTTTAGTAATCTCACCGGACTTCTTACCTCAACGGATCTTTTTTTTTTTTTCTGTTGATCTTGGGATGAACGCCAACTGTAGGCTCAAAGATTATATGAGAAAGGAATCCTTCTATCCGCTAAAGATTTCTCGCCAAAGCAGTTTGACAAGTTGTTTATAATTATTAGTTGCGACGAGGTAGGAGTCTTCAAGATCGAAGTGAGATTTCTGGATAAACTCGTCATTAGTCATGGGCCTCCTGCAAACCCACATCATCATCACAATAAGTCATTATCAGGAGGTGGAGGATCGTCATCATCATCCTCAGCTTTCAATGGCAACGAGTTATATCAACCTGCTCGAGGTATAGACCAATTGAGAATGGAAGACTTATTGGAGGACCAATTTTCCGGTAAACAATCTTTAAACCTTGAGATCATCAAGTTGAACTTGAACCTCTTGTTACATCTCATCAAGTTCGTCCTCTGTTGTCTGCACCATTTCTCATTTCTTTTCGTCTTGAATTCTTTTGACCGCCAAATGCTGATTCGATGATGCGTCTTCGAACCTTGTACCGATCAGTCGGAAGTGAGTAGCCCCTCCTTCCTTCATTCCTTTTTCCACCGTCCCGTTCCGTTTGACCAGGAAACCGATTCCATTCTTTTTTTTTCGACTTGGTTTCTTACAGGTTTTACGTTTGAAATTGGATTTTAAATCGACCTGAACTTGAATGAGGATGGATCAAACCGCAAGAACTCTCTTGAAGAAAAAAAAGAAAAAGATCGATCAACTGATTAACAGTCGATCGGCGGTATCTTGACCGAAAAATAAAATAAAATAATACATTTCGATTGTCATTATCTTTTATTTATTTTTATCTTATTTGGATCGGTTGACGAGAGCTTGGCAACGTATTTTTGATTTTGATTTTGTCTTCTCGGTTGTATTCCTTGAAGCTTTGACACGTTTGAGTAGAAGATGACGGTCGAATGCGAACGAACGAACGATTTGAATATATCCCTTCCCCCCTTCCCTACCCCACAATGAAAACACATACACACACATGATCTTGAATCGTTAACTTATATATAACAACCCCTCGTCCTATCAATGTTCTTATTTTATTTTATTTTATTTCATTTTTTTTTTCTTTTTGAATCGTTTTGTGATAATCTTAGCTTTCTTTTTCATTCCATCGGTGTCCTCTCCTCTTTTATTCCCAGCCTTTGCTCACCTTCTCGTCGCACTCCACGAAAAGAAGAAAATGAAAATGAAATAAGAATCCAAAAATCCAGTTCAATTGCTATCTTGACCCCCCCCCCCCGCTGCCCCCTCCAAGTGGTTCAGTTCTTCGCTCACCTTGAAAAACTTATCCATCATCTTGAGAACCCATCCTTACCACTAGTACAATCCTCATGATCGATGTTTGGTTTGAGAAAGTTTGATGATGGGGAAGGACTCGCAGGGTGCGGGTGTAGCTATACATAACCTATCGATAAGCTGGTTACTATTCCGTCTGCCACAGTCATATGTACTGATCAAAACCTTAACGAGAAGGACCAAGCTTTGGAGTAGGGAATGTTTTTTGGTCTTATGGATTTCGGAAAACGATCAGAGTGAGGAAGATGATGGATTGAATCAAACCAAATCATCAAGAGGTATTAGAAGAAACTAAGGGTAGATTGATCAGCACAAATACTTGCTTGGTGCACCGGTCGAGATTGTTCAAAAGATCTTGATCTGGAGATATGATTTGACTTTGGTGTCCTTTTTAGGTAGGTATACTGATTCTTCACTAGTGTAACTCCCCTCCTATCATCCCCACTCCCACCAAAAAAAAAAAAAATAATAATAATAATAAAAAGTTCATCCTGGATGAGGTTTGAATGAGTTATGGTTATGGGTGATTTGAAAGTACCATCAAACTTGCAAAAAAAAACAAAAAAAAAAAAAAAAAAAAAAAAGTACTTGAGATGAAATAATTAAAAACCTCCAGTGGGGAAGAAGTATGTACAGAAGGATATTTCCTGTAAGAGATTGATCATGTTCAAGGGCAGGGAGAGGGGAGGGGGTGAGGGGCATAGACAAGACAGATTCTTTAAAAAAAAAAGATGTAGGATTTGATGGATAAAGTTTGAAAAGTAGAGAGAGAGAGGGGGGGGGGCAGGGGCGGGGGGGAGGGGGGGAATGGATTGACTGAAAGTTGTGATAAGGGATCAAGAAAATGATTGAGGTGGTCAGGTGACAGTTTGAGATTTCTTTGAGATTGACTAGAGTTGAGAGAATTAGTTTTGATGGGTGGAAAGGATTCAAATCAGATCAAATCAAAATTTGAGACAAGTGTTTTTTTTTTTTTTTTTTTTTTTTTTTTTTTTTTTTTTTGGGGGGGGGGGGGGGTTACTTGCTGGTTCCCAAGATCTTTGATGATCCTTAGACTCTCTCCTGTGAAATTTTGAGTTTGAGGCTCCGGTTGAAACACTTAAGAGGAGGTGAGGAAAGATCTTGTGACGCCAAGAGGAGCGGATCTTGGGAGTCAAGGGGGCACTCTGGTTCAGTGTAGGGAAGAACAGATGGTGAATTTCACTTATTCAGGCTGCACTATAAATAGACTAAGTACAGCAAGGCTGACAAGTGGTAGAAAAATGTAATGAATAAATATAATGAGTATTCAATACCAGACCATTTAGAGTCCGCACAACTTGGAGGACCACTTCAGGATGGATTGAGACAGGGAATAGCATCAAGGATTCAAGATAAAGAACCCACTAGAACTGTGACTACCTAGCACAATATAAAGAGGTCACTAGACAAGAACACTCATGAGCAAGATGATGGTGACCCACTTAGATTTAAGATAAAGATGTCACTAGATCTATAACAAGCCATTATAGAATAAAGAACACACTAGACTTAAACACTCAAGGGGTGATAATATAATAAAGAATATAGAGCTTGAAGAGTGATTGCACTCAAGTGTTAGGCAACACATATCACAAGACCGGAATTCCAACATCTCCTACATCTAACCAAGTCTGTTTGAGAGCTACTAATCATTTCAGTCTCTTTTTACCTTTCTTGGTACATCTTTTGATCATAATAAAAAATAGAAATAAAAATTTAATCACTACTTACTTCCCATTCTAGATTTTCTTGGATCTTGAGAGATGGTTCTGGAGGTTGATGATGGTGTTTTTTTTTTTTTTTTTTTTTTTTTTTTGGTTCTCCCCCAGGTACTATATACATCCTGAGCAGGATCTAGGATGTAGCCTTTGGAAAGAATCAAATTGATATAGATTTTAAATTTTCAAATCAACACATCAAACTTTTCTTTTAAATAATAATAATCATAATAAAACAAAAAAATTGCCTTGAAATTTGAAAGTACCAAGATCTGTGGTTTCTTTTGAGAGAGTGAGAGCAATCTCTTGTAGTTAAGCAATTTAAATTGATATTGTAAGTATTTTTTAATATTCTACTTCAGAGAAGATTTCTGAGGGAGGGAAAAATGTTTATCAGGTTACTATTGTTTAAATTTAGGATGGTGCAAAGCTGAGTAAGAGCTATCAAGAATCTTGATCTGAAGAAATGGTACTCATTCAAAAACAATCCAATCTATTCCTTCCCTTATCCTTTTTTTTTAAAAAAAAATCCTCTATTTTTCTGCTTGTTTTTCATGGTTTTTATGATCAAATTGTTCCCTTTTACACTTCATCTTTTACTGTCACTGTTCCTGCATTGTCACCCCCCTTTCATCAAAACTCCTGATTCCTGAATTGAAAAAGTTGGTTGGATCCCCAAGTGGCAAGAAAAATTTATTCTCAAAAGTTTCTAAATTATTGAGGACAAAAAGCAGTAATACCACTTTTGAGAAACTCATGGTAGGGCTCAAAAAAGTAATAAGGATCACACTTCAGGGTATGAAGATGTTTGGATAACTTTTTTTCAATCATGATTAAAGTTATTGGGCTCATTATAGATCATAATTCTATTGCAGTTTAAAATAATGCCATAGATTATGTTGATGTTCTCTAGGAGATTCACGTATCTATCTCATCACCAGGTTTTGAAAAATATAAACACCAATTCAAATTCTTGAAGCATTATTATCAAGGGCTTCAATATGACTCCCCAATTAATAAATTTTTTCAAAAATTAGATTTATCAAGAATTTAATTATAGTGATCATTTTGGAAAATTGAATTATTTTCTTGAATTTGCTTTGGTGAAGACAAGTTTTTCTGGGATTTTCAACATTTCATCATGGTGGTTATACCTGAGCTCTTGATCAGTCTAATTTTTTGAAAGATGAATATATGGTGAAGTGACTAGAGTTTTTTGAAAGTGTGTTGGATTTAAATCTCATTTTGTGGGTTTGTTTTTTGAAAGACTTCAATCAGCCCCTCATGGGAATGTTGCACTCTGGGGAGCTGAAAATCTGATCCATTGGATCTAAATAAGAGCATGTGAATTTTCTAAATTTTCCAGATATTTTTTTAAGTATTCTAAACTACTGAAGTTTGAAGGAGCAATGAGATTGTAACAAGGGATGTTGGAATACAAAAAGGGTTTGTCTCAGCAGTAATCTAATCAAATTAGATTGGGTAAGACTGGACTAAATTAAAAGGAGAGAAGATTGATTAATTAGAGTTAGTGATTTTCTGGATGAAATCTTGATTGGATGGGAAACTTAAAAATAAGAATAATCAAAATTGTTTCTTGATGGAAAAAAACAGAATGGAAGAAAGAGGAAAGTATTTATGAGAAACAACAAATGTTTAGGAAAATTGAGGCTGCCAAGGAGGAAAAGAATGTGATTCATGCTCAAAGTGCAAGGAAATAAGTGTGAAAATGAATTAGGTATGTAGTTGCATGTGTAATGGATTGTCTACTGTGGAAAAAAAAAGATGGGACTAATAAATTCAAGGATATCTCAGGCAAGGAGCAGTAAAAGTTGAGAATGTACATATAAAGTAAGTACAGTGCATATAAAAGTCATGAAACTATGTACTAAGGAGGGAAATATTATGCAAGAGCCCCTGGAGAGAGTTGCAAAAGAATTTTGCAGAGGATGAACCAAGATTGAAATATTGAAAAGGCAGAGTAAGGAGATTTAGATTATATACAAGCCTGAGAGAGTAGCATTCAATATTGAATGTAAAGCATCCTGAGAAAAATACTGAGTTCATTCAAAATAAGTTCCTTTTATTTGAGGGAA
Organism: Puccinia polysora; assembly: GCA_025617555.3. Lineage (NCBI taxonomy): Eukaryota > Fungi > Basidiomycota > Pucciniomycetes > Pucciniales > Pucciniaceae > Puccinia > Puccinia polysora. The sequence goes on from CM062640.1 coordinate 26,559,452, forward strand.
TGCTTTTGGTTGATGGAATTAATGTTGAGTTTGACAGAAATATAATGGCTCTTGAGGTTGAAAGGTGCTGATTCCGCTTTATTTATGGATATTGTTGATTTACCCAATTCAGGTAGTGTTCCCATTCAAGCTATTTTGTGGAAGTGGGAATGAATTACTGTCTGAGTAAAAAGAAGTAGTATAAACTGTTTTCAATTGAGTTGTTCAATTGTCTGTCACATGTACATCAAAAAATTATCAGGGAGAATGAGGCAGACAAAGTTAAGAATTAAAATGGCTTCAAAAAAGGAAGTAGCTTAAGCCTCAAACCAAAATTAAACTTCAAGCTTGGCCAGTTTTGATTTTTAGATAATATATTCCATAATTCAAGTGCAAGATCCAAGATAAATGCTCAAACAAAATGGTTAAAACTATCAAAAGACCAATGGGATTGATGATGTGTGAAATTTTGGAGGATATGAAATGAAATAAATTGGAAAAAAATTAAAACACAAAAATCAGATTTTCTTCCAAAAAATGAAATTTATCACATGAAATAAAATTTTTATTTAAAATTAAAACCCAAAGAATTTTTTCCTAATCCAAAGGAGGAATTTAAATGAAAAATATATTGAGGAAAAGTTATAGAATAATTCAAAATTAAAATGAAATTGAAAACAAAATCAACCACAAAGAAGGTGATTGATTGAATTTTGAAGTAATGGCCATATATGAGGTAATAAAAAACTTTTCATCATTGAAATGAATTAAAATGAAAATCAGAAGAAAACTGATTTTTCAAATGTGACCAAACAAATTCATTACCTTATTTGATGATTCATAGTTGCAAGAAAAGTATAAAATAAAAATCAATGATACAAACTATAAATCAAATAAAATTTTTACTTTCTCTCAGGGATGATTATCAATGGTGAAACATTTCCACATGATCAACACAAATTCATTTAGGGCAATGCTTTCTAACTAAAAATAATATCCTTTGGAGACAAGCTTGCATTTTTAACATATATCCATGAAAATTAAATCCATGGGCTCAAACAATGAATAGCTCTTAAGCCACATTTAAATTCAAGAATTCAAAATATTTGACCAAAAAAAAAAAAAAAAAAATCAGAAAAAAATCAGAAAAAAAATGCCACATGATGATATTTGTACATCTTTTGATTAGATGATAAGAATTATAGAAAGTGAACTGGTTATATTTGATCACTTCTCAAACTCTAAGTAGAAATTTCTCAATTTAAAATTGGTTTGTGCATCCTCTAGCTTTCAATTCTTCAATATATTTATCTCATTTTTACTAAAACCCAATCTGTCACACTAGAGCCACTCCACCCTTTTTTCCCCTTAAAATCAATTATCATTTAATAAAGTCACTTTTATGATTATATATGTTTTTATATGATTTTTAATTTATTTTATTTTTATGAATTTTGATTATATTCAATTGATGATAATAATAATAAAAAATAAGCAAACAGGCACAGGATAAATATTTATATTGATTTAGTTTCCTGGCCAGAAAAGCAGTAGTCAGCTCACTATATTTCCAGGGTCTTCCTCCCTTTCAGCTACCATTAGAGATAAAGAGAATTATGATATATTATTTGGAGTTGAAAAAATCAATCCATGAAAATTTTAACTAATTTAATTCAAGTTATGCTTTGTTTGAAATGATAAGGTTAGCCAATTATAATCAAAATATTAAAAATAGGTTTCCCAATCACTATGGGGATGCTGAAACTTTATCTTGAGTTGATTCTCAAATAATATTCTTTGATTGTGAGCCTTATTGGAGAATTAAGTCAAGGTAAAATTTCCAGTAGTGATTGATCTAATAGAATGACATAAAAATAGAATCTTCAGGATGTAATTGCTTAATTTTTGGATAAAACTTCAACATTTAAATCCCTTACGCCTTGATATGTCATTGCTCCTGGTGTTTATTGAATATGGTTCAATAAATATGAATGAGACTGATTTAGATACAGCTTAGATGGAGCTTTCATTTATCCTTTTCTTTTTTATGGGGTGTTATTGTTTTCCTGCTTGAGAAATGATTGTTTTACACTATGGAATTTTTAATGGATTTATATTGGTCACATTAACAGCTAAAGTGATTGTCTGGTCAGGATCATAAGATTTTCTTATTTTATATGGTGAATTTCTGTCATTGATTAATAATATATAAATGTAGCATATTTTAAGTTATTAAATAATTTATTATAATATATTTTCAATTTTAATTTATCCCCTTGATTTTGAATGATTTTGAAAGGAGTGAAAATTATGAGATAAAAAAATCTCACAAAAATGGTTAACTAACAGATTTTTAATTAGTCTCTGAAGATGAGATAAATTTTTTCTATAGTCTTTAATTATGGTTTCAAGTTTTTCTGATTATTTAACATTTTTCTATGGGATTTGAAAACTTGGTTCAAATTATTATAGATACAAAAATTTTCAAAGTGGGTTTTCAACAGTAAATGGTGTACCTGGAAACCATATTGCCAGGGTTAAAAAACAAATATTGAGGATTGCACTCCAAAAAAAAATTTATAATTTTTGTAGGAAGCTAAATTTATGCATGGGGTGGGGCCTTGAACATGCAAAGAACCAGATGTAGCCATATTTTAGCTACTAACTTTGCTCTGTGCCAGGGGAGTATTTGAAACAAATCAATAATTAAATGAATCCTAAAATTTACACATCACTCAATCTCCAACAAAATTTATCCCAATATTTATGGGAAATTATTTTTCTCATGCATCAAACCCTTTATTTCATGCATTTTGATGTTATTGGGCCGTTGTGCTACTTTGATATTTCAAGCAAAAAAACATTATTTCATGCAAGTTTCAAGAATTCATTTTTTTTGAATAATGACTCTGCAGCCCCATATCAGGGGCTCTTGAACTCTTAACCAAAATCTTTGGTAATTTTGGAGGCATTAGAAACCCTTAAAAAATGCAATCAAAAAATGAAAAAATCCTGTAAAAAATTTTTTTGCATGGGTTTTTGGATCCTTATTTTGGCTATTTTTATTTTTATTTTAATTTATTTATTTTTATTTGGTTATTTCAGCTCCCAGAAATTTCAATAAACATTTAAAGGACTTGCAAATATTTTTTTTTGTATTTTTTGGATGTACCCTTTCACCTTAAAAAATTCCTTCAAAAAACACAAAAATTCAAAAAAAAAATCAAATTTCTCTTGGACATTTGAATCCTTTTATTTTCCTTTTTATTTCATTTTTGTGGGTTATTCAAGCTATTAAAAAGTTAAAACAACAGTTAAAGAGCATTTAAATTTTCTTCAGATTTTTTGGATGTATTATTTTACCTTAAAAATTTATATCAAAAAAGGATTCAGAAGATGAAGAGCTGCCAGATGTGGATGTAATTGAGATGGTGAGGTTTCATTTTCTTTTATTTTTGGCTAATTTTTTGGATATTATTTTTCATTAATATTTTCAATCAAACTTTGATCAGAGGTCTGGAACCATTGTGAATAAGGAGGTTTGTTCGCCTGAATACAATCCTGGTACAAGAATCAAGAGGCAAAAGGTGTCCTATTAAGATGTTTATGCTCCTTACCATCCTCCTGGAAGGAAGGTATTAGCACAAAAATCCCCAAAAATCAGTGAGGTGATTGAATTTGATATTCCCTCATTTATGCATTTTTTCTGATTTTGTGGGGGGTTTTATCTAGGTTTCCTACACATTACATTCTTCTTCTTCTGGAATCTTTGACCAAGTGTCAATTGAAATAGTGAGTTTTATTGTTAATCCATATTTTCTGTTATGGAAAATTTTGATTTTTGGTTTTAGTTCCAATTTAAAGATTTAATTTTCCCAAAAAAAGCCATCCCACATATATCATATGTTCATGATGCCATAAGGGATGGGAACTTTGGCTTTAGAGCAGCAGCCCTTTGTTTGGGGAGGAACTCAGAAGACTGGATTGAAGCCAGGAAAGAAATGGTGAAAGAGTTGGATACCAACCCAATCTTCAAGGAACCAAGATTACTGCTTGATATCTGAGATCAAACTCTCCAAGAAGCAAGAAGGAAACTTAACCACCTTGATTTCTCAGCTCCCATAAACAAGTGGATGAAGTTTCCATGGTTTAAGAACCCCTTCTGTGTGGATTTGCAGTCACAATTCAAAAAAAATGAATTCTTGAAAATTCTGTGAAATAAAATATTTTTGCGTGAAATATCAAAGGTGTGCAATGGCGGGACAACATCAAAATGCGTGAAATAAAGGGTTTGGTGCATGAAAAAAAACAATGCTCTATTTATACAAGTTTTCAAAATATTTAACCAAGGTAACTTTTCTAAAGATAAGTACCACAATGAGTGGGAAATGGGGCTGGTACCAGTGGGAGACTACACCTGAAACAGAAATTGAAATGAATCACAAATGAAAATCTGAAATATTTTAATTCCTCAAATTTTAAATAATATATTTATGAAATATTTCATTTTCATTTTCACATCTACACTAGTATATTCCCCCAAATTGAGGGAGGAATGGCATTTGCCCATTGAAGTATGGGTTTTTTCCAGTGCAGTATTGAATTTTCCCTGTGTAAATGCAAGAGATGCATATACAAAAACATTGATAAATGAATAAAAACCCAAGGACCTCAATGCTGGGTGAGGCATGGGAAGATTTTCAATCTTTTTATATTTATAGATAATTACAATCTGAATCTACATATGCCATATTTTACTATATTAGGAAGGGCTAAAAATTAAATGAAATACTCACAGTAAAAATGAGCAACTTGGCTTCTCTACAATAAGTTTGATGACACCAAATTCTTAAATTAATGAAAAAAATATGTTCCAAAACACTTACAGCTGGAACCCTCAATCTGGATCTCTTCACACTGATGATCAATAACCCTCAGATTGGTAATTTTCTAACTTGCAGGGAAATAAAAACTCACCTGAGAGACAAAAACAATGCCATCATAAAAATTTGAAACATTTAGGGGGAATAAAATCAAATAAATCTCCCTTCCTTTCAAATTGGAGAAAACATGTGGCTAGACTCATCCAAAATTTCAGCCAACCTACCCTCCAAGGATATTTCCAAAAGAATTTTGGGTCCATTCATTCTAATGAAACAAAGTCTTAATAATTCCTTAAAACTTGAACTCCATCCTCAATGGGAATCTGTTTACCCATTTTTCCATGCCACTCTTCTCAAGCCAGTTTACAATTTTAAACTTTAAAATTACATAAAATTTCCAAAACCACATCCATCCAAGAACAACCAAAGTGGGAAGTACTTCAAATAGTTCATTCAGCAATATCAAAAAAAATTCAGCAATTCATCAATTTTCATGGCTATCAAAGAAACCCAGACCTTAAATCAGGGAAAAGTCTAAGAAACATAGCCAACTAACTCAAGTTAATTAGGGCATATAAGAGTTGAGATATTCAAAAAGTTTACTGGTTGATTTAAGGCAAATTCCAATTTTTTTCATTTGTAAATATTATTGGAAAATATTGCTGCATTAAAAACAAAAAAACCATTCTACATTCTAGTAAAAAAATGCTTCACAAAAAAAAATATTTTTCCAAAAATCAGCCATTAAAATTTCCCAATTTTTGACTCTTACAGGCCCTATCAATTAATTCAATCAAAAATAGCCTTCTAAGCATCATTTTTAGGAATCTTATCTAATAAAAGTCTTTAAAATCAACCTCTTCTCCCCATTTCTAATATAATTCATTCTTCTGGAATTCTTCATGCCATTTTTTTATTGCTCTCAATTTCCTTTTTTTCCCCACAAAATTCATTTCAAAGGAAATAAACCAATATTCCCAAGTTTTTTTTTTTTCATTAAAAGTATATGAAAAAAATATAGGAAAAATATAAACTATTTATAACTAGAATGAATTCAAATTTATATTTTCTTCAACTCAAAACAAAAAAAAAAAACTTAGCCTCTTCAAATTTCACTAAAACCAATAATCCCCATGAACCATCTCTTTTATCTTCATGAAATTAACTTTTAAACAATTTTCAAGTTCATCAAATTATTCCTCAGCTCTCCAAGCCATATTATCACTTCTTGCATTTCTTTGCAGAACTGAATACAACAATTAAAATAATTAACCATCAACTCAATCCTCAAAGATTAATCAAGAGGGATAAAAATAGTTTTTTTCAATCCTCAATCAAAAAAATTCAAACTTTAATATTTGGGATTTCCTTCTTCTTTCCAATTAATTCAATTTACTCTTTTCCCTCCTCCTCTAACCCCTTCCTTTTTTTTAAAAAAAAAAAAAAAAAAAAGAAAATTTGATCTCCCCTCTCTTTTTTATAATTTGACCTCCATCTTTTCAAATTCATCAAGTCCCAAATGAAAATCCTCATACAGCAGATACTCCATCTCCAGAGATTTCCTGAGTTCACCCAATAGAACCTGCTTTTTTTTTAACTTATCTTGTTCTATATTTTCCTTTTCCTTCTATGGCTTCTGGTTCTTATTCTTCTCCTGAAGCGTCTGTTGTATCACTCAATACAATCTCAATGCTTCCACAAACTCAATGCTTCCACAACCAAAATATGCTCCAAAATTCAATTCACCTCCTTGTTTAACTTAACTGAATTACATTTGGTGCTCCCCTTGTTGACCCATCCAAAAAAATCCCCCAACATTTAAATTCCTGAGGAACTGACTTAAAATTCCTTCCTTTTCTCATCATTGAACCCTTCTTTTATTTATTATCAATCCTCAAAATTACTTTGGCTATGGCTATATTTTTTTCTTCTTGGTCCAAAATTTACTCCAATTTTATTCATATTATATATATATATATATATATATATTTCTCTCGAAGGATTTAAGAAAGCAACTTCTCAAAGTACCTCATTACATGGGATTTGATTCCAAAAAAAATTCTTTCACTCCAATCTTGGTAAATTTATACCTGTAGAATTGAATAATTTAAAGAAATTTCTTTTGAAAGAATCACATATGAGATATTCCCTGGTTTGGATCAAGCATTCCTTGAAAATTTGGATTTTAGATGATTAAAATTACATAATATCAAATCTCTAGCTTATTGATAGTTGTTAATGAATGAAGCTCATGGAGTGTGGTGATGGAAATGAATTGAAATTGTAGTATTTTGAGGGTATTCTTGGATGAGAAGATAGAATTTCAGGAGCTCATGCTTTCTTTATATACAAGAAAATGTCACTGGTCACACCTCATAAGCAGGTTGAAACCATTGTGATCAAAATAATTGGCAAATCTCCCAGAGCTCTTTTGGATTTTTTTTTTGGATCTAAATCTATTTTATTTTGTCCAAGATTTTGTTTCTGTATCTCAATATTTTCTCCATTCTGTTCATTTTATTTCTCTTTTTGCTTTCTATTGGGCCAACAAGTTGACTGTGCATCTGGAAGATAACCCTTCATCATTTCAATGATCAAGTTCCTACCCTGAGACACATTGGGTGACTGAAGGATTGATCACTTCCTTCTGCACCCACCAGAATTGAATATTAAAATTATTTCCTTGAATTCAATTAGTTGATTCTTGTGGTAACCTGCCAATTTCAATAATATTTCCTGGGGGGGGGAGGGGGGGGATAAGTCTGCACACTGATGTGTAAAATGCAACCGCCAGTAAATTTTATTGCTTTTGAAAAAGAATCTGAAAAATAAAAAATTAAATTTCACCTCAACACTTTTGAATCAGCATAAATATGAAAAATATCAGCAACTTTTTGCCCCCTTTTTTTTGAATATAGATGAATATCTTCCTGAAAAAACAAAAAAAGATGATGCTCAGAAATTTTTCAGATTTCTTTCTCAGTTGTTTTGAACCTTCAATGTTTCCTTTTATTTTTTTTTATTTTTATTTTTAACAATTAAAATCATTGAGAAGGTCAATATTTTTTATTTACCAAAGTATTTTATCCTATTTGAAAATTTTAATTAGTTTGCAAGCAATTCAATGAGCCCCTCCTCCAAACAAACAAAACCACAAAAAAATCACTGAATTTTGGAAGCTCCAAAGAAGGGATATATTTAAATTAAAGTATAGTGCAGAACTCAAATAGCATCATACATATTTTCTGCTTGATTTTGATGAGCTCTCAGATACCCATCTTGGTTACTTGATCAAAATATCATCCAACCCACAAACTAAACCCACATTAATCTAATTTGATTTCCTTCAATTTGAGTAATTAAATTTCCTGTATTTTTTTTAATAGTTCTATTCTTATTCTTCTTTGAAATTAAATGTATTAAAAATAAAACTAATTGAAAAATAATGGTCATGTTTTTTCTCTTTCTGGGTCATCTTTAAATTTTTTATTTTTTACTAGAGTCTTTCCCCCAAATTTGGGGACTGATTGGTATTTAAATTTTTTTGAATGATTATAATAAAGTTTTAAATCTGGGGAATGGGTTAAAAAAATTTTCCTAGTGTATTTAATTCAATATTTTTTTAAAATTTTTTAATCAAATTGGTCACCTAGGGAATGGATTCAGAAAATTGGCTGGCTGTAGTTCTTTAAAGGTGGTAAATCTGGGGGATGGATTAAAAAAATAATGAAAGGAAAAATTTCTCAAGTATTTCAAGATATAAGCAATTAAAAAATCATAAATCATTGAAATCTCAGTATTTAATTTCAGTGATAGCAATATTCCAAAAAAAAGTTAAAATACGTGAGGAATTAGTGTTTACTACATGTGTTGTCAATGTCCTCTGTTACATTCCATGTTACATGTGTCATTTTTGGTGACATGTGTGGTCCTTGATTACATGTTTTGTCCTTGTTACATGTGTTATCCTTGTTAAATGTGTTTGAATTTTCAATGTTCAAAAAAAAATGCTTGAACCAAGTGAGTAATTAGTGTTTACTACATGTATTTTCAATCTCCTCTTTTATAGTCCTTGTTACATGTGTTTTTTTTGTTGAATGTTTTTTACTTGGTTACATGTGTTGCCCTTGGTTACAAGTGTTGTCCTTGGTTACATGATTTGTGTGTTAACCTTGTTTATTCAAATTTTCAATTCTCAAAAAAAAAGCTCAAACCAAGTGAAGAATGAGTGTTCATTACATGTGTTGTCAATGCCCTCTGCTACATTCCTTGGGTCCTTGTCACATTTGTTGGCCCTGTTACATGCATTGAACCTGTATGTGTGTGATAGTACAAAATAAACCCGATATATACATAAAAAGAGGTAGTTGAAAAGCATTAAAAATGAATAAACAAAACCTTACATATGTATATACATCACGCAAACCTAAATACATACAAAGAGGTTGTTGAAAAGGATTAAACCTCAAAATCTATGTACACAAATTAGTTTGTGTGTGAATTTCTTTTGGAAAAAGCAGACTGAAAAAAAAATTAGGCAGAAAAAAGAATACAGAGAAAGAAAAAAAATTTACTGAAAAAAAAGTGGACAGAGAAAAAAAAGCAAACCAAAAAAAAAAGAGGACTGAACTGGATGCAAGAGGTGCAGCGTGAATTTATTTTGAAAAAAGCAGACTGAATAAAAAAAATTGGCAGAAAAAAAAATACAGAGAAAAAAATTGACTGTAAAAAAAGCGGACAAAGAAAAAAAAAGCGGACAGAGAAAAAAAAAAAGCAGCTGAAAAAAAGAAAACCAAGAAAAAAAGAGGACTGAACTGCATGCAAGAGGTGCATACACAACAACCTTGACAAATGAATACTAACACAAGGAACTTGACACTGGGTGAAGCATGTGAGGTTTTTCAATCTTTTTATATTTTTTTATTTTTATATTTTTATATTTTTTCATTTTTTCATTTTTTCATTTTTTCATTTTTTTATTTTTTTATTTTTTTATTTTTTTATTTTTTTATTTTTTTATTTTTTTATTTTTTTATTTTTTTATTTTTTTATTTTTTTATTTTTTTATTTTTTTATTTTTTTATTTTTTTATTTTTTTATTTTTTTATTTTTTTATTTTTTTATTTTTTTATTTTTTTATTTTTTTATTTTTTTATTTTTTTATTTTTTTATTTTTTTATTTTTTTATTTTTTTATTTTTTTATTTTTTTATTTTTTTATTTTTTTATTTTTTTATTTTTTTGCTTTTTTATTTTTTTATTTTTTTATTTTTTTATTTTTTAATTTTTTAATTTTTTTATTTTTTTAGTTTTTTAGTTTTTTATTTTTTTATTTTTTTATTTTTTTATTTTTTTATTTTTTTATTTTTTTATTTTTTTATTTTTTTATTTTTTTATTTTTTTATTTTTTTATTTTTTTATTTTTTTATTTTTTTATTTTTTATTTTTTTATTTTTTTATTTTTTATTTTTTTATTTTTTTATTTTTTTATTTTTTTATTTTTTTATTTTTTTATTTTTTTATTTTTTTATTTTTTTATTTTTTTATTTTTTTATTTTTTTATTTTTTTATTTTTTTATTTTTTTATTTTTTTATTTTTTTATTTTTTAATTTTTTAATTTTTTAATTTTTTAATTTTCAAATTTTTCAAATTTTTAAATTTTTCAATTTTTCAATTTTTCAATTTTTTAATTTTTTAATTTTTTAATTTTTTAATTTTTTAATTTTTTAATTTTTTAATTTTTTAATTTTTTTAATTTTTTAATTTTTTTTTAATTTTTTAATTTTTTAATTTTTTAATTTTTTAATTTTTAATTTCAATTTTTTGATTTTTATTTTTTTATTTTTTTAATTTTTAATTTTTTAATTTTTTAATTTTTTAATTTTTTAATTTTTTAATTTTTTAATTTTTTAATTTTTTAATTTTTTAATTTTTTTAATTTTTAATTTTTTTATTTTTTTAATATAATATAATTTTATTTTTTTATTTCTCATTTTCATTTTCATTTTTTGTACCTTTTTGAATTAATTTTCAAAAAAAAAATATAGTTGAATCAATTGACTCATCAATTAAGTTTTGATAAGATTTGAATAGATTTCTTTAGAACTGAAAACCAGCGGACTAAGGATAGAAGTTAGAATCATGAAAGACAAGGCAAATATTAGGAAGAAGAAAGGAATGAGGAGACCAACAGCTTTGAGTCACTTAGAAAGTAAGAAAGAGATCAAACAGCATAGGCATAGGGTGTTGGCAGCAAGAAGGTTGATAGAGTGCAGACGAGGAAGACAGAGGACTAGGAGATTGAATGATATTGTCAGAACAATCATGCAAGGGCAATTTTGAGGATTAGGTTCTTACCAGGCATAAATTGGACGGCGGAGAGACAGTTCAGATGAGAGTGGAAGAGTTGAGAGTTTAGATTGAGGTGATAGTGTTTAGATGATTCAGATTGGAGAGTTAAGGAAAGGAGATAAGAAAGGTGAGAAGATGAGGAGGCAACAAAGAAAAGGAGAATCAGGAGAAGGAAGGATAAGAGGAGGAGTCGAGAAGGAAGAAAGAGCGATTGCCAGAAGTTTGCCCAGGGATTCACCCGGAAAGCAGAGAGGCCGAGGTGATACAGACATGTCACGAGTCTTTGTCTCAGTTCATCCGTGGAGCTACTGGGACGGAGACTGAATGAGAGTTAGAACACAGGATGGGATGGGCATAATCTTAACACCCCTTGTGACTGGTAAGAGGACAATCCAAAAGATCAGATGATGGTTTTCTCAAAGATTGTATTTTGAAGAAGTTTTATTGAGGTTGTTGAAGAAGCCTTTGTAAGAGAGTCCGCAACCATAGAGTGACTTTGGATTAAGCTAAGTGTAAATTTGTTGTTTGCATAGTCTTCGCGCAATCCTTTGGTTTTGATATCTATGTGTCTTGACTTAGAGTGCCACCCAAACTTCTTGATCTTGTCATCTAAACCCTTATTATCAATATGTAGAGTAGGCTTCGGTTCGGTGATTTGATGGATTTCACTGATGAGGTGCTTGATCCATTTGATTTCTAAGTAGCAGTCAAGTAAGGCGTTTAGTTCTGATTTGGTAGAAGAGTAAGTGATGTTTTTCTGTTGAGTGGAGTTCCAGATGACTGGACTACCATAGTGGAGGATCATGTAGCCAGTTTGAGATCTGCAAAGGGTTGGGTCATCTCCCCAGGTGGCGTTGCTGAATCCTGAGAGAACTTCTTGTTTTGGATTGTACCTAATTATAAGTTTAAAGTTTTTTGTTGTCTTGAGATACTTCCAAACCTTCTTGACTTCCCTCCAATGAGTCATGCCCGGTTTGGCATTAAACCTGGCCAAACTAGAAACAGAGAATGAAATGTTGGTTTGGGAGTAATGAGCCAGGTGGTTCAGAAGCCCAGTAGCGGACCTGTAGTTGATATTGAGTTGGCAAAATTTGGCGTGGTCAACATCAGAGGCAGGCTCAAGGTTTAGATTTTGCGTCAATGGAATGTGAGTATCCTTACAGGAGGTCAAGCCCATTTCTTCCAAGCCTTTTGCAATATGGTTGGGTTGACTCAAGAGAATTCTGCTGTCTTTGATTTCCATGAGCATGCCAAGTATGGTGTTAGGAGGATGGCAAGAGGAATTCTTGAATCGCTCAAGAAAGTTGACTGCAAAGAGGTTGGAGTTGCCTACATGAATAAGATCATCTACCTGAAAGTGGAGAACTTCTCCGGTCTTGGTGTTGAGATACAGACAAGGATCGCTAGTCAATTTGAGATATCCTTGAGATTTGATCCATGACGTAAGAGTCTTGTACCAATTATTGGGGGACTGCTTCAAGCCATAGAGAGATTTCTTCAATCTCAGATAAGGAGATTTTCTAGCAGATCCTTCTGGGTTCCTTATGATGACAGTTTCGTCAATGGGAGCATGAAGGAATGCACCTTTCACGTCAAATTGAGTAAGTTTCATTTTATTTTTCAAGCCGTAGACAAGAGCTACTCAAAGTGATCCAAGTTTGCCAGTAGGTGCCCAAGTTTCATTATAGTCTATTCCTAGGACTTGGTTGAATCCTTGAACGCATAGCCAAGCTTTGTATTTGACGGGGTCTCCGTGACAATTTTCTTTTACCTTGAAGACCCACGTTGTATTTAGGATATTGTCTGGGGTGCTGTGGTATTCTTCCCAGACATCTTGGAGCTCTATTGAGCTTAATTCATCTTCCAAAGCTTGCTTCCACTTTGGCCATTCTGGACATTTGCGCGCTGCCTTGTAGGAAGGAGGCTTGTAGTAGTGGTGGAAGCCATATTGTTGAGGTTTTCTTACTTCCCTTTTGGGTCTTTGAGAGGTAGCTTGAATTGGAGGATTGGGGACTGGCAAAGGTAGAGGAGAGTGATCAGATGGTGGAGAAACTGGAGATACCAAATCATCTTGATCTGTTTCAGATTCGGAAGAGTTTTCTTGAGCTTCTCAAAAGGTGTATTTCTTTTTGAGTGATGAAGAATTAGGTTCTTCTGACTTGGATTTGATTTGAGTGAAGAGATTGATTCCCGGTGATTCAAGGAGAGGAAATTGTACATGTTTAGTTTCAATAATAGCACCAGATGAGCTGAGGATCAGGTAAGAATGAAACACGGGATTGAACCCACCTAATATCCCTTCCAATCCTTTCTCATTGAATTTCCTTCCTTTTTGTAGTTTGTTTGCCAGATAGATGACGGAGGATCCTACAGGTTTGAGATAATTAGTGGGGAGCTTCTTGCTAAACATAAGTTCCCAAGGGGATCGGTCATTACCTTCCCTCAGAACTTGATTCAGCATAAAGCAGCAACTTTGAACCACAACATGCCAGTAGCACTTATTGAGTCTAGATGAGGAGAACGTTGCACGGGCTGATTCTATGACTGTCCGGTTAGCTTGTTTGGCTCGACCGTTATTTTGTGAGTGGTACGGTTTGGAAGTTAGGAGTTCAATGTGCTTGGATTTTGCAAATTCTTTCAAGGTGGTGTTGGTGAATTCCGTTCCTTTGTCTGAAAAGATTTTGGTGGGGTAATAGTTCATCCGCTTATATTCTGTCTCAAGAATGTTGATAATGACGTTGGGAGTTTCTTCTTTAGATTGGAGAGGAAATGCCGCCAGATAGCCCGTGAAGTTGTCCACAAGTGTGAATATGTACCGGTGGCCAGCTTTCGACTGAGGAGTGATTTGCCCGATCAGATCTAGGTGAATTTGTTCAAGTGGTTTAGATGAGGGTGATGAAGTGCCTGAGAACGGAGCCCGTGTGATTTTGCTCCTTACACAGCCATTGCACTGAAATTTATCTAATTTGTCTTTAGAGTATTGATCCTTAAGGATTGGTTTGAGCATGGAGATTGAAGCATGACCGTATGTCTTGTGAAGATCGGATAACGTCTGAGTTTGATTAAGTGGGGTAGTGGATGGTTGACTGGAGTGATTAACCAAGAGGTTATTCCCAGCGCTTTGAGGTTTCTCAATCACAAATAGATTATCTTGAATTAAACCTCAAAGAATCATCAAATCGCCTTGGGTGATATGGAATTCATCCTGTTTTTGAGAGAGACTGCAGCCCTTTTTTGCCAGGAGGCCGGGGCTGATCAGATTGACGATGATGTCCAGAACGTAAATGCAATCTTCAAGCGTGATGATGGAATCTTTCCACTCAAGTTGCACGGTACCTATTCCTCATATCTTGAGATTTGCTTCCAACTTGCCTGTCTTAATTTCCTCTAACTCATCCTGTAGATCAATAGAGATGAAGTATTTTAGATTGTTAAAGATGTGTATATTTGCTCCTGAATCGAGAAGAAGATTTGGTGTGCTGTCTGCATTGATCCAGAGAGTCAGGAGGGTATGATAGTTGATGGTAGGTGTCTTCTTTGTCCTATTCTTCCACTCATTTTTCTGTTTGACCCACCAATCTGGAGCAATCTGAGGATGAAGGTGAAAACAGGATGATTCGGGATGAGGAGCATTTGGATTGTGGAAGCCTTCTTTGCATCTGATCCAAGGCTTTCTATCATCCTTATCGGTTCTGCCCTTGAAGGTCACTAAGGAAACGTCAGTGGCAGATTTGCGCGTCTTAAATTGTGCCTTCCTCTTGTTGTTATATTGAGTTAAATGATTGAATAAAACTTCTACTGTTATCAACTTCTCGCCGTGCATGATTTGTTGTTTCAGGTTCTCTAGATTTGATGGGAATTTGAAAAGGATTAGGTACGCCAGAATGTCATTTGGTAGATCTATTCCTACGTCCGCCATTCGAGTGAGGGATTTTTGGATGTCCGTTATGAATCCTTTGATAGCCTGTTCATTGAATGGAGCATGCAGAAATTGATTGAAGATTTGTGCTCTATTAGCTGTTTCAGATGAGGCAAATCTGCGGGTGATTTTGGTCCAGAGTAGCTTGGAAGATGTGATGTTTGAGGCATTGACGACGTTGGCGTGTGTGGTGCTGTTGAGTTTGGATAGGATGATTGCCCGGATCTCTCAGTCTTGTTGTACTGGGAGTTGTCCTAGTTTTTTAATCATGATGTCCTTGATATCCTTGAGATTGAACAACATCAACATTTTATCGCGCCAAATTGAATAGTTGTCCTCATTGAGCGGGGGAATAGCATTGACGGAGGCCTTGAGCGCAACCTGGTGAAAGTAATTGTTCGCTCCAACTGGTTCATTCATCTTCGATAATGCGGGGTTGTAATTTGGCTTTTAACCGTGATAAGATTTGAATAGATTTCTTTAGAACTGAAAACCAGCGGACTAAGGATAGAAGTTAGAATCATGAAAGACAAGGCAAATATTAGGAAGAAGAAAGGAATGAGGAGACCAACAGCTTCGAGTCACTTAGAAAGTAAGAAAGAGATCAAACAGCATAGGCATAGGGTGTTGGCGGCGAGAAGGTTGATAGAGTGCAGACGAGGAAGACAGAGGACTACGAGATTGAATGATATTGTCAGAACGATCATGCAAGGGCGATTTTGAGGATTAGGTTCTTACCAGGCATAAATTGGATGGCGGAGAGACAGTTCAGATGAGAGTGGAAGAGTTGAGAGTTTAGATCGAGGTGATAGTGTTTAGATGATTCAGATTGGAGAGTTAAGGAAAGGAGATAAGAAATGTGAGAAGATGAGGAGGCGACAAAGAAAAGGAGAATCAGGAGAAGGAAGGATAAGAGGAGGAGTCGAGAAGGAAGAAAGAGCGATTGCCAGAAGTTCACCCGGGGATTCACCCGGAAAGCAGAGAGGCCGAGGTGATACAGACATGTCACGAGTCTTCGTCTCAGTTCATCCGCGGAGCTACTGGGACGGAGACTGAATGAGAGTTAGAACACAGGATGGGATGGGCATAATCTTAACAAGTTTCAACTTAAAGAAAAGATCCTAAAATTCATTATCACCAAAAGTAAAATAAATGATTTTTTTTTTCTTTTTTGGAGTGGAAAATTCGGCCTTGAAAATGTGTCTAAAAATTAACCTACTGATTTTGGCCTATCAGTGGGAAGACTTACTTCCCCCCCTGTATGTACATTGGAGGAAGGGGGGGGGAGGAGGAAGAGATGGACTGGGTCAAAACCCAAAGTGATGGTGGTTGTTGTAGATGGATGACCTTTTTATATTAGGCTGGTCAAAGCCAAAGCTTGAGATTCCCTTCCATCCCCTCAGTCCACAATCTCACCAAACACCATCGAGAATATGATAAGTGATGATGATTGATACGATTATCTTTAATGGTCTCCTTTTCAATCCGGTTGATCTCATTCTTCAACAACAACAAAAAATCAAAACAAAAGATACTCCATCGCAGGTCCGATTTATCAACCAATACATCCATCCGTTCATGCTGCTATGCTCCTCCTTCACTCTGATCGCTTGGTTTAAGCTCTCATCTAGGACTCTGGAAAATGCCTGATAGTCATCGAGTTTACCTTGGGGCTCAAGCTTGCATCTAACTCGGTGGGAGGAGGACTGAAGGTTGTGAGTCTTTTGTCTTGGCCCCCTCTGGGAAGCAACCCCCCCCGGATGAAGGTCAGGATCGGTATGATTCAACCATGGGGATCTCTCCTTAACTTTTTACTGCGTGATACCTACAGGTCAAGCTTTAAAGATATGGTGTATGAGCCAGGTTGTCCAAGAGATTCAAACCATACTCCGCATCTTTCCCTCACGCACTCGTGATTCTTCTTTTTGCTCAAGTGTTCTCCATTCAATTCTTTCAATCTCTTACTGGTCTGAACAACAGATTGAGCTAAAACCTTGTTTGCTGTGTAGGTATGGTTTCGATGAACGACCTTCTTGCATACTTTCATTTAATGAAGGGAGTTGGAACGCCCACATCGAAGGCTGGAATTATCACGTTCTTTCTTTCTTTTTCCTTCATTTCATCATATTTTAACGACCAAGGAAGAGTGGAAAAGCTAACAAGTATCGTATGGGTTAATGTTGAATTTGGGCAAGAAGTACAGGATAGAAACATCAACCGGGAACCAAGATAGACCGACGTGTTCTTGAAAAGCGTAGATCAGTATGAGGTTTTCCAGACGGCGTTGTCAAGACCTAGGAGAGATGAGCGATCAAGAGAGAGAAGCCAGAACTTTAATCATCTTGCCATTCGTGTTGTAGATCCGAGAGTTCATCATCGAACTCATAATCAATCGAGTCATCATCGGATTCATCGTCGGAATCGTAATCGCCGAATTCCAGCGTCACTCCTTTACTCAAGTAAAATAATTCCAAGGCTTCGATTTCACCTCGGGTCAAGTTTGTTGATGGATTGAAGGATATGATGAATCTTTCAAGCTTGGGCCAAGCCAATTGATTATTACCGACTAAGCCTTCCAAATCTGAATAGCTCATGAGTGAATTGATGGTTAATTCGATCAATTCGATCGATTTTGAGTCCTGAAACGATTTTAAAAATTGAATCGGCAGCTCGTTTGAGATTGATAAAGTCCTCAAACGGCTCAGGTTAAATTGATAGTTCTCTAGTTCGGCCGAGGGACGCATATCACCTTGGTCATCCTCTAAATCACGAGGTACATCGGTTAATTCAAGACTAGTGAGAGTACTTGAGAACTTGGAACAAAATTCATGTAACGCTTTGATAGAAGTTCTAGGACAATCATCCAGTGAGATGTTTTCTAACGACCCTTGCCACTCGATCCTACTCCAACTTAGATCAAAACAGTCAGCCTGATCTAACTCGAGCTCTTTCAAAGAGCTTAACGAAGCAAGTTGAAATGCTAGTGGAGACTGGCAGGTTGAGATCGAATTCGACAGTTCAAAGTTAGGTGATTGAGCTTCGATGAACGAGCAAGTAAAGTTTTGTAGATGAACCATATCCTTCATCAATCTAACCAAGAATTTCTCACTAAACGGTTTCCCATTCGATGGTGCTGTCAGTCCGATTAACGTTAGGTTTCTAAGTTGTGATAGGGGTACCAAAAATTTCGAAGTGGCCTCGTCCGGATCGATTATGAAGTTTTGTTGATCATCCAA
This sequence comes from Puccinia polysora, assembly GCA_025617555.3. NCBI lineage: Eukaryota > Fungi > Basidiomycota > Pucciniomycetes > Pucciniales > Pucciniaceae > Puccinia > Puccinia polysora. The sequence continues at coordinate 26,577,820 of CM062640.1, forward strand.
TTCGACGGGTCTAAGATCGATATCCAGATTGGTGAGGTTTTTACACGACTCTAGTATGCCAAGCAATTCGGTCGACCTGGGTTCTTCATCCCACTGCCGAGAGTCTTTGATGTCTTGTTTTTCACACTCTGTCCAACCATCCGATTCGTATTCCTCCAACTCCGCGGTAGATACTCGCCACCATATCCTTTTGATGTATTCTGATTGTCTTGAAATTACGTCGGAACGAAGTTTTTGAAGTTTCGCCAGATCAAATCTTTCGAGATCTAGAGACTGTTAGATACATTACCAAGTAACTCAGCATACCAAAGGGGTGAAATCTATTTTGATGATGAAGTCAAGGTGTGAGGATAGTTTACCTGCCAAATAAACGGTCGGCAAATTTCATAGAACGTTCGATCGACCAGAGATAGGGCATGAATCGGAGGCAATGGAGGAGATTTCGAGGATTTGGGATCCGATTTGTGATCGTCAGGCTGAGGATCGGGGGATGAGGAAGGGGGAATATTATTCGATTTTTGATTTTGATGAGATTGAGAGCGAGTGATAACTTTAGATTTGGATGGATCTTTCGAGAATTCGGCATCGTCTACTTCTTCAATATCACTATCATCGGAGAATTCATCATCGTCTTCACTCAATGCATTCACCCAGAAGGCTATTCGACGCTTGATTTCAAACGGTAGTTCAGCTAGACATGGTTTGATGGTTTGATTGGAATTTAATCCAGTAGACCGATCGCTGGTTGTAAGCCGATCTGGAGGAATAGAAGGGGATGATGATGGCTGATCTGAGATCGAAAGACTGGCCATCAGGTCTGATCTAGTCAAGGTATCTATGGTTGGCGGATCCGATGACTTTAAACCGGGGCCGAGTGATTGATGATCAGGCATGATGGATATGGATTGCTAGAGGGATGTAGAGATGGAATGAGAAGAGTATGAGAAGTTTACTTTGGAGCAAGATGAGGCTTTCTTCCTTCGAACCGGGAAAGACGCTATGGCTTGATTTCAAGTTCAGAGAGGATATCCCGAGTCAGCACTGTTCACTTATCCTAGGCTTGAGGGAGCTTTGGCTGGAGGATGTAGAGTAGAGTGAAACTGAATCGAAGATTGGAGGAAGTGTGACTTACCAACCCAGAACGAGAAAAGTATCGAATACCCAAAGAATAAATAATCTCGAATGACACAAGAACTGCTTCTCCATCTCCACCCCGATCGCCGCTCGCAGTCCCACTGGGGGTCCTCCCAGCGCGCGGCAAGGACTGAAAGAAAAAACAACCCCAGCCCAGTTTTTCACCACCCCACCCAGACACAAATCGGACTGGACTTTGTTGGATCAGGGAAGGGATTAGTAGTATGAAATCATCTTCGAATCAAAAGTCACTCAACTAGACGCCAGGGGAAATATGGAGGCACATGCTAGCATGTACCACCCTATAAAAATGTTTCAACTTGGTTACAACTGGGTTGTAACTCTGTCCTGATTCAGGAAATCTATCCTAATGACTCCCAAATACCCAAACCACAACTTCTGTTGAAATATTCTATAACCAATGCGCAATCAAATTTTATTCATGCTTGAAAGGAGTTTCAATTGTAATGCAAGGTTTCTTTAAAATTTCTAATATATTTTGGTGATTTACAATCAAAAAATCAGTTTGATATAGATAATACCTTTTTTTTTTTTTTTGATTTTTTTCATTCTTGGAAATTCATTAAAAACTTTCAAGTATTTTCCCCAAAAAATTCAAAGTTAAATAAATCAATCAATTGTGGGAGAAGGTGACTGCTGAAAATCTGGACCTGGAAATTGGGAAAACAACCCCACTCCAGATGGATACTTATTCATTTCATACAAAAAAATCTATCCCGTTTTTAAACCTGTTCTTGTTAATTATTTGATTGTTTCTTTCACCTTATTCATTTCCTCTTTCATCAGTTGTCTCTCCTCTCATTTCTCCTCTTGTGCAATCTCTGTTGTGACTCTCTTGGTCAAACTCGACTCGCGCTTCCTCCGTCTGGCGCTCGACGCACTCCCCGAACCCTATAGGGAACTCGATAGGTCTCTGTTGCCTAAAGACCTCAACCGCGTCTCCTTCTCAATCACCTCCTTCCTCTCTCTTTCCATAATCTCCTCGACTTGGTCGACTCCTCGCCACACTCGGCCGTAACTGAAGAACCCGAAGAACTGTAGGTCCTCAACCATCTTTCAACTCTGCATTGAGCCTCACCTGAAACTGCAGCTCACTCTCACAGATCAATCCTCGTCTTGGTCGGATTGGTCATCGGCGTCTCAAGAACCCAGAGCCAGAGCTCCGTAAAGCTTTTTCCACTCTGCTCAACTTCTCACCACTCTTTCATTCAAGGCCGTCTCTTATCTTGCTTTATCTCTTTACATCAGATGCTACCTACCTTGTTCCGCTAAGTCTGTCAATAGGCCATAATCCAGCCTGCAGACTAAATCTTTGTGTTGGTGTCCATTCCTGTTATTCTCGCATCTTATTCTTTTTTCTCCTGTCTCCTGTGTTGACCCTCAATTGTGTCCATCTCATGCAAATCAGCCTGGTCCAGGATTACCAGAATTCTTTTGTCCTTATAGTTCTTTGACCTAATATACTCACAAGGATGGGCCTGTATATGCATCACAGCTTTGATAAAAACCCCATTATTGCAAGAATATTTACTGAAGGCTTTAAGCTTTGAAAGAGTTTCTCATAAGCTCATTATTTCCAACAAAATATTATCAAAATATCTTTCACAGGGTGTTTTAGACTACACTATTTCTAAATTTTTCAAATAGCATTTTGAAAAATTAAACTATTCAAACGTTCTGGCTGCTACCCTTCTACAAAACTTGGACAATTCCTGTCCAACTGATGAATGGCCTAGAAGTTTTTATGACTGGAATTCAGTTGGTTTAGTATGCACCTATCAATTTTCTTGAAATTTCTCTTAACTTCCTTACATTTAGATATAATTCAGACAAAAAAAATCCATTTTCAATCTCAGAAAAGGGGGGACACAATTCAAGGTTTTTAAAATTTTGGAAATTGTGTTCAAATTTTTGGAAATTGAGTTGCAGCAGCTTAAAGATAAAATTAAAAAACAGGGTTGATGGACTTATCCATTTTAAACATATGAGATTTAGTGTTCAATTTTCTGTTTAAACAATGCTCAATATGAATTAATTTCACAAAATTTTCAAAATTCAGACAGAAATGTCTGCCATTTGGGCAAAGGTCTGGGGGACATTATATACATTTAGTTTTTTTAAAAACAGTGGCATGCATATAAATACTGTCCTTGTGCATGGCTCCAAAATGTTCTTCCCAATTGGATTTAAGTTTCTTTTGGACAGATAATAATACTGCAGTTCAATCCAAATTCTTTGGAAAGACTGTGGCAGAAATAAAACACAAAAAAATCCCAAAAAACTTTCAAAATCAGCTTCCAAAAATGTCAATCCGCAAGATGAAATTTGGTAGATTTAAGCTACCAGCACCACTTACCTCCATAGCTGTTTTGACAAAGTCTGCCAATACCAGGGGGCAAGTTAGATCACTTCCCCAACCAAATTCAGTAATCATAGCCTGTTTGTTTCTTTCTTGAGTAGATCAACAATCACCTTCAATTTTTTTGCACAGGAGTTTGTACAAGTACAGTCTTTGCCAGATGCATCTTGATTGAAATACCAAAGGTTTTGCCACAAACCAGGGAAAAAGTTGTATTACATGAATAAAACAAACCATGATTCAGTATTTGCTTGTGCACATGCCTCATCTGAAAAACATAATTGGTTTTAGAACTACTCTGAGGTCAAGGAAAGTTCTCAACAAGAAAATGAGGCTATTCATTGAAGGCCCTTCTTCTGGACAGACCTGGTAGATTTTGAAGATGAGGCCCATAGTGCTACCATCTGGATTTTTAACCTGAGACAGTCCAGCATTGTACAATTGGGCAAAGTTATTCAGTTTGCACCACTCATCAACTGGGATTATAATTTCATGACCATAGTCCCAACACTACTTCAACTAAACCAATCCAAACTCTTCATCAGCTTCAACCTCATATAAAAACCAACTTCACTTACTCCTGTAACTTCCACTGGATAGCACTCCTGCATACCTTGAAGTCTCCATCTTCTCCTACCAGGTTCAACCTATGAGTGTATGGTATAAGCTCTATGTCCATGAAAACCTCACCACTGTGTCATGTGATTCATTCAACCTTCCAAGGCTCTCCACCTCCCTCTCTATGGCCTGGTACATCCTGTATCTCTCCTCAATCCAATTGGTATATGAGTTAGTATATATTACACTTAGTATATACATAGTAAATAATCTTCTCTGTCTGTTCAGCCCATACCTCCAGGACTCCAGATGAGTACATGTCAAACCTTCCTGGACAGGCCCATCTCCAAATAAGTCAACTACAGCCTCCAGCCCAATTCAGAGTGTTAATGGGCCAGGTTAGCCAAAATAATTGCTACCCATACCCAACCCACCAGGAGGCAGGTCTTGGCAGGTTGGGTCAATTTCCCTTGAATCCATACCCAAACCCGTGATGGGTACCTGTGGGTCTTGGCAGGTATTTGCGGGCTCCCAGGGGGTCATGGGGTCCCACCATTTTTTTTTTATTTTGAAAATTAAGGGCATTAAATTTTGTTATCAATTCATATTACTAGAAATAATTTATAAGGTGATAATTAGAGAGCATGAAAAACACAAAAAGACAAAATATACATATAGAGAACAATAAACCCAGAAAAATAAGTATTTTATTTTTTTGGGTACCCATGGGTTGGCCCATCATCCAATGGAGTTGCCCAAACCAGGACCCGCACCCACAGCAGCATGAGGCGGGTCAGGTCAAAATAGGGCTTTTAGAGAACACCTGGCCAAAAACAGGCTAAATACCCACTGGGTTGGCCCAACCCATGAACACCCTGAAGCCCAATCAGAAAAATCTAATACAATGGGAACTCCAACCTGCAACACCAGCCACTCATCCCTCAAGGCCTCCTTCTCAGCTCTCACATATACTGTCCTCTCCTTCCCTCCTGGAATAATTCCCCAAAGGAATTAGTGTTGAGGTTAAACCTGCTAACATGATGTATCACCACAGTATGGAGGCTGTGCAGTTGAACATAGACCAGTAATACCAAACAACCCTGGCAGCCACAAGCGTCTGTAGCCTAGTTGGTAAAGGCAGCACTCTAGTATGTGTCTCAGTCTATCTGAGGTTGTGGGTTCAACTCCCACCAGACACATCTTCATTTTCACAGTCTCAACAATTAGTGTACTACTTATTGCTGGTTAGTCCCTCTGCCAGTAGGATTAATCTCAGAACAAGACATCCTTCACCTAGAATGCTTAACTCATATCACCTTGTCCCTTACTGGTTTTACTCTTATAGGATTCAAGAAAACCTTATTCAACAACCTCCTTGTGGACTTCTTCATTCCATCCTTCTATCTCCTCATCACTTGTACTCCTCCTCCCATCTTCTTCATTGCAGTTCCAAAAAATCATATTTGAGATATATGATTAGTAGTGCCTGTGCCTTCAGCCCCTTTCACGCCAGGGAAATTTTTGGCATCATAATGATTAATTCCCCTTAATTACTATCCACTCTCTTTTCTTCCAATCCTCACCTTACACCAACTCCAATAAATACCACCCCTTCTTACGGATATTACTACCTACAAGTGTTTGTGGGCTAGTGCATGATACAGTGCTAAATGTTTGTGTGGTCCTTCAAATTTCCAAAGGAAACTCCTTCAGAATTATCTGTTTCCACCCAAACCTATTATTTTGGCCTTAAAGCACCAATTTGACTGCTTTGATGCTTCAACTTTGACTGCTTCAGCTTTGACAGTTCAAATTTTACTGCTTCAAATTTGATTATTTTACTTTGACTGCTTCAATGGTTTGACTTTCACTGCTCAAACTTTGACAGTTTGACTTTGAATGCTTTGACAATTCAACTTCAACTGCTTATACAGTTAAACTTGAACTGCTTTGAAAGGACCACAAATAGCTTTGACTTACTTCAACAGGGATCAATCTGCTTTGATGTGCTTCAACAGGACCTCAAATATCTTTGACGTAATTTGACAGGTCTCAATCTGCTTTGACGTGCTTCAAAGATTCCTCAAATATCTTCAACTTACTTTTACGTCAATCAATCTGCTTTTACATGCTTTAATTGGACCTCAATTAGCTTTGACCTGCTTTGACAGGGGTCAAAGTACTTAAAATATAATCCATTTGGGTCATTTCCTCCTTCAAATCTTCACTGGGTACTTTTTTTTGGGTCATTTATCTTCTCTGGAATATTTGGAAACCATGCCAGCCCAATTTGCACAACCATCATTCATTTCAAGTCCACCTCTCACTAGAGCAGCAAGAGGCAGAGTTTCTGTCATCAATATCTTTAATCAGGACCAGTCAAATACTCAAGCTTGTGGACATGGGAGGAATTATTCAAAATTTCCAATTACAACAAGCTCCACTTCCATGGACACTGGTATCCTTCCTCCAGCTCTTCATAGAGCTTCTATTTCTCCTTCCCCACCTGCAGTTAGTCACATCACTAATTTTGTGATTGGTAAATATCCCAACACAGGCTTTGGATTAGATTCTTCATCTTATGATCCAAGCATCATTCTTATTCCAGAAGAAGAGGGCAAGGAATGCACTGAGGACTCAGGATTTGACACAAGGATCCTAAGTAATCAATTCACCAACTATGGAACCTCAAGAAGTATTGCCAAATTTATGTTCTACTGCAACCCCTGAACCTCCAACCCAAACTCAACCTCCAACATCTGCTGTGGACCCAACTATCTTAGCCATCCTCCAGCCCATGACTTCTTCTTTGGCAAAAATTTCTCAACCTCCATCAACCAGCAATTCTCAGTCTGGAACCTTCAAGTCTCCTTCCATGAATGCTCCAGATAATTCTGAAGGCTACAATCCTAGAAAACTCTGACCATTCCTCCAATCTTGTGAACTAATTTTTGAAAATGACCAAGGAACCTTTATTGTGGACCAGAAGAAGTTACTCTTTGCAGCTTCCTACCTCTCTGGAAGTGCAAATTGATGGATCCAACCATATTTGGCTCACCTTTCCAGCCAAGAGCCCTCTTTCCTCCTCAATTCATGGTCCCACTTTACAGAGAAATTTCACACCCTCTTTGGCAACAGACTTGAATTCTTCAAGGCTGAAAAGGAACTGGTAAACTTGAATATGAAGGACTATGGCTATGCTTCAACCCACATAACTGAATTTAGATCACTTATGACCAAAGTCTCTGGATGGGGTGATATAGTGTTGTAATTCCATTTTTGAAAAAGACTTCATTCACGAGTTCTTGACCAACTAGCAGGGTACAATGGCTCTCAAGAAAATATCCAGGATCTTATGGATATAGTTTTGGACTGTGATACAAGTTATCATGAAAGGGTAAAAGAAAAATCCTCTTCTATCATTAATTCTCAAAACCGCATTTCTTCTCAATATCAATCTACCTCTAATCACCCTGACAAGGGTAGCGGTGAGGGTAGGGAGCATGAAAAGTCCCCAGAAAAGTTGAATCCAACTACATCATTTAACAGAATCTCTTTGGAACTAGGTGCATATGGAAAACTCAAGGCAGGTGAAAAGGCAAGAAGGGAGAGGGAACACTTGTGCTTATATTGTGGTGGTAAGCACAAGACAGAAGACTGTAGAAAGAAACCTGTCAACTTGTCTTCTTCTTTTCCTACTCCAACACCTTCCAGTGCTACCCCAAAGCCAAACCCAGATTAGTCTCACCCCTTTTCTTCTTCTCATCTCAAGGATTATCTCTATTGTTTGTTTTATTCAGGTGCAACTCAATCTGTTATGGTTAATTCCATGGTTCAAAGTATTCATCCCTTACAGCCCTCTCCTCTGGGAAAACATACTCATATTTTCATTTTCAGCTCAGTGAATCAACTTTCCAAATGGCTTCAATGCTTACTTTCCTAGCTTTGAATGGGAAATATTTCAAGTCAATGCACAATTCCCTGAAACCATCACCCTGGGAATTGAATCTCTTCATCAATGGAATCCAGAGGCAAATTGGAAGATGGGGCTGATCACCTCAAGACACCAACTAACAACTGAAAGTTTCTCCAATTGTGTTGAGCTCAACCTGGCTACACTTCCAACAGCTTTCCTTCCCTCAACTCTTCCTTTGGCACTGCAGTCCAAAGAAATCTCCCTCACTTCATAACCTCTTGTGGTTTCCCAACCCAACCTTACATTACCTTTGAGTTCAACACTCTTCCCACTTGATTGGATATTCAGTTATCCTTTATTTTTCACAGGAGGAAGATATATTGGATTCATCTTTGCACAATTATGCAATTGGTTACTTCTTCTGATGTTTCTTTTTGTTACTGATGAAGTCCCTGAAGAATCCAAAAGCATGTTAAAGAAATTTAATGCTGATTACCATTCTTTCATAGATGTTTCTCTTCCAGGTTAAAGCAGACCAACCCTCCTCACACCATGCTTACAATGACAATGTTGGACTGGAAGGCCTCATACCTCCTGTTGAGGTTGTCTATTCACTACCTCAAAATAAAAATTCAACCCTAAAAGCCTACATAGCAGAGAATGAAGAGAAAGATTTTATCCAGCCCCAGCACTTCAACTACTGGAGCAACTGTCCTTCTTTCTTTCAAGAAGAGGATAGTGGTTTACAATTATGTTTTGATTTTGCAAACCTGACACTGTTATAAGGGGAACCTTCACCCAATTCCTCCAATTATTTTCATTGACTGTCTTTTTAGTTTCTACCACCCTCTCCAAACTTGATCTTGGGATGCTTACCTCCTAAGCATCACAGGCTTTTTGATTCACCAACTGATCTTTTTTTCCTCAAAATTATTTCCATGTATTCCAAAGCTCTCACCAGACTGAAAGGGTATTATATGGAGCCCCTTCTTGTTTCAACTCACTTACAGCCCTTGTAATTTCTTCATTGAACTCACCCAGCCTCCTGTCACATTGGGAAAGCATGTTTCAAGAGGGGGTAACACTTGCTCTGGACAGAATCCTGATGAATTTGGAACTTCTAAACTTTGTTACCTCTCTTTGAAAATTCTTGAAGCACAACTGAGTGAACTGAACTCAAATCAATAAGCTGAAAAGTTTATCAAAGACATTATTAAAATATTGAAGAAAGGGGATGAAGTGACTAAAAATTCTATAGATTCCTACAGCTGCTTACTCCTGTTGATGGTTAAAGTGGGTATACCTAACATGCTGACCAACTAAAGCTAGAAATACTCCTTCAACAAACCAAACTCCTCTTATCATGCTCAAAACAGCCTATGGATAAGTATAGAAAATATGCTGAACTTAATAGAAACTGAATTCCAAAAGGCATCCATCCTGGGAAATAAGTATGACTATCTTGAAAGAAAATCACTACTGAAAGACCTTCCAAAATAGCTCTTTGGGCATTGGTTGGGAACATTTTCTTATTTTGGAAAAATTAGGTACTTATGCTTCAAATCTAAAACCATAATCAACCCATCCATCCATCCATCAATCAATCCTCAACTTTTCCAACCTTCTGGGAACCAACATCCAACTTTTCCCTTCTCCATCAATTCAATTCCATCCATCATTTGAAACACAATTCATCCTATTATCCACTTCCCAATCAAAATTCTAATCACCATCACTTCCCTTCCGCATCACTTTAATTCCATCCATCATTCCAAACCAAATTCATCCTATTATCACTTACCAATCACAATTCAACCCATTCATCTTCCATCAATTTAAACTCCATAAAAATATCCCATCATCATAAACTTGACTTCTTCCAATCAATCACTTCCAAAATCAAATCAAAAGAAAAAGAAAAGAAAATATAAATAATAAATATAATATATGTTCCTTCCTATCCTACAGCTTCCAAATAGTACTTTCCATCCTAAAAATAATATCAGAAAATGCTTCAAAATCAAAATATCCTTCAGTTCATCCATCACTTCCCCTTCCATTCCATATTTTACTTCTTTCTTCAAATCATAAATCCTCAAATCCATCAAAATCACCTCAGTGATACCTTCAATAATCTGTTCCAAACATTCATGGAAAATCTCCAACTCCACTTCTGGATCTTCATCAACATCAGCACTTCAAACCAGTCTTCAATACACCAGAATCTTCCAATGATCATTCAGCTCAAAGACTTCCAACTTCCTTCTTCTTTCAGTTTGAACTATCTCCATTTTAATTCACCTTCCACACCAAACTTTTTCACCTCCACAACTCCCTCTCCTATTTCTCTATTCTTCCTTCTGTACTCCCTTTCCATTATTTTCTTCATTTTATTCAAATTCCTCCAAGTCCGTGCCATGTCCCTCCTCCAAGCTCTCCAGGAGAACTCTCATCATCAACCTAGTCCAAGGAAGAATCCCTCTCAGTCCCCCTTCAATAATTTTCAAACTTCAAGCACCAAAGTCAGACTTCAAATTTGAAATTGTCAAAATCCAAAAATCAAGTATCAAAATCCAAAATCCAAACTTCAGAACTCCAACTTCAACCTTTTGAACTCCCATCCTAGTCTCACACTTCAAGCCCAAAAAACTTTGAAAAGCTTCACCTGCTTCAAGCTATTCAACTTATGCTTCAAAGCCTCCCAGCTTCCAATCAGAAAGCAGAACAGAAATAAATATTCACCTCTAGCACATCCTGTCTGGGCATCAGGAGCTGCCCCTTCCCTTTCAGGGGGGGGGGGGGGGTACTGTCATGACCATAGTCCTGAAACTCCTGCAACTAAACCAATCAAACTTCTTCATCAGCTTCAACCTCATATAAAACCCAACTTTACTTACTCCTGTACCTTCCACTGGATAGTGCTCCTGCACACCTTGAATTCTCCATTTTCTCCTGCAAGGTTCAACCTATGAGTGTATGGTATAAGCTCTATGTCCATGTACACCTCGCCACTGTGTCATGTGATTCAGTCAACTTTCCCAGGATATCTACCTCCCTCTCTATGGATTGGTATATCCTGTATCTCTCCTCAACCCAATTTATATATGAGTTGGTACATATTACACTTAGTATATACATATGACATGCTCTCCTGTGTCTGTTCAGCCCATACCTCCAGGACTTCAGATGAGTAAATGTCAAACCTTCTGGGACAGGCCCATCTCCCAATCAGTCAACTACAGACTCCACCCCAATCAGAAACATTTAATACCATTGGAACTCCAACCTGCAACACAAGCCACTCATCCCTCAAGGCCTCCTTCTCAGCTCTCACATATACTGGCGTTTCCTTCCCTCCTGGAATAATTCCCCCAAGGAATTAGTGTACTGATTCTTACTGGTTAGTCCCTCTGACAGTAGGTGTAATCTCAGCACAAGACATCCTTCATCCAGCCGGCTTAACTCATATAACCTTGTCCCTTCCTGGTTTTACTCTTATAGGATTCAATAAACCCTTATTCAACAACCTCCTCCAGGACTTCTTCATTACATCCTTCCATCTCCTCATCACTTTTAGTACTCCTCCCATCTTCTTCATTTCATTTTGAGCAAATAATCCTTGAGTTCTATGAGTAGTAGTGCCGGTGCCTTCAGCCCCTTGCATGCCAGGGGCAGATGTGACAGATAAGAGTTTGATTAGCTCCAGTTTTCCTTGTTGCTGTCACAAATTTCTGAAGGGTTTTTTCCCAGGAGCCTGGTTGCATGTTGTGTGGTTTTTTCATGATTACAAACAAAAATTTTGGATTGCCTAAAAATTATTAAGAAAGCATCTGGTATTTTCAAAGTAAAAATTTAGTACTTGGTTAGAAAAACACAAGAACAGGATTGATTCAAAAACCAGTGTAATTGTTTTGGAATGATAGAATAAATTCAAGGCCCTGTTATTGGCACAACCAAAATAATCCGTTTTCAAAATTATGCTTTACTTTCTATTGTATGCATTTTAAATAGTTTTAATTTGATTGCCTTGAAATTTGAAGCTAATTTCCTTTGTTAGACCTGGGATGCATGTGCATTGTATCAGAATTAGAACTGAATTTTATTTTGGTTGGGAAAGAGTTACATGTTTTTTATGTTGGACATATGGTTTGCTTAACCTCAAGTTACACCCAAGTTATTTCTTTCAGTAAAACCACAATTACACGGGGGAACATGCTAGCATGTGCCTCTGTTTCCCCCCTGGTGAGAGTGATCAAAGGAACAAGAAATTCTATCAAGTGTATTTCATGATCAGAGGCTCAGGAAAATTTATAGATAGTGTTTTTCATTTCTACTTTTCAAGTGGGGAAGCATTCTGACTTAAATGAGCCCTTTTTTTGAAAAAGATTTCTCAACCATAAAAAAAGCTGCTAAACTTATTTTGATTCATGTGATAAGTTGTGTAACAAATTGGACTTTTTCTGGTTCTCAAATGCCAATCTGGGTAGCAGTTTTTAGGTATTCTATTATGTTGAAATTTGCCTTTGGGAGAATCAAAATGTTTCCTCAGATGAATTATATCCTCTTTTTCTATTTTTCCTTTTTGAAATATTCTTTTAATATTTTTTTTCTCATCAATCTTTCAACCAGTTTCTATTCTCTTCTGCTTCCTTCTCCTACTTTATGAAAGTTCCTATAAATAATCCTCCAATGTTACCGCTAAAATATTTTTTCTTCAAGGGAATGTATTTTTACTTTGATTCTTACATTTGAATAAAAATATTTAACTTTTGTTTAAAAATTGGAGTTCCTTCTCCTTTAAATAAGTGCTCAAATCTACTTTTGAGAATCTAGTTGGAGTTTATGACTTCTAGATATCTTCAGACCTGGTTAAACCCCTTGAATCAATAACCTTTATCAAAATACTGTCCAGTTGCATGTTTTTTTTTTCAATTAAAATTAAATTGATGCTTTGTTTAAAATCAAAAACAAACTGAATCCAGAGAAGAAATAAAGATTAAAAAAAACAGTAGTCAAAAATGATGGAATTGATTAATATTTTCCAGATCCTTCTGTGGTCTGTGAGATGGTATTTTTTGATGAGTTGGTTCAGAAGGAAGAAGAAAAGATAATAAAAAATTCCCCAAAATTGTGTATCCTCAGACTATTGAGTTTTGCTTCAATTATCACATACTAATTCAATACCAAAAATTTAAAATGGAAACCCAATGATTAATTTCCAAAAAAAATAAAAAGACTTGTCTTTGAAACCTCTGCTACCCACTTTAAGTTAATTTTAGTTCCTTTTGAATGAAAAATGTATTCAGTTTCCTGAAGATATACTTCTCTGATGTCTCCTCCTACACTCCCCTCCTATATTCATAAAATATCAAAAATCTTCATAATTAATAAAACAAATTCACTATGAAAAATGGATTCAATGCCTACCTGTGTCCATCCCTCAGCCAAACTTATAATTTTTAAACATTTTGAAAACTTTTTTTCATCACCAATTTTATGATGACAATAAAAAACTGTCAATTTCTTCTATTAATTAATTCCATGTGAATTAAATTCCATCCTTGGTTTCTGAAAATTTACTTGGCTATTGGAATTTCAATAAACTATACATTAAATTCTGATTCATCACCCGCATGCATCTCTAAATTTGAAAATTACCAGCTAACAGAAATGAATATATGCAAATCTCCTTGATATTTCTGTAATTTTAAATTTTGAAATACCTCATGCAACTGGTAATGCATAGAATAGTCTATTTTGTGTGAAAAAACATTTGGAGGATGTCTTACTAGTTTCCCAGATTGTCTCTGTGGTTATGAATGTATTTTAAATAATTTTCACTGCACATTAGGGAGGGGGTATCAAAGTTAACCAAACCCGCCATTTTTTAATGGCGGGTGATAAGATTTGAATGAAATTCCTCTGAACAGAAAACCAGTAGACTGTGGACAACAAGTTAGACTCTTAATAGATCAAATAGGAATTGAGAGAAAGATAGGAAAAAGTGAGACGACCAACAGCTTTGAGTTATTTAGTAAATAAGAGAAAGATTAGACAGCATGAAGTTTTGGCAGAGTGTAAGTTGGAAGAGTTTAGACGTAGAAGATGGAAGACTACAAATCAAGTTAGATTGTCAGAGAGATCACGTTAGGTGTTAGGACTTTCTTGAGGATTGGACTCTTACCAGGCAGAGGTTAGTTCACAAAGAGACAAGTAGAATAGGAGAGTTGGATTGAGATGGATTTGAGTAGAGAAGAGTTCATTGAGCAAGTAGATGAGAGTTCATTGAGCAGGGAGACACAAGCGAGAAAAGATATGAAAGAATAAAAAGAGTAAATAGAGAAAAAAAAGATAATAAGAAAAAGAAATGACCGTCAAGAGACAGAAGAGATCTCCCAGAGGAGAGGAGTGAAATCCGCGGTTCTTGGCCAAGTTGTCAGTTCACCCGGGTCACCTGTAAGGTAAGAAGACCCGGGTGGTACAGACATGTCACGCGGACTTGTCTCAGAGTTCATAGCGCAGAGAGCGCGGGGTAAGATACCTCTACAATCTCAACACCCCCCGTGACTGGTGAGAGTGTAATTCTAAAGTTCACTGATGTTTAACTCCAAAGATTGTATCCTGAAGAAGCTGCAGAGAGGTTACAGAAGAGGCCTTCGTGAGAGAATCCGCAATCATTGATTGACTTTGAATTAGAGTGAGACTAAACTTGTTGCTCGCATAATCTTCGCGTAATCCTTTAGTCTTAATATCTATATGTCTGGACTTGGAGTGCGACCCAAACCTCTTGATTTTATCATCCAGCCCTTTATTATCAATGTGTAGAATAGGCTTGGGTTCAGAGATTTGATGGATCTCACCGATGAGATGTTTAATCCATTTGATTTCAAGGTAGCAGTTGAGTAACGCGTTTAATTCTGATTTGGTCAAAGAGTAAGTGATATTTCTTTGTCAAGTAGAATTCCAGACGACTGGACTACCGTAGTGAAGGATAATATATCCAGTTTGGGATTTCCGGAAGGTTGGGTTGTCTCCCCAGGTAGCATTGCTGAAGCTAGAGAGAATTTCTTTTTTTGGATTGTACGTAATTACGAGCTTGAGATGTTTAGTTGCCTTCAAATATTTCCATACTTTCTTGACTTCTCTCCAGTGAGTCATTCCTGGTTTAGTATTAAACCTAGCCAGACTAGACACGGAGTAAGAGATGTCGGGTCGAGAGTAGTGAGCCAGGTGATTCAGAAGGCCGACTGCTGATCTATAGTTAATGTTGAGTTGCCTAAATTCGGCGTGGTCGGCATCCGAGGCCGGTTCAAGATTTAGATTCTGCATCAAAGGAATATGGGTGTCTTTACAAGAAGTCAAGCCAAGTTCTTCCAGGCCCCTCTCGATGTGGTTGGGTTGACTCAGAAAGATTTTATTGTTTTCTATTTCCATGAGCATCCCGAGAATAGTATTGGGTGGATGGCAAGAAGAATTTTTGAATCGTTCGAGAAAGTTAACCCTAAAGAGGTTAGAGTTACCTACCTGGATGAGATCATCCACGTGAAAGTAGAGAATCTCACCCGTCTTGGAGTTTAGATATAAGCACGGATCACTAGTAGATTCGTGGTATCCTTGAGACTTGATCCACAAGGTTAAGGTTTTGTACCAATTCTTGGGGGATTGTTTCAACCCGTAAAGAGATTTCTTAAGTTTTAGATATGGCGATTTCCGAGTCAATCCTTCTGGGGTCCTTATGATGACAGTTTTGTCTATAGGGGCATGAAGAAAAGCACCTTTTACATCGAATTGGGTTAGCTTCATTTTATTTTTCAAGCCGTAAGTAAGAGCGACTCAAAGTGAACCAAGGTTCCCGGTTGGTGCCCAAGTCTCATTGTAATCGATTCCTAGGACTTGATCAAACCCTTGGACACATAGTCGAGCTTTGTATTTGACAGGATTGCCGTGGCAATTTTCCTTCACTTTGAAAAACCACGTTGTATTTAGTATATTATTGGGGTTGCCATAGTACTCCTCCCACACGTCTTGTAATTCTATAGAATTCAGTTCATCTTCAGAGGCTCTCTTCCACTTCGGCCATTCAGAACATTTTTGAGCTTCCTTGTAGGAAGAAGGCTTGTAGTAGTGATGGAAACCGTATCGTTGGGGTTTTTTCACCTCTCTTCTGGGTCTTTGAGAAATAGCTTGGATAGGAGGTTCAGGGACTGGCGACGTTGGAGAAGAATGGTTGGAGGGAGGAGAGTCTACAGATGCCAAATTTTCCTGATCTGAGTCTGATTTGGAGGCAATTTCTTGAGGTTCACAAAATGTATATTTTTTTTTTGAATGATGAGAGGTTGGAATCTTCTGCTTCCAGATTAGTTTGAGTGAAGAGATCAATACCAGGTGATTCCAAGAGAGGAAAATTGTGTAGCAGATTTTTAAGGAACTGTATATGTTTGGTTTCAACAATTGCACCGGATGAGTTGAGGATCAAATAAGAATGAAAAGCGGGATTAAACCCAACTAAAATCCCTTCCAATCCTTTCTCATCGAACTTTCTTCCTTTTTGTAGTCTATTTGCCAGGTAAATGACAGAAGATCCTACAGGTTTTAGATAATTAGTAGGGAGCTTCTTGCTAAACATAAGTTCCCAAGGGGATAGGTCATTACCTTCCCTAGGGACCTGGTTAAGCATGAAGCAACAGCTTCGAACCACTATGTGCCAATAGCATTTATTCAATCAAGATGAAGAAAATGTTGCGCGAGCTGACTCTATAATTGTCCAATTGGCTTGCTCCGCTCGACCGTTATGTTGAGAGTGATATGGTTCTGATGTTAGGAGTTTGATATGTTTGTTCTTGGCGAATTCTTTCAAGGTAGCATTAGTGAACTTGGTTCCTTTGTCTGAAAAGATTTTGGTGGGGTAATAGTTTAGCCGTTTGTACTCTGCTTTGAGAATATTGATGATGACACTGGGGGTTTCTTCTTTAGATTGGAGAGGAAAAGCTGCTAGATAACCCGTAAAGTTGTCCACCAGAGTCAGGACGTATTTATGACCAGCTTTGGATTGGGGAGTAATCTGACCAATCAAATCTAGGTGTATTCATTCAAGTGGTTTCAATGCGGGTGTCGAGGTGCATGAGAACGGAGCTCGAGTGATTTTACTTCTTACGCAACCATCGCATTGAAATTTATCTAATTTGTCTTTTGAGTATTGATCTTTGAGAATTGATTTAAGAGTGGAAATTGAAGCGTGTCCATATGTCTTATGGAGGTCGGACAGTGACTGAGATTGAGTAAGGGTAGTGGTGGATGATTGATTGGATAGATTAACCGACAGATTACTTTCAGTAGTTTGGGGCTTCTCTATTGCAAATAGACCATCTTGAATTAGACCTTTAAGAACCTTTTTGTTGTCTTGTGTGATGAAGAATCGGTCATACTTTTGAGAGAGACTACATCCCTTCTTCGCGAGAAGACCTGGGCTAATTAAATTGATTACGATATCCGGGACGTACAGACATCCTTTGAGAGTAATGACAGAATCCTTCCACTCGAGTCGGACGGTACCAGTTCCTCGTATCTTAAGGTTTGCTTCTAAGTTGCCTGTTTTGATTTCCTCTGCTTCATCTTGTAGATCTATGGAGGTAAAGTACTTGAGATTGTTAAAAATGTGTATGTTTGCACCAGAATTGAGGAGAAGATTTGGGGTGTTGTCTGCATTAATCCATAGAGTTAATAGTGCGTGGTAATTGATCGTGGGTGTCTTTTTTGTCCTATTCTTCCATTGATTTTGCTGTTCAACCCACCATCCAGGAGCAATTTGGGGGTGGAGATGAAAACAGGAAGATTCCGGATGGGGGGCATTTGGATCGTGGAAGCCTTCTTTACATCTAATGCGGATCTTCCTATCTTCTTTATCTGATTTGTTTTTGAACGTGACCAATGAGACATTGGTTGTAGATTTTCCAGTCTTAAGTTGTGCCTTACGCTTGTTATTGTATTGGGTTAAGTGATTGAATATAACTTCTACGGTTATTGACTTCTTGCCATGCATGATTTGTTGTTTCAAATTCTCAAGTGTTGGAGGAAATTTGAACAGTATTAAGTAGGCCACTATGTCGCTCGGTAGATCTATTCTGACGTCTGCCATACAAGTAAGAGACTTATGAATGTCCGTTATAAAACCTTCAATGTCAAGTTCGTTGAATGGGGCGTGAATAAACTGGTTAAAAATTTGTGCTGAATTTGCTGTCTCTGATGAGGCAAATCTACGAGTGATTTCATTCCAAAGTGATTTAGAGGATGTGATATTAGAGGCGTTAACAACGTTTGCATGGGTAGTAGCGTCAAGTTTGGATAGGATGATTACTTGGATTTCCCAATCTTGTCTTATCGGTAGTTGTCCTACATTCTTAGTCATAGTATCCTTGATATCCTTGAGATCAAACAGCATTAGCATTTTATCACGCCAGATAGAGTAGTTGTCTTTGTTTAATGGAGGAATAGCATTGACGGAGGCTTTGAGAGCAACCTGGTGAAAATAATTGTTTGCTCCCGCTGGTTTGTTCATTTTTGATGTTGTAGAGTCAAATTTCGGCTTTTAAACGTGATAAGATTTGAATGAAATTCCTCTGAACAGAAAACCAGCAGACTGTGGACAACAAGTTAGACTCTTAATAGATCAAATAGGAATTGAGAGAAAGAAAGGAAAAAGTGAGACCATCAACAGCTTTGAGTTATTTAGTAAATAAGAGAAAGATTAGACAGCATGAAGTTTTGGCAGAGTGTAAGTTGGAAGAGTTTAGACGTAGAAGACGGAAGACTACAAATCAAGTTAGATTGTCAGAGAGATCACGTTAGGTGTTAGGACGTTCTTGAGGATTGGACTCTTACCAGGCAGAGGTTAGTTCACAAAGAGACAAGTAGAATAGGAGAGTTGGATTGAGATGGATTTGAGTAGAGAAGAGTTCATCAAGCGAGTAGATGAGAGTTCATCAAGCAGGGAGACACGAGCAAGAAAAGATATGAAAGAATAAAAAGAGTAAATAGAGAAAAAAAGATAATAAGAAAAAGAAATGACCGTTGAGAGACAGAAGAGATCTCCCGGAGGAGAGGAGTGAAATCTGCGGTTCTTGGCCGAGTTGTCAGTTCACCCGGGTCACCTGTAAGGTAAGAAGACCCGGGTGGTACAGACATGTCACGCAGACTTGTCTCAGAGTTCATAGCGCAGAGAGCGCGGGGTAAGATACCTCTACAATCTCATTAGCCGGTTTCAACCCAAATCCGCCATTTCAAAAACGCCATTAAAAATCAAAAAAACCCACTTATTTTAGATCAGACGTGTCAAAGTTAACCTGAAATAAGTGGGTTTTTTCAAATAAAGTGTTTAAATGCTTCCACCACCTGTCTGCGTCATACACCCCTGTCTTCCCACCTCCTTCTACCTCCGACCTTGTTGGAAAATTTTTTACCCCCACCCTCATCATAAAATTTATTGACCACTCTCATCACTTTATCGCTCTCATCACTTGATCACTCTCATCCACTTCATTGCTCTCAAAACTTCATCACTCTCATCACTTAACTGCTCTCATCACTTGATCACTCTCATCCACTTTATCGCTCTCAAAACTTCACCACTCTCATCACTTTATCGCTCTCATCACTTGCGTAGCCCAAACTCTTTCAAATGGCCCCTCAGCGAACCTCCCCCCAAAAGTCCAACACACCCAGGAGAACATTGCCAAGGAACTCCACAACAAACAATCATCCCCCATCAGCTTCCAAGGGCTCAAGTCAGCTCAAGAGAGCTGATCACATCATCCTGGTAAACTGGCTGAAAATTCCCTCCAACTACAATGCCTGCTTTGGATCCAACAACAAAACACGTGTTGGCCAACCTCAATCCTCTAAGGTCAATGGTTATCTCCTGATGGCCAATGAACTCAAGAACAAAACAAAAGGTAGGCTGGATCTGTCATCCAAACAGATGAGGGAGCAGTTCAAAAACTATCAAGCCAAGTACAAAAAGGCCCACTCCATGTCTATCTCCACTGGCTTTGGTATCACCGACTTGGACAAAGCCAAAGGAATCAACTCAGTGGTTGATAAGTTGGACTTCAATTGTCCTTTTTATATTCAAATGGATGAAATCTTTGGAAAGAAGGCCAACATCACCCTCCTAGCTGCTTTCAATGCCCAACAATCCGATTCCGTTGATGCCAAGGACTTGGCTGGGGATGCTCAGCCTACCAATGGGGACCTTGATGAAAACTTGGCCTTGGAGTGGCCCCCATCTGATGACAAGGAGGATATTCAAACACAATTGGGTCCAATCACTTCTACTTTGGTATTGATTGATCAGTCAATCCCAACCTTGGACCCCTCACTTCCTTCTTTTGATTGCTCTCTTCCTGGGGCAGAACAACTGGAGAACTTGCCCAATGAGGAGGATGTTATTCCTGGATCACCGTTGCCATCAACATCTGCTCAAGTAAGGAACTAAATTGTTTTCAATTCTGTCTGGTTGCTCCTGACTGATTTACATTGTAAAAAAACAGGCTCATCCATTTTTGATTGGCCAAAAACTCAAGCCAATGGGGCCTCCCACATCGCCTTCAAATACTAGTGAGGAATTTCAGACTCAAACCTCCTCTGCCAAGGGTAAGCAAAAGGCCTCCAATTCCATCAATGTCAACCTTAAAAGTCATCAAAAGAGGAGAAAAACTTCCAGTTTTTCGGGCTTTGAAGAAATCATGGAGAAGAAAGATTCATGTAAGTTGATTGATTCAATATCCTTGCTTTCAAAATCATGCTCATTGCCACTCCCCTCCAAAAAAGAGTGAAATAACAAATTGAATCAGATAAACTTCAGTTTGAAAAGCAAAATTGGGATTGCCAACTGGCCATGGATGGTCAAAAGCAGCAAGACAAGACTTTGGCTAATCAACAAAAATTGGATGCTGAGTGGAGGTTGAAACAAGCTGAGCTAGAGTTTCAAAAAGAGGAAAAGGAGAAGGATTGGCAGCAAGTGCAACTGGAAAAGGAGAGGGAACAACGGGAAAACAAAAAAAAGGATAAGGTATCAGTAGCTTTGGCTTGCATTGGTAGTGGTAGATTGATAGAAGAAATACAGCAGATTACTCAAATGCTGGGCTTGTAAATATATTTGCATGGATGAAAGAAAAACAAATTATTTTTTACTACAACAACGTTTGAGAGCATTCTTAACCCCACCAATATACAAATCTTTTTTGTTTTTATTGATATTTTTTTATCTAGAGTAAATTTGGCCATTTTTCATGTCCCTACAAGTGCTCTGAGTTTTTTTATTAATTTGGAGTGACATGGCCATTCTGGTATGGGTTGCTGTGTCCACAGCTGGAAAGGTACAGTGCTTGTACTTGTTAGCCGCCCAAACCATTTTGACTATACCTTTTTGCTTGAAATCAAGCTTGCAACTAAAGCACTTTGGCCCAGTTGTTTGAGCCTGATGTGGGCAAGGAGACAATTGTTTGCTCAAGGCAGTGCCACTGTGGGTTAAATCAAACCAGACCCTGTCACACAATGGTCTTGAAAATCATACTTTCCTGCAAAGGGATCACAGTTATACTCAAACCCAAGGTTGCAAATAAAACAATTTGGCCGGACTGACCAAGTGCCAATCCTCTCACATTGACAACCATTGAAAAGGCCCAATGGATTATGCCTTTGTACATGCCACAATCCCATTGATATACAGACACTGGCCCAATATGTCAACCATTTCCAGCGCTGAAATACTTTGGGGTCAAACATATGCCACAACAATGACCTCCTATAAAGTCAGATTGTTAGGTTAGTCTGATCATGCTTTGCAATGCAAGCGAGGGGGGATGGCCGTGGGAGATGGCGGCAGGCTTGCTGCAAGCAAGAGGGGAACCGCCCCCCACCGGGCTTGCTGCAAGCAAGGGGGAACGGCCCCCCACAGATGCGAGCATGGCCAACGGAGATGGCTGCGGGCTCGCTGCGAGCGAGGGGGAACCGCCCCCCACAGATGCGAGCAAGGGGGGATGGCCGTGGGAGATGGCCGCGGGCTTGCTGCGAGCAAGGGGGGAACCTCCCCCCACCTGCCAGCTCCGACCAAGGGGGGGGAGGCCGCGGGCAATGTGGGCAGCCTCCCGTTTGCATGTGGCGGCTTGTTCATCACCCCCCCCATTGGCTAGCTGCGAGCAAGGGGGGAAGTTCTCAGGCCAGGGGGTGAAGCCCCCCAGCAAGGGTGGGATTTCATCACCCCCCACCACCCAGCAACCAAGGGGGGGACGGTCAGCTGTCAGCAGCAATGGAAATGGCTGCCACAATGTCCAAGCTGTTGCCCCGCCCCATTTGACCCACTCTCAAAGCTGCAGCTGTATCCTGAATCATGACATTTCAGGATAAAATGGCAGTTGCGCTTGAGTGATGCTCACGACGGGCTCAAAAAAAGAGTCAATGATGAATGCTTCCACAGGCTGGTGGACCCCATTGACATTAATATAAAAGGCTGCATCTACTTGCCTTGCCTCTTTGCAACATTCTTCCCTTCCCCTCAAGCATTTAAATTTTGAAATGAAGGATCCATCCACTACTCCCTTGACAAAAGTTAATAATCCCATTCTTCACTCTTTCCGTGTTTCCCTAAAAGGTGCTTTGGTTTTTCAACCAAAGCATGCCGGAGATTGAATGCCTTGCATGAATGCGTCCATTAAGGAAACCATGCAAAGTGCTTTCTAATCAATGATGGTATTTGATTGATTGGGCTGTGGCCGCGCCATGCCTGAAACATCAATCCTTTTGTTTATTTGCCCCTTGGTTTTCATAATGTCACCATCTCATTCCAATAAAATACCCCCAACATTGGCAATCAATTGCTTGATCAATGAGAGGAGGAATTGGAGGAGGGGAGGGGCTCACCTTGATGGATAGAGAAATGGATCCAGGGGGGGACTAAAGGTTGAATGATCAAAGGATCAGCAACTGGTGAGGGGAAGGAAGAGGAAGAGGGTGGAGGGGGCTTACCAGGATTAGGAGGAGGGGATTCAGTGAGTGAGGTGAGATGAGGTGGTGGTGGTGAGTAAGGTGGTGGTGATGAGTGAGGTGGTTTGGTGAGGAGGAGGCAGGGTTTGACCGGTGAGTGAGTGGGGTGAGGTTGAAGGGGTTGAGTGGTGAGGGGGAGGAGGGTGGCATTTGGTGAGTGGCAGGGTTTGAGGTGGAGGTGTTTTTGGATTCAAGTCCACTAAAAAAAAAATAAAAAAAAAACTCAGCCTATGAATCTTGGGTGAACAACTAAAACCAAAAAAATACGGTGAAGGGAATTTTTACCAATTTCAAAATCAAAAATTACTCATCAAAGCAAGCAAGGGTGAGAGGAAGAATCTGCTCTCTCATAGAAGAAGATCAGGGACCAGATGAGACAGGGATGACTTGAGGCGGATCAGGAATATCATCTTGGAATATTTTGTCCCATTCATCTTTGATGTCGGCCAAAAGGTTGTGAAGGATTACACAAGTGATAATCCAGTTGATGAGGAACCTCATATCTTTGGAACATTGGAGCTGGTTTCGCATCTCCCGTAAGCTTGCCCATCTTCCTTTCAGAATTCCTATGGCATGCTCAATCCGAACTTGTGATTGGGCATGATGATAGTTAAAATCGGTTTTTCCTTGATCATTGGACAAAACATTCCGGTATGCTGGAAGTACATATTTCCCACTAGCATAAGCCAAATTGGCCAGAAGGTATTGATCTTTGTCAAAGTAGATCTCTGGTTGTTGGGCAATCCGCATCCAATTGAAAACATATGAATCATGAAAAGAACCTGGAAGGCCAGAATGGAGGGAGATGAACTTCTTGTTGTTATTGCAAACAAGTTGTAGTGACACAGAGTATCTAAAAAAAGAGATGGAACATATTTGGTCAGTGTGTGATCCAAAGTTTTATCATAGCGATTGGAAAAGAAATGAATCAATTGCCTTTTTTTACAATCAAAATAGTGGTTGCCATCTAGGTTGGTTTTTTGACTCAAGGGGATGGTGGTTCCATCAATGAAACCAATGCAACCAGGAAAGCCTTCTGTCTCCATTACTTGAGATATCTCCTTGCGTTATTCTTTGGTTGGCCATGAAAGGACTGAGCAACGGAAAGATAGGATAGCAATCATGACTCTTTTGGTGTATAAGTCAATGCTTCCGTAACTGACTGAGAATAGATTTTCCAATCAATGGATTGCTGCTCCATTTCCATTTGACCCCAATCTACAAAGAGCAACAGCAAGTTGGATGGCTGGATCGCGTTGAGGATTGCGAGAATTGTTCTGGAAGATGTGGTGGTATTCAATCATTGCCAAAAGTTTCATGAAAGAAGGCAACAAAGTTCGGAACAGTTGCTGGAAGCTTAAGTCAGGGATGAGATGAAGCTTTTGCCTTTCATACATAGGGTTATGGAGAGTGTGTATTCTTGGAACCATGTATTGCTTTGCCAACAGAGAATTCAAAGCTAACCAAGTTGATTCCAAATCGGAGTCTGAATCAGAGTCTGAATGGGAGTCAAAAAGTAGCAAAAGTTCAGTCAGCTTTTTTGCGTTTTCAACTTGCTGGCGGGATGTTTGATTGGACATGTTGAGAAAGGTGGTGAGTGATGTGGGGTGATGAGATGATGATGGGATTTGTGTGAAGATGGGTATGTGAAGGTATGTGAAAAACAATAGAGATGTGTGTGATGCAATGGAGATGGGACCAGTATGGATTTGCTGATGTGGATGGGTGTTTTTGATGTGATGGATGGTGGATGGATGATGATGCATAAATGGCGGGTTTAATGGCGTGTTTGATGATTGAAATACGCCATTTTCATGAAACATGCCATTTTGAAATACACCAGTTAGGGGGTATGTGTATTTCAGAAAACCGCCATTAAAAATGGCGGGTTTTGTCAAAAAAAAATGGCGGGTTTCTAATGACGGGTTTGCTAACTTTGATACACCCTATTATTACCAAAATCCTGCTATTTGAAACAAGAGAATTACCTTCCTGGAAAAATGAACCAAATAATTGCTTCCATAATACATTTTTCAGGACCTTTCATTGCAGAATTCTTGGACCAGCACCAAAAGTTTTCACTGATTTAACAGTCTCCACAGGAAAAATTCCTTTCTGTATTCCTGTTTACAAATAAAAACCACATATTTCAAAAAGTTGAATTCTGTTTCCAAGATTCTCACGATTCAGCAACTCTCCTACTGAAAATTATTTTTCCTGAGCTCTAATAAACCTAAATTTCTGTCAATTAGATTTTTAATTCTTCTAGATTTCAAGGGGCTTTCTAACTTTTAGATAATAGAGCATATGGAAACAATAAGTGTATATGGTTCAGATTCAAGAAAATTAATCCATGACAATATGGATTAATTTAATTTAAGGAATGGTTTTTTTACAAGAAATATGATCATCCAAAGATAATATCAAAGAATCATGAATTTTTTTCAATCAATTTGGGAATTCCAGCCCTCTCTTTCAGTTCAATTTTCAAATAATAATATTTTATTCAAAGAATTATTTGTTACCTGATAGGGAGTATCAGAGTTAACCAAACACACCATTTTTTAATGGCGGGTTTGAACCCAAAGCTGCCATTTCAAACCCACCATTAAAAATAAAAAAACCGTTTATTTCAGATCAGACATGTCAGAGTTACCTCAAAATAAATGGGTTTTTTCAGATCAAGTATTTAAGGCTTTCACCACCTCAACCACCCATCAGTCCACGTCATAAACCCCTCTTTCCACCTCCAACCTCATCAGAAAAATTCTACCTTGAACCTCATTGGAAAATCTGATTCATCACTCTCATCACTTGATTGCTCTAAGCACTTCATCAATCTAATAACTTGATCACTCCCCTCAATTTATTGCTCTCAACACATAATCAATTTCATCACTTGATCACACTCATCAATTTAATGCTCTTTTCACTTGATCACTCTCATCAATTTATTTCTCTCATCACTTCATCACTCTCATCCTTTATGGCTCTCATCTATTTGTTGCTACACTCATTGCTTCATCTCTCATCTATTTATGGCCCTCATTGAACATTTCTCTCCTCATCACTTCATCAGTCTTATCATTTCATTACTCTTACTCTTTCCAAATGGCCCCTCAGCAAATACCCCCCTGCAAGTCTACACAAAAGTCAAATACACCAAAGCAAACATTGCCAAGGAACATTAAAAAAAATCCTGGCCCATCAGCTTCAAAAGGCTCATGTCAACTCAAGAGAGCTGATCACATCATCCTGGTAAGCTGGCTCAAACCTCCCTTCAACTATGATGCTTGTTTTGGATCTGACAATGAAAGAAAAGTTGGCCAACCTCAATCCTCAAAGGTTAATGGTTATCCCCTCCACCAGAAAAAGGGAATAGGAAGATACATTGCCTTTTTAAATGTGGGGAGAATTGTAGATTTATTTCCTTCTTATATTTCTCAAAGAGTTTATTCAAAGGGAAAAATTCAATTACTGCAACCAGAGACTGGCAATTGGAGTGGTCAAGAACCTTATATTTTCCAGAGCTGAAAAAATGGAATCATTCAATCTTCTGTTTGGCTTTTCCAAACTTTTCAGGGGACAGTTTTTGAGAATTATTTTTATTTTCAGAAGTAATAGTGGGGTAAAAATTCAATAATCATGGTTTTCATCCAGACCAAACAACCTTAATTAGTTAAAACCTTCTCTAGCTAATTCCAAAGAGATTTTGGAATTTCTCATTTGAGCCCTCTGCTTACCACCTCTATTCATGTTTGTCAAACCATCTCCCTCCATCTTTTTCCCTCCCAGACACATAATGCACTTTGGGTGAGGATCAATAAGGGGTTCAATTTGTTTTATGTCATTTTGAGGGTGATGGGAGTGTTAGAATCCAAAACTTAGTGGCACACTACAGGATTTGAACCCATGACCTCAGAATTGATGAGTGATGCTTTAAACACTAAGCTAAGTTCATCATTTCTGAGTGGGCCATTTTGCCTTTCCACTCACCAAGGGTTTGATTTTGTTGGTCTTAAAATGAATAATTTGTTGTTTGAAAATGCTGTCATTAAACTTCCCAGACCACTACCCATCCCACTGCCCAAAGAGTGAAAAATTTGAAAGCCTTGAAGAACTTCACATTGCTCAGATTTTTGCTGGAGCACTTTGCTTCAATCTCCTAAATTTGATCTAGTTTCCTCAATTCATTCTTACTGGGGGCAGATTGGATCTTTTGGGCATCTCGTTATGATGCCTTTTAGAAAACCAATCATCTTCATCATCAATTTTAGCCTGCTGGGAATGGGAAGCTCTGGCTCTCTCACTTGGTTGAGTCCCTTGTCTTCTATACTCTGGGGGATCTTCCAATGGTCTATGCCAATCCATGGGATTGCTTGGATAGCAATGATGATCTTTGTAGCGTGGACTTGAGTACCTCTCAGACCTATGATTTTGGAAGGAAAAATATCTATCTCAGTGGTTTGAGATGGAATAAGAGCTAAATGCAGATGGTTTGTTTAGAAGAATTGATTGGCGGAATGGAAATTCATCAGAAAAATTATCTCCAGTGTAACCACAGTGCTATGGGGAGTATACCAGAGGTGTGTGATGCTCAAATTAGTGTTCCTCTCTCACAAGCAATGATGATCAATTGTCTTTGGAACATAGATAGCAGGCCTTTAAGACTTGCTTAGTTTTGGGGTTGGGCTAATCATTGTAGGATTTCCAAATTGAGGGACATTTCTGATTGGGAGAAGATGGTTGCTGAGTAGGAAGCCATGGAATTGTTTGAAATAATCAATGAAAGAGATAAAATGGGAAATTGCAGGTGTCAGATGGATTTCTGAGCAACATCAAGCACATGGAGCACCCAAAATTTTTGAAAAAGATGGACAGTGCTAGAGAAAGAAGGAGGGTCAGGCTGAGTCAAGAGAAGAGCGGTGGGTGATCTAGATCATTCTGAAAAGTAACCAAGAAATATGTCCTTGAATTCCGCAATCACAGCACACCAAGCTGACCAGGCATTGCCAAATGGAGTATTTGTCTATGGCATCACAAGTGAGACACTAAATAGAGAATATGAACAGAAAGTCTGAGACAAGTCTTTGAGTTCTCCGTATGGTAAATAGAGAGAGTTTAAGGTTTAGTCAGGATGAGATGAGTGTAATCAATTCAAGACTGGAAAAGATGGGCAGTAAGGAATTTGCTCAAAAATCAAAGATCTCATGCCACAAGCCAGGAAATTGATTGGATGCTTGAGATCAGGAATATACTGATAATGAGCCAGAGCTAGATTGATGTTATTGAGTCAAGATGAACAGAGGGAACCAGGGGAGGAAGTAGGAGTAAGTACTTGCTGGAGCAAGATGGACAATGAAGGGCTAATTGAGATCATCATGGATAAGAAGTAGATCTTTGATGTGCCTCTGAACCTGAATTTCATGGGGATCAAGCCAATGAGTTCAATCTTGTAGATTCAAGTGGGTAGATGATGCTCATGATCTTGAGGAGATGAATGAGAACCAGGGTTGATGGTCTTAGGATTCAACTCTTCTTGGTTGTTCTTAGGTTTTCAAGTAATTTGTTGGTATTTTATGAGCTTGATCAATATGCTGGAGTTGGTGACCCATTTTCCAGTGATAGGATGGATGAAATCATTTGGAATCCAGTCTAATTTGATTGATAAATTGGGATATTTTGCCACCAAAAGTCTTGATGGCTCCCAAGCTCCGCCCAACCTATTTATCAACTCATTGTAGACTCCAGGAGGCAGTCATTGCTTGACCATCTTTGATTTGATCTTCTGAGATTCTTTCCTTCCCAACTTCATGATCACCAGTACTTTCTACTTGTTTGGTCTCCTGAAACTTTGAATTGAGTCTCAATGGAAATTTGATCACCACCAACTCCTGTTGAACCAACTAATACATTGTCCTGTGATACACAGTATTCATGGGAAATAGGAAGAGCTTGAGCTTGGTGCATACAACCAGCTCCTGAGACAAGGGACAATATCATCCCTGTGGGTCTGGGTACTTTGTCCTGTGATAAGAAGTTTCAATTCGAAATAGTAAGAGCTTGAGCTTGGTGCATACAACCACCTCCTGAGAAAAGGGCCAGCCAATATTATCCCTGTGGGTCTGGGTACATTGTCCTGTGATAAGCAGTTGCCATTCAAAATATTAAGAGCTTGAGCTTTGTACATACAACCACCTCCTGAGACAAGGGCCAATATCATCCCTGTGGGTCTGGGAAATTTCACAACCATCTTGCATGCCGGAGCAACAACCAACCATCCTTGATCCTCAGGGAAGATCAGCAGAAATTAGACAACATGAGTAGTAAGTAATTGGTATTTTTCATGTGATGGATGGGAATGGATGATGATGCATAAATGGCAGATTTTAGTTTTTTAAATCCACCATTTCAAAATACACAAGTTAAGGGGTATGTGTATTTCAGAAAAGGCCAAAAAAATGGCAGGTTTGGTCAAAAAGAAAATGATAGGTTTCTAATAGCAGGTTTGCTAGCTCTGACAGACCCTAATTGAGTTTTCAGCTTCAAAATGGTGGAAAAATAGAAAAAGATAGAGCCAGAACTAGTTGGTTAGCAAAAATTCCTTGGTGGGCTAAAATTCCAAGGGTTTGAGAAAAATAAAGAGATCCTGGAATTTCAAGCCATGAATGATTTTTTAATTCTTAAAAATAAATTCAATTGTTTGAATATGAATTTGGAATAAAATCCTTCAATAAGTATATTATTTTGAACCAAAAGTGTTGAAATCAAAAGAACTCTGAAAAATTTAGTGCATTTGACTTAATTATTCTTGGAACTCAGAAAGGCACCATTCATTTCTGATAAATCAGTCATGATTTAAGCAAAAACTCCAAATCATGCATCATAATTTAAAAAAAACCTTCAAATCATGAATTTCATATGTGAATGTTTCCATAAACTCTGAAATTGATATTTGAATCCTTGAAGCTTCCATTTATCATCAGCCATTAAATTAAATACCTATTTTTGTCAATTCCTCTGATAATTTTTGGAAATATTTGAACAACCAGTTCCCAAGTTTCTTGGTCTGGGAAATTACAGATTACTTATCTGAATTGATATCAGCCTAATAGATTCCAGGAAAATTCCAGATATTTAGCTACTAGGTTTGACAGAGTTAGAATGAATATACTATTCAAAGTGATTTTGAAATACTATGTAAATATATGGATGTAGAAAATTCAAGGAGGTTGTTTGGTTTGATAGAATTTGGATAATTGATTAAATGATTATTAATGAAGTAAAAAGAGGGTCCACAGCTACGCTGGGAACCTTCAAACCTCTCTTCAGGGGCTTAAACTTATAATACATGCAACTTGGACGTTGGAACCTTGGATGTGGGATTTATTAACCAGAAAAAAAAGGTATGGCTGGGCTTGAGTAGAAAAATTCCCAGATCAGAGATAATTATTCATCATTTATGTTTAAAATTTATCATTTATCATTTATCATTTATGATTAATGATTTATGATTTATGATTTATGATTTATGATTTATGATTTATGATTTATGATTTATGATTTATGATTTATGATTTATTATTTATCATTTATCATTTATCATTTATCATTTATCATTTATCATTTATCATTTATCATTTATAATTTATAATTTATAATTTATAATTTATAATGTATAATTTATAATTTATAATTTATAATTTATGATTTATGATTTATAATTTATAATTTATAATTTATAATTTATAATTTATAATTTACAATTTATAATTTATAATTTACAATTCATTATTAATTATTAATTATTAATTATTAATTATTAATTATTAATTATTAATTATTAATTATTTATTATTTATTATTTATGATTTATGATTTATTATTTATTATTTATTATTTATTATTTATTACTTATTATTTATTATTTATTCTTTATTAGGGCGTATAAAAGTTAGGAAAACGGCCATTAGAAACCCACCATTTTTATTGACCAAACCCGCCATTTTGAATTCCGGGTTTCTGAAATACACATACCCCCTAACTGGTGTATTTCAAAATGGTGTTTTTCAAACATCAAACCCGCAATTTCATCCATCCACCATCTATTGAATGCAAAACACCCATCCACACCTCCAACTAATCAAATCCATACGCATGACACACATCACATCTCCATTGCTTCACATCTCCATTGCTTCACATCTCCATTGTTTCACATCTCCATTGCTTCAAATCTCCATCACTTCACATCTCCACCACTTCACATCTCCATTGCTTAACATCTCCATTGCTTCACATCTCCATCAATTCACATCTCCATTGCTTCAAATCTCCATCACTTCACATCTCCATTGCTTTGCATCTCCATCACTTCACATCTCCATCACTTCACATCTCCATTGCTTCACATCTCCATCACTTCACATCTCCATTGCTTCACATCTCCATTGCTTCAAATATACATTGCTTCACATCTCCATTGCTTCACATCTCCATTGCTTTAAACACATCCCATCATCATCACATCACCATCTTTCTCAAAATTTCCAACCAATAAAACTTCCCGGCAGCAAGTTGAAAATGCAAAAAAGCTGACTGAACTTTTTTTATTATTTCACTCGGATTCAGAATCCAATTTGGAATCAACTTTGTTAGCTTTGAGTTCTCTATTGGAAAAGCAATAAATGGTTCCACAAAGACACACTCTCCACAAACCTGTATGAAAGGCAAAAGCTTCACCTACTTCCCAACTAAAGCTTCCAGGAACTGTTACAAACTTTATTGCCTTCTTTCATGAAACTTTTGGAGATGATTGTAGACCACCACATCTTCCAGAACAATTCTCAGAATCCTCAACAAAATCCAGCTATCCAACTGGCTGTTTCTCTTTGTAGATTGGTATCAAATGGAAATGGAGAAGCAATTCACTGATTAGAAAATCTATTCTCAGTCAGTTATGGAGGCATTGACTCATACACCAAAAGAGTCATGATTGCTATCCTATCTTTCCTTTGCTCAGTCCTTTCTTGGCAAAAAAAAGAAGACCGCAAGGAGATATCTCAAGTAATGGAGACCAAAGGCTTTCCTGGTTGCATTGGTTTTTTTGATGGAACCACTATCCCCTTGAGTCAAAAACCCAAGCTAGATGGAAACCATTATTTTGATTGGAAAAAAATTCAATTGATTCATTTCCTTTCCAAAGCCTTTGATAATACACTGAACAAACTCTTTTTATTGGTTTGTATAGATAATCTGTGGCACTAAAACTTGTTTGTGATAACAACAAGAAGTTCATATCTCTCCATGCTGGCCTTCTGGGTTCTTGTCATGATTCATATGTTTTCAATTGGATGCGGATTTCCCAAAAACCAGATAACTACTTTGACCAAGATCAATACCTTCTGGCCAATTAAGCTTATGCTAGCGGGAAATATGTGGCTCTGGCATACCAAAATTTCTCAACCAATGATCAAGCCAAAACTGATTTCAAATATCATCTTGCTCAATCACAAGCTTGGATTGAGCATGCCTTAGGAATCCTAAAAGGAAGATGGGCCAGCTTACGGGAGATGCAAAACCAGCTCCAATCTTCCAAAGACATGAAGTTTCTCATCAACTGGATTATCAGTTGTTTAATCCTTCACAACCTTCTTGCCAACATCACAGATGAATGGGACAAAATATTTGAAGAAGATATTCCTGATACTCCTCAAGTAATCCCAGCCTCATATTCTACCTCATCTTTGGCCATGAGAGAGCGGATTCTACCCTTCACACTTGCTCACTTTGATGAGTAGCACTGGGTTTTTAAATAGGTAAAAAATAAAATCACAGAATTTTCTTTTGTTTTTGTTGTTTAACCAATAATCCTAGGCTGATTAAAGTTTTTTTTTTGGTGGACTTAGACAAAAACCAAAACTTGAAAAACCACCTCACCCCACCAAAAAACTGGTTCACTCTTCCCTCCTCCTCACCAAACCACCTCAACCACCACCTCAAACACCACTGGTCCACTCCTCCCTCCTCCTCACCAAACCACCTCAAGAACCACCAGTCCACTCCTCCCTCCTCCTCACCAAACTTCTGCACCCACCACCTCCACCTCAAAGTTCCCCTGGTCCTCCTCCTTCTTCTACTCCCCATCCATCAACCCATTACCCTGGTAAGTCCCCCTCTTCTCCCCCTCCTTTTGAATTTGCAACTGATGGATGCATCCATCCATTTTTTCCAGGTACACCCCCAGCCCTCCAATCAAGCGCCTTCCATTTCCACCTAGGTATGTCCTGATTCCCCTCCTCCTCTCCCTGCACCTTATTGACTGGCAAGCAATTTATTGCTTGCCGGTCAAACAATCAATCAATTGGCAAGAAATCAATTGCTTGCCGGTCGACCAATTGATCAATCAATTGGTCTACTGGCAACAATCAATTGCACCGGTCAATCAATCCTTCAATTGACCAACCAGTGATGTGCCCCCCCTTCTGCTCCTCCTCCTTCTCCCAGTTCTTGAGAAGTTCACTGACCTTTTTTTCTTGGTAGGAAATTACCCGTAATGTTCTTCTTATTTGCTATGTTGGTTGATCATCTAAGTGGTTTATACCAGACTGATGATTTTTTTTATTTTTTTATTTTAAATTTATATTTATATTTTATTTTTTTGGGAGGAGAATTGCTGGTATTGCTTTTGTTATTTTCTATGTTTGTTGATCATCTAAGTGGTTTATACCGGACTAATGACCATTTTTTTTGCTTTTTGTTTTTTTATTCAAAGCAATGCAATCAGACATTCCACCGCTTTGACCACCCTTTCTTGACGGCCCATTCTTCACCCACCAAACTCAAAATGATACAACTAATAGATTTCCATCTTGATCCTCACCCCAATCAAAGTATACAGTTGGGAGGGAAAAAGATGGAAGGAGATAGTTTGAAAAAAAAAGATACACAGAAGTGGGAAGAAAAGGGCTCTCCAGAGAAGAAGGGCTCAAATGCAGGATTTGGAAATTGCATTGGAAGTGACTGAGGAAACAATTAATGAAAAGGTTGTTTTATCTTCATGCAAACTATGTACCTTGAACCTTTATCCATCCATTGTCCAGAAAAGCAAAAAACCCACCCCTGAAGAGTTGGAACAGGCCAAACAGAAGATCAAACCGTTCCATTTCTTCTGTCAGCTCTCTGATACCAGGAACCTTGCAGTCCTTTAGCTACAGAGAGTGATAAAAATACTGGAATAATAATAATAATAATTATTCCAAAAAATAAACACTTAGAGGCTCAAATAAATGATACAATAAGAGCAGTTGCAAGGTTTAATTGGTTGGTGATAAAAGGTTTTCAATATAATATAAAAGAGGGGCCACAGTATTATACTACTGGGGATCTTTGCAGACAAGCAACCTCTCTTCAAGGGGCCTCCTTAGGCAGTTTAAGAACCTTGGAATGAAGATGGGTGCCTTAGAAAGGGCTTATTCCACTAATGGCCAGGCATAACAGAACTATGGCCAAAATAGGAAGGGAAACACTCACTCTGAGCACTTTACCTCAAAAATCCTGCAATAATAGGGAGGGTTTCAGAGCAGATGGGGTGGATTGCTTGACTAAACTTCAAGGGTTGATTGGTTTAAGAAATAAATAATAATACTACAGACTTGGTCATAAATAACTTTCTTAGATTCTTCATAAGCACTTGACTAACAATGAAATGGTTTCTGATTGATAATAATAATTCCTGGTAAACTGATGATGGAATAATGGATCCAAAGAGGTCTGTATAAATACCTTTTTGGGGTGATGTTGAGCTTCTCAGGGAACGTAGAGAGGGTTCTGCTCATGGGCTAAGGCTGGAAAGCCAGTCAGGGCAAGATTAGCACATTCACTTGGTGCTGTTAATCAGCTGACCTTAGATCTGCTGGATTTCTGTACTATTTTAGCCACAGAATCTGTTAATCTATTATGGCATAAATTCAATCATTCTGCACTCATCCTTCATTTGTACTATTATTATTGCTTTAAAGCGGACAGATGTGAATTTTTACTGAGTTTCCATCATCTGCTGATCACGTAGATAATTTTTCATAAATTTTATGAACACTCCTTGTAGTGTTTTGTGGTCTTCAAAGATCAGAGTCAATGATTTACGTGGTAATCCTTGATCTTTGATTTATTATTAAAAAATGTTCTAAACTTAATTTTTATTAATTTTATTTAAGTTTTAATATTTTTAGACTATTACTAATGCATATTTCAACTTGTTACATATGCTAGGCAACCCTAACTAGGTTGTAGCTCTTCTGAGCGGTACCTGGTTGTCAGATTAGTCACAACGGATCCAGATGCAGGGATCAGTCAGTTCAGATGCGCGCGGGGTAGGATCGGCTGCGTGCATGGCAGAATTAGCTGCGCGCGGGTCTCTAGTACGCAGGAATCTGCTACTAAGAGTACGTAGGGATATGTAATGATGCAGGGCTGCGCGTGGGAATGGTGACATAACACATTTCCGCGTGCAACTCCTAAAATATACACAAAACCTCAATTCTGAGTGAATTTTAGGTGTAAAACCTATACGTGACAATGCATGTGAAACTTCAAGATGGCCAAAAGGTGCCATACTGGTGGTGTAATTTTTAGTACTTTTCTTTTTAATTATTTTGAAAATGTAAGGACTTGGATTTCAAGGGTGGGGTCAGTGAGTGACCCTACCTTATTTTTGGTGAAGAATCTATGTCTTCAATAATATTTATGGATTTCTCACTCCTTCTTTTGTTAATTTAGATATTCTTGTTTCATTTTTTTTTATATTTTTTGTGTTGCTATGACCGGTTGCTCTGTACATAGTAGCAAGCTGACATCTTCAGCTCTGGAAAAGTATATGTTCAAGATAAATCAGATGATGAGGCTATGGTTGCAATCATCAAATTTATCCCCTTGAATGAAATTTCTGAGAAAGAGAAGAAGGACATCACGTCAGTAACAAAATTCCTTCACCAATCCAAAAAAATTGTCAACACTTTTGGTCCCTCAAGATCTTGGGGTGGGAAAATGTGAGCAATTGGATGGCAAAAAGAAATGGACTCTTCTGAACTATTTGGACAATATTTGAAGAAAGATGCTGTAAAATCATCCCCTAAAGAGTATTATTTTTTGAACCTTAGGTCTGCCAAGGTCTCTCAAATATTGGGCCAAATGTCTCAAAAATTAGCCAAAATTGCGTTTGATTCCAACCATAAAGCTATGATAGAAAACAACATCCCTTCCTTCTCCTCATTGGAATTTGGATCTGGCCTTACTGCTTTTGACTGCTTACCTCACATCACGTTCATCTCATACTCCTTCTACAACTTGCCCCATATTGACCAAGGTGATGTCTGTGACTATTACTTTTTACTTGTGGTCCCAACCAAAAAATTGAATGGATGACTTATCAAAAACAAGGATGAATATCAAGTATCTGACGGCCAATTTGTGTTCCCAGACTTTGGTTTTGGGATTGATTTCAAACAAAAGGGCATTGTGAAAATGGTTTGGGCAGCAAACAAATACAAGAACTGTACTTTTCCTGCAGTGGATACTGCCACTCATACTAGGATGGCCATGTCCATGCAAATCAATAAAACAACTCAAAACACTAAAAAGTACTTGGTCAGTGGAAAAATATATCTCAGGAAAAAATATAAATAAAAATAAAAAAGATTTGTTCATTGGTGGTGTTAAAAATACTCTCAAACATTGTTGCAATCAAAAATATTTTTTTTGTTTTTGTTTTTATTTTTAAAATTTTTATCAAAGTAAATATATTGACAAACCAACCAATCAAGTAATTTACTTTATTTCATTCACAGTTCTACTGCTACCAATACATGCCAAGGCTACTTATAACCTATCTTTTGTTTCTGCGGCTAGCCTTTCCCTCTCCTTTTCAAGTTGGTCTTGCCCTCAATCCTTCTCCTTTTCCTCTTTTTGAAACTCCAGCTCAGCCTGTTTGATTTGTCACTCAGCATCCAACGTGTGTTGATGAGCCAAACTCTCATCTTTCCACTTTTGATAATCAATAGCCAGTTTAAAATCCCACTCCTCCTTTTCAAATTGAAGTTTTTTGGATTCTATTTGTGATTTCACTTTTTTTCTTGGAGGGGAATATGAATGATCTTGATTCTGAAAGCAAGTAGAATCAATCAATTAACTTACTTGAATCTTGCTTCTCCATGATCTCCTCAAACCCCAAAGAATTTGACGTTTTTCTCCTCTTTTGATGCTATTGGGGTTGATGTTGATGGAATTGGAGGCCTTTCACTTTCTCTTTGCAGAGGAGGTTTGTGTGGGAATGTCATTTCTCTCATTTGAACGGGATGTGGGAGGCCCCATTGGCTTGAGTATTTGGTCATTCAGGAACAGATGAGCCTGTTTTTTTACAATCTAAATCATTCAGGATTAACCAGACAGAAGTTAAAAGATCTTGGTTCCTTACTTGAGAAGATGATGACGGTGGTGGTGATACAGGAATAACTTGCTCCTTGTTGGCAAAGTTTTTAAGTTCTTCCACCCCAGGAAGAGAGAAATCCAAAGAATCAAGTGAGGGGTCAAGGAAGGGTTTGAATTGTTGATCAATGCTGATGAAGACTTGATTGGAGCTGATTCTGTTGGAATATCATCCTCTACATAAGATTGGGGCAACTCATAGGTTTCATTGGGATCATCATTGCTAGGCCAAGCATCCACAGCCAGGTCCTCAGCATCAACTGAATCTGATTTTTGGGCATCAAAAGCGGCTCAAGGTGTGATATTGGCCTTCTTTCCAAGGATTTCATCCATTTGAACAAAAAAAGGACAAATGGAGTCCAACTTATCAACCAACAAGTTGATTCCCATTGATTTATTGGAGTTGGTGATACCAAAGCCGGTGGAGATTGACATTGAGTGGGCTTTTTTGTACTTGGTTTGATAGTTCTTGGATTTCTCCTACATCTATTTGGATGAAAGATCCAGCCTGCCTTTGGTTTTATTCTTGAGTTCATTGGCCATCAGGAAATAACCATTAACCTTAGAGGAAGGAGGTTGGCCAACTTGTGTTTCATTGTTTGATCCAAAGCAAGCATTTTAGTTGGATGGAATTTTGAGCCAGTTTACCAGGATGATGGGATCAGCTCTCTTGAGCTGACTTGAGGCTTTCAAAGCTGATGAGGGAGGATTGTTGGATGTTGAGTTCCCGGGGGATGATTGCTCTGCTCCATTAGATTGTTTAGTGGACTTGTGGGGGGAGGATTTCTGAGGGGCAATTTAAAAAGAGTAAGGGATGAA
The DNA here is from genome assembly GCA_025617555.3 of Puccinia polysora. Classification (NCBI taxonomy): domain Eukaryota; kingdom Fungi; phylum Basidiomycota; class Pucciniomycetes; order Pucciniales; family Pucciniaceae; genus Puccinia; species Puccinia polysora. The sequence goes on from CM062640.1 coordinate 26,616,147, forward strand.
GCAATGAAGCAATGAGAGTGATGAAGTGATGAGGGGATGAGAGTGATGAAGAAAAGAGATTAGGAAGAGATGAGAGTGATGAAGTGAAAAGAGGGATAAGGCAATGAGAGTTACAATGTGATGAAAGCAATAAAGTGATGAGGATAGTGAGGTAATGAGAGTTAGCTCAATGTGATGAAAGAAATAAAGCAATGAGAGTGATGAAGCGATGGGAGTGATGAAGCAATGAGGATAGTGATGCAATGAGAGTTAGCTGGATGTGATGAAAGGGATAAAGTGATGAGGATAGCAATGAAGAGATGAAGAGTGATGAATCAATTTTTTTTCAGATGAGGTTGGAGGTAGAATTTTTTGGAGGTGGAAAACCAGGGGTGTATGAAGTGGACAGGTGGTGGAAGCCTTTATATACTTTACTTGAAAAAACCCACTTATTTCCAGGTAACTCTGACACGTACAATGTGAAAAAAGTGGGTTTTTTGATGTTTAATGGAGGGTTTGAAATTTCAGATTTGGTTTGAAACCTGCCATTAGAAAATGGCAGGTTTGCTTAATTCTGATACACCCTAATAAATAATAAATAATAAATAATAAATAATAAATAATAAATAATAAATAATAAATAATAAATAATAAACAATAAACAATAAATAATAAATAATAAACAATAAACAATAAATAATAAATAATAAATGGTAACTTTAAAAGGGCATTTTTTTTCTCACAGACGCAATCCTTATAATGATTGGTGTTCTACGTCTGGGTGCCATCAATCCCACAGAGACAAAACCTTTATTTGATGGCTTTTTCAAGAATTCATTTTATTTAAATTCTGAAGCCGCATTCTGGTAGCTGAGACTCTTGAAGCCTTATAATAAATCTTTGGTAGATTTGGGAGCATTAGAACCCCTTTGAGATATAAATCAAAAAGATAAAAAAAAGCTTCTTATTGGACCTCTCAATCCCTTCAGTTGCCTGTTTGATTCATTTTTTTTGTGATTAAACCTCTCAGAAATTTTAAACACAAAAAATAAAAGAGCTTCTAAATGTTTGTTTGGGATTTTTTCCATTTATTGTTTTACCTTAAACAATTCATTCAGAAAATCAAAAAATTCAAATTTCTCATTGGAATTTGGGATTGTTTTATTTGTCTTTTTAATTCATTGTTTTTGTTTGTCCAAGCTTTCCCAAATTTAAAAAAACATATAAAGAGCTTTTCAATAATTTTTACAGATTTTTTGGATGTATCCTGGCCTTCAAAAATTGAATCAAATGTAAAAACACTCCAAATCAACCAATCCATTGCAATGTTTTTTTTTTACATCTGGAAGCAAAGTTTACCCCAGTTTTTTATGACAGAAATTTAGAATGGAATCCCAAGATCCATCTAAAACTTTTCCTTACTTCTTTTCACCTGTTTTACTCATCAAATTATACATTAAAATGAAAATAATTCAAAAGAAAAGGGGTGGTTAACATTTTTCGTTCTCCTTTCTGTCATATTTTAATACATACAAAGAACCCTTATGTATAAAAATATTATATTTTATTCAAATATGAATGGTTTTATGTTTCTGCTGTATTTTTATGGAGGGAAAAAAACATCATTACCAACCTCTACATTTTTCTGAATAATTATTTCTAATATTTGGAAATCTTGGTTGAAAAGCTTTTCTAAAGTGGATCTGATTTGGGAGCTGGCCAATGATCAGACTTGAAATTGAAGTAGACTATACACTTGATATTTTCTAAAAGAGTGAATCAAATAGGAGAAGATTTGGAATTTGGAGTGGGAGGGGAATTCAGAGGAAGATGGGTGACAGTCATTAAACAAGTTAACAGAACCACTGGACACTTATATGTTTCAGCCAGAGAGAAACCATGGCATTAAAATTTCATCCACATATTTAGGGGAGCTGTTCCAGAGAGATTTTTCAGTTTCCTTCTTGCTTCTTGGAAATTTTAACCCCAGATTTCATGCAGTAATCTTGGGTCCTTGAAAATTAGGTTTGAATCCAGCTCTTACACCATTTCTTTCATTATCCCAATCTAGTCTTTTGATTTTCTCCCCAAACAAATCTCTTCTGCTCTATATTCACAGTTTCAATCCCCTATGACATTTTGAAAATTTTCTAAAAGTGGAATTGCTGTTTTTGGGGAAATAAAGTATTTGTGTTGGAACTAAAAAAAAATTAAAAATATTTTTAAAAAATAAAACATGTTATAAAGATGATTCTTACTTTTTCAATTGAGACTTGGTCAAAAATTCCAGAAGAAGAATTAGATAATGTACAGGAAACCCAGAGGAAAAATGCAAAAAAAAAAAATGAAAAACTGAAAAAATGAGAAATTATCAAATGGACTCACTTTCTAACTTATTTTTTTTTCTGTTTGTGTAAATGACTTCCTTCCAGGCGGATTTTAAGGATCATTAAATATTCATTTGATTGCTTTTTTCTCTTGAGTCTTGTCCCAGGATTGTATTCAGGAGAGAAAACCCGCTTATTCACAATGGCCCCAGACCTGTGAAAAAATTAAATGAAACAATCTTTCACTTCCCCTTTTCCTTTTTTGCCTTCCAATTTGTTGAAAACTGAATACATACATCAAAATATTCATTATGAAAGTTGAATTTTTTTTTATTTTTCAAAAAATGGTTGCTGAGCTTTGGATTTTGTGTGAATTTATTAGGTGACCTTTGCCTCCTCTTGAGTTCTTCTGAATTTTCAAAATCAGATGCATCTCTTTTACTTAAGGACTGAGAGATATTCTTGAACTTTCTGGCTGCTCCTTTGGGCCTTCCTCTTACTTTGGATCCTGAAGTGGAATTGGGCTCTTGAATCAGAACAATTAGATTTTTTCCACTGTATAGCTTCTTGGTTTCACCCAGATAATATTGCTGCTCTCCAGGTTCCAACTTGTAGAATTTTTCAAATATTTCAGTGAGAAATAGTTTTTCATTACTTGTTTTGGATGGAGAATAAAGGTTTCATCAGTTGAATCAGGGTTCAGAGTCAAATGGAGAAATCAAAATCAAAATCAATTAGGAAACTATTCACTTGAGCGCGAATCCAAAAAAAAATTAAAAAAATTACTGAGAAGGTTGCTTTGACATGCCATTGAGGATGAAAATATTTAAGTTAGAAGAGGTAACCCTTTCTGATAGCTAATTTCAATTTTTTAATACATGTTAGACCTACGTAAGAATGTTAATCACAGTTGGTTCAAGTGGTGGAAGATTCAGGAACTTGATGAAATGAATGAATGATTTTGATGGCAAAGTGGCTGATTTTTCCAGAGAGATGATCCACACATTGAGTTAAAGCAATGAGATGCTTGAAATCTTGCTGAGAGGCTTCAATAGATACCTCATGTTTTTGGATGGTGATGGAATTTTACATTTTACAAAGTACATGAGAAAAAAAGCCACTAGATGAGTTTATGGAAACTTTGATGTAAGAGTGTAGTCCTTCTATTCTTGAGGTACTTGTATTCCCAAATTGAAAGTTTTTTTTTGGCCAAATAAGAGACAAGTTTTTTTTTCTCGGGAGCCAGTTCTCAGGAAGATAGTCTGATGTAGGGGGATTCCAGACAAGATAAAATTTGGTGAATTTTTCATGAAAAATTGATTCAGATTTGGAATGGCCAAACTTATTCCATTTTTTCTGGAAAATCCTCCATTCATATTAAGATTTGAAGTGCTTCCTGAAATGTATTTGAAAATTTTTGAATATATTCCAGAGACACAGAAGATAATGACAGGAAGTGGAAATTTTTTAAATGTAAATAATTAGTGCTTGTTCTTTTTCTGTAACAATAACCCTGGGTTCTTGATCTTCTAAAATTTCCTGAAGTTGATTCAGGGCAAATCCATAGTTAGCTTATTTCCCTTGAGATAGAAAACAGATATCACCTCAAAATTTTCTTGAACAGTTGTTTACCCCAACAACATGCAGAAGGGGCATTGCAAACCTGATTTTTTTATAGATGCAGTAAATCACTAGAAGAGTAGGCAACAGTTTGAGAATTTAAGTTGAATCAGGGTGAGTAATGACCAATGAAGTGATTTGTCCCTCCGTATAGTTAATTTTGTAGAAAAAGGCAGAATGATGGAGTTCCAGGTTGAGTGCTTCAATGGGAGTTTTTTCATTAAGGGAATGTTTTTGAATTTTTGATTCTTTATTTTAAGTAGTGTTTAGATTTTTATGGACAGAAGATTATCCATTTTCTATAAGAGAGTTTATGATTTTCAATGGGGCCACCCCAGCTTTGTTTAAATCTTCAACTATCTCCTGTTGCTTGCCTGGAATTCTTTGGTGGATGGTATTATTTGAAGAATCATTGAAAACTGGGGTTGGTGTGGTATGGTAGTGGGGTGGTGTGGTGGGGGTTATGGGTAGGTTGAAGAGGTCCAAGTTGTGGTTTATAAGATTATTTGAGCCCTCCAAGAGGTGTGGAGTTCCCAAGAAGGTTTTTTGTTGCATATTGAATTTATGCATGCCAAAGGGCTCAAAGAAGGGATTCAGAACCCAAAAGGGATTTATTGTGATGCTTTGTTGGTTTTGTTTTTTAGAAATAAATAGTGCCTCAAAAATTGATAAAAAATTCTCAAGAAATCTATTCAAATCAGCAGCCTAAAATATTTCACATCATCATTTATTTCATTTGCAAAAAATATAGAAAAAGGATAATGAAAGCAAGACCACCCCTTTTCTTTTAAATTATTTTCATGGAAATATATAATTTGATGGGTAAAACATTTGAAACACAGTCAGAAAGTTTTTTATTTAAATCTTTTCATTCTATTTTAAAGATCTTTCAAAAGAAATTTGGGGATAATTTGATTCCGGATTTAAAAACAACAAATTGCAATGGAGGTTTTGATTGAAAGTTTTTTTTGCTTTGAATTCAATTTTGGGGGGCCAAGGATGCATCCAAAATATCCCAAAGAAGTATTGGAAATCTCTTTAATAGTTTTATCAATTTACAAACAGCCCAATGACAAAATAAAATTGATCAAAAGGCAAATAAAATGGTCCAAAATTCCAATTAGAGATTTGATTTTTTTGATTTTTTGAATGAATTTTTCAAGGTAAAAGAATACATGTGGAATATCAAAAAAAATGAAATATCAAAGGCTCTTTGTTTTTCTTTTTATATTTCTGAGAGCTTGAATGACCAAAAAAAAATGAATTAAATAGGCAAATAAAAGGATTCAAAATTCCAATGAGAAATTTGTTTATTGATTATTTTTTGATTTTTTAATTGATTTTTTTAAGGGTTTCTAATGCTCCAAAAGTTAAAAAGATTTAATTTAAGAGTTCAAGACACCCATCTCCCAGACTGCGGCATCAGAATCCGAAAAAAGAACATTCTTGACATGACTGAAATAAAGGTTTTGTCCATGTGGGAGTGATGGCCCACAGATGTCAGAATCTGTGATTTAAAGGATTGCACCTGTGAGAAAATGTTTTCCCAACAATAAATTATAAATGATGAATAATAAATTATAAATTATAAATGATAAAGGATAAATAATAAATAATAAAAAAGAAATAAAAATAAAAAATAATGAATAATGAATAATGAATAATAAATAATACATAATAAATAATATATAATAAAAAATAAATAATAAATAATGAATAATTAATGATATATAATAAATAATAAATACTAATTGATAATTGATAATTAATAAATAATAAATAATAAATAATAAATAGTTCATTGGGTTTTTCACGCCCCAAAACCATGAAACCACGCAGTTTGGAAGTCCCTGCAACGTCCCCCAACCTCCCAAACACACACGGTAAACCTGGAAAAAACGTAGTTTTTGGGGGTTTTCAAAATATATAAATAAACCTACGAGGGGATAGGAGGGCATCTCAAACCCCTGTAGAATGAATCTGAAGAATTTTGGCCATTTTTAAGGCCTTCAAAATTTCCTTAAAAAAACTAAAAAATCATAAATAATAAATCAAAAATAATAATTAATAATTAATAAATGATAATTAATAATTAATGGATAATAAATAATAGATAATAAATAATAGATAATAAATAATAAATAATAAATAGGGAATTGGGTTTTTCATTCCCCCAAACCTGGAAATCACGCAGTTTTGAAGTCCCTACAATGTCCCCCAACCTCCCCAATGCGCGCGGTAAACCTGGAAAAAACTTGGTTTTTGGGGGCTGTCAAGAAAAAAATGAAACTAATAGGGGATAGGAGGTAATCTCAAACCCTGGTAGAATAAATCTGAAGAATTTTTGCCATTTTTAAGTCCTTTAAAATTTCCCTCAAAAAACTAAAAAAAAAAAACAAAAAAAAAGAAAGAAAAAAAAACCCTCCATGTCTGAAATCTTTTCACATTTTTAATTTTTTTTTCTTTAATTTTTTTGAGAAACCTGAAGAGAAAAAAGGTTTTCAAATATGGAAGGCGATTAAATTACAACTTTTCCACAATTTTAGTACTTCACCTTCCCGCCAGAAAATGGGATTTACATAAGAAATGAGACATTATTTTCATTTTTTTTTGTTATTTTTCCATGAGATTTTCCAAATTTTCAGTTTGCATTATTTCAGTGAGAATTGCAAAGTGCCCAAGAAAGTTATCAAGGGATTTTGGTTAGCTTATTTTTTCCCAAAGAACTCATAATTTAAAACACAAAAGTGGTGTTTTTTTCTCAAAATCAATAAGTAAAAAAACAAAATATGAAAAATTGATAAAACAAACAGACAAATGATTCAATCAAGATGAATTTGTACTACTTCATTATTTTTAATACCAATAAAAAATATCTTCAAACCAAGTTCCAGGTTAATAATTAATATTTTTATTAATTTTATTTAAGTTTTGATATTTTTAGACTATTACTAATGCATATGTCAACTTGTTACATATGCCAGGCAACCATAACTAGGTTGTAGCTCTTCTGAGCGGTACCTGGTTGTCAGATTAGTCATGACAGATCCAGACGCGGGGATCAGTCATTACAGATGCGCGCGGGTTAGGATCCGCTGTGTGCATGGAAGAATTAGCTGCGCGCGGGTTTTTAGTACCCAGGAATCTGCTACTACAAGTACGTAGGGATATGTAAGGATGCGGGGCTACGTGCGGGAATAGTGAAATAACACATTTCCGCGTGTAACTCCTAAAATATACACAAAACCTCAATTCTGAGTGAATTTTAGGTGTAATCCCTATACGTGACAACACGTTTGAGATGTTAAAATGGCCAAAAGGTGCCATACTGGTGTTTTAATTTTTAGTACTTTTCTTTTTAATTATTTAAAAATGTAAGGACTTGGATTTCAAGGGTGGGGTCAGTGAGTGACCCTACCTTATTTTTGGTGAAAACTCCATTTCTTCAATAATATTTATGGATTTCTCACTCCTTTATTTGTTAATTTAGATATTCTTGTTTAATTTGTTTTTTTATAGTCTTGTGTTGCTATGACAGGTTGCTCTGTACATAGTAGCAAGCTGAAAAATGATATCTTTGGTGAACTAAATCAGAAAAGGAACAAGAAAAAGTTGTGATAAAATGTTTGACATAAGAGTGAAGCCCTTCTACCCTAGACGTGCTGGTATTTCCAAAATTCATGTGCTTGTTTGCAGCATATGAAACAAATTTTCTTTTTAGAGAAAGCCAGTAGTAAAGAAGGTAGTCAGAAGTAGGGGGATTGCATACTGCAGTCAGTTTGATAAAATTATCTTGATAAGAATTTTCAGATTTAGATTTCACCAGAATATTCCAGTGTTTTCTGAATATCATCCATTCTTGTTCAGATTGAAAGTGTTTCCTACAATGTGTTTGAATTTTTTTTGAAGATATTCCAGACACAGAGTAAATGATGAGAGTTGGGAAATAGAGTTTCAATGGAATGAATTAGGGCTTGCTCTTTGTCAGTCACAATGACTTTGGGATCTTCATCTCCTAATAATTTATGAAGTTGATGGAGAGCCAATTTATATTCTTCCTTTCTTTCTTGGGAGAGGAAAAAGAAACCAACAGAGAATTTTCTAGCCCAATTGTTGACCCCAAAAATGTGAAGAACAGGCATTGAACATTTGTTGGTTTTATAGGTACAGTCAATCATTAATAATGATGTAAAGAGTTTGATCAATTTCATAGAATCTGGGTGAGAAATGAATCTAGAACTAATATGACCATTTTCATTATTTATTTCATATGTAAAAGAAGAGTTTCTTAATTCCATTATTAAATCTTCTATGGGTGATTTACCTTCTGGTTTTTCTTTTTTAATTTTTGATCTTTTGTCATAGATTTTCCTAAGGGTTGTGTGAACAGGAGAATTGGAGGACTGCATTATGGAATTAAGAATTTTCAGGGGAGGCACCCCAGCTTTGGTTAAAGAATTGACCATATCCTCTTGATCAGCCTGAATAATTCTATGAGCTGGATTGTTGGATGGTTAAGTTGATGGTGGATGGTTCAGTTGATGGTGGATGGATCATTTGATAGTGGATGATTCTGATCATGGCATTGGATTCTTATTTCCCAAAGACCAGAACTCTTGTGAAATTTTCCAGAGTATTTGAAGTGAAAGTTTGTTTTTCTTGTTGATGAAAGTATTTTGTTATCAAAATTGGGTTTATATTCCCCAGATTTGTCACATAGGTAATTATATCTTTTCTCCTTAGTGTTGGAGACTTTGGTGGAAATGGCATATCCATGGGATTTAGCCCACTCTTGAACAGCATCCACAAGCTCCCCCTTTGAACAATATGATAATTCAGGTGGAGGAGCCAAAGGGGTGGAATTATGGGGTTGATATAAATCAGTTGAAGCAGTGGAAGGAGAAGAAGAAGAGGCAGATAGTTGAGCAGAAGAATAAGCAGCAGAGGCAGGTAGTAAAAGTGAGTTGATGCATTGTTCAAACATTTTTTGTTTGGGATTTTGATTTTGAGATGGTTTTTTTTATGAAGACTTGATTTTTTTTTGATTTTTGATTGAGTTTTTAGATTTAGGCGGTTGATTTAGTGAGGGTGGAGTGTTGAATGGCATTGGTTGAGTTTTATTGTGTAGTGATGTGTGATTGGTTGATTGGTGTTGAGTTGTGATGATTGGTGATGGTGGTGATGATTAGTGTGGTGTGGAGTGTACTCTGGATTTTGACAGGTGATTTTGTGGTTGAGAAGAGGATTGGAAATCCTCAAGAGTTGAGGAGGAGGAAGGAGATCATTGAAAATAATATTCTACCCCGAAAAGGGGTTTTAACATGGTTTTTGAGGTTAGACATTTGAGGGCCAAATAAAGGTCCAAAAAACATGAAAAAAAATATTTTTGTTTCATTTGAAGTAAAATTTAAAACTGTAAACTAAGTTTGTCCATAAAAAAGATCAAAATAGTACCAGAAATTGCTTCAAAAGGCACCCCAAAACAGACACTTTTGTAGATGCATCAATTTTTTGGGGTGAAGAATTAATCCTAAAAATACCTGGATAAATTTTTTGGGACCTTTGCAATTTTCACTAAAATAATGCAAACTGAAAATTTGGAAACTATCATGGAAAAATAACAAAAAAAGAGTTGAAAATAATGTCTCATTATTTATGTAAATCCCATTTTCTGGCGGGAAAGTGAAGTACTAAAATTCAGGATAAATTTGAATTTAATAGCCTGCCATATTTGAATAATTTTTGTCTCTTCAGGTTTCTCAAAAAAATAAAAGAAACAAGATTAAAAATTTGAAAAGATTAAAAAATGGCCAAAATTCTTCAGCTTTATTCTACAGGGGTTTGAGATGCCCTCCTATCACCTAGTATTTTTATTTTTGACAACCCCCAAATAATTTGTTTTCTCCAGGTTTACTGCGTGCGTTGGGGATGTTGGGGGATGTTGTGGGGACGTCCAAACTGCATGATTTCCAGTTTTGGGGGCGCAAAAAACCCAAAACCCTAATAAATAAAAAATAAAAAATAATAAATAATAAATGATAAATGATAAATGATAAATGATAAATCATAAATAATAAGAAATAAATAATAAATAATCCATAATAAATAATAAATAATCAATAATAAATGATACGGTTTATTCAAGTTAAGAAAACACACCATTTTTTAATGGCGGGTTTCAACCCAAATCCGCCATTTCAAACCCGCCATGAAAATTAAAAAAAACACACTTATTTCACATCAGAAGTGTCAGAGTTACCTCAAAATAAATGGGATCTTTTTCAAATAAAGTATTTCAAGGCTTTCACCACCTCAACCTATCCCTGTTTTTGACCTCCAAACTGATTGGAAAAATTCTACCTCCAACCTCATCCAAAAAAGTTGATTCATCGCTCCTCATCTCTTCATAGCTCTCCTCATCAATTAATCTCTCTCATTTCTTCATCAATCTCATCTCTTCCTATCCTCTTTTCTTAGTCACTCCTCTTCATTGTTTTGTCACTTCATCCCTGCTTTCAACACATCCCTTTGTTGCTTCATAAATTTAACTTCATCCCCACTTTCAACACATCCTGTCATTGCTTCATTGCTTCATTGCTTCATTGCTTCATTGCTTCATTGCTTCATTGCTTCATTGCTTCATCCATCCCTCATTCTTACGCTTTTCAAATGGCCCCTCAGCAATCCTCCCCCGGTAAGTTCACTAAAAAATCCAATGGACCAAAGAAAACATCCACCAGGAACTCAACATCCAACAGTCCTTCCCCATCATTGTCCAAAGGATCAAGACAGCTCAAGAGAGCTGATTGCATCATCCTGGTAAACTGGCTCAAAATCCCCTCCAACTATAACTCTTGCTTTGGATCCAACAATGAAACACAAGTTGGCCAACCTCCATCCTCTAAGGTTAATGGTTATCTCCTGATGGCCAAAGCAATCAAGAATAAAACCAAAGGTAGGTTGGATATTTCATCCAAAAAGATGCAGGAGCAATTCAAGAACTATCAAACCAAGTACAAAAAAGCCCACTCAATGTCAATCTTCACTGGCTTTGGTATCACCAACTCCAATCAAGCAAAAGAAATCAACTCAGTGATTGATAAGTTAGAATACATTTGTCCATTTTATATTCAAATGGATGAAATATTTGGAAAGAATGCCAACATCACCCCTTTAGCTGCTTTTGATGCCCAAAAATCAGATTTTGTTGATGCTGAGGACCTGGCTCTGGATGATCAGCCTGGCAATGATGATCCAAATGAAACCTATGAGTGGCCACAATCTGATGTGGAGGAGGATATTCCAATGGAACCAGCTCCAATAACTGTTGGTATTCAAGTATTTGCTCAAATTATTTTTATCATTTTATTTCATGCTTTTCTATTTTTATTCTATCTTTGTTTCACTTCACTCTAAGTTCACTTTGTTTTCCATTCCATTTCCAATTATCTTATTTCTTATTTTATTTCTTTATAAACTACTCCTCCCGCGCATCCCCCATATTCAACCGCTGCCAACGCTCCATTTCTGAAGGCTCACAAGATTGCTCCCCAGGATCTCTCAAACCGCAATTCCCATTCACCCGGACGCGCCATCATCCACCAACCAACTTCAAGTCCTCCCCAACATCAACAAGCCCACTCACCAGCTACCGCTACAGCTCAAGCTCAAGCTCACCCAATTACCAACTCCAAGAACACCGGAGCAATCCTCCTTCTTTCTTTCTTTCCCCCTTCTTTCTTCTTCACCGCTCTGTCTAGTCAACACGCTATCTGGTCCTTTTAAGGTGTCTACTTGTCCACCCAACTATTTTTCTTTCCTTTCTGATTCCTTTTCTCAGATCATTCCTTACTGAAATTAAACGTCCTTTTAAGTCTCTTATTACTTCAGATTTACAGTCCCAACTCACTTATTGGACCAGATAGGCTTGATGTCTGACTTGGAAGAACAACTCAACCCGTCAAAGCTCAACATTCCCCTTCTGAATGACTCAAACTTCCCATCTTGGAGTCTCAGGATCAAGAGTTATCTCCGCAGGAAAGGACTTCTTGAGTTGGCCATTGAACCCCCTCCATTACCTATGACCGGACCCCAAAAGAAGAAGATATACAAAGCCGCAGATATAATCATTCAACATCTTGGCGAATTGGCTTTCAAATCCATTGTAAATGATGACAACGATGGCAATCCCAACGCCATCTGGCAGGCCATTCTTGAACGATATGCCTTGCAATCCTCCAATAATTGTGGCCGCATCTGGCTTAACTTCATCCGGTACCTCTTCAAAGGCAATCTGACAACCTACATCAAGGACTGTAGGAAACTCATGAAAAAACTGACAGTTGTTAGACTTGAGGTTCCTCCCAATATCCTCAGCTACACAATCCTTTCCAAACTCCCAAGCTCATTCTACCACGTTGTAAATTCCCTAATTCTTAAAGACTCCCTACTTCAAAATCCAACTGGTATCTTGAACAAGCTCCGCGAGGTCCTTCACCTTGAATCCTCTTGACTGCCGGACGCCAACCCATTGTTAGATACGACTCCTTTGGTCGCTCTGCACAAGTCTACAGCAAAGTCCACAACAAGGAAAAAGCCCAAGCACCCCTGCTCTAAAGGACATCACAACCCCTTAGCCAAACACCCAGAGAGCAAATGCTGGTTTGTCCATCCCCACCTCAGACCAGAGTGGAACAAAATCCCCTCATCAAATCTTCACTCAGTCAACAAAAGCCCACCTGCCAAAGATGAAAGCAGCTCCAAAGGTGCCAAGCTTCACTTCAACGCTCAAATCTACCTGTCATCCAACAGAAAAGGCTCTCATCTTCCTGTACTGGACTCTGGGGCAAGCCACCACATTGTCAATGACCCCCAGGTTCTGTTTGACTGCACTCCCATTCATCTTGAGGTGGGAACCGGCTCCCCAAATAACTCCCTCACAGCTACGCATTCTGGTTCAGCCAAACTCATCAATCATCTCGGCTCAACCATCATCCTTCAAAACGTTCTCCTCATCCTGTCAATCAACCCATGCCTTATCTCTCTCACTCAATTAAACTCATCTAAGGCAAACTTCTCAAAAATTGGATACTTGGGCTTTGAGGTGAAGCTGGATAAGATTAGCTTTGTAGGCACCACGAACAACAAATTAACGGAACTTTGTGGGACCAAGTTTCAGAAATGCAATCAGTCTACGATGCTTTTCAAGGCTCCGGACAACCTCTGGCATGTGCGTTTTGGCCACGCCAGTACTCAATCCCTCAAGACCCTCAATCTATGCTCTGATGACTCTCCTCCGTCTGTCAAATCTGCAAGACTTGCAAGCAAGTTTTGAATCCCTTCAACCATAAATTCAAAAGGACCACCAACCTCCTTGATGCTGTCCATCTGTACGTCCTCGGACCTCTCTCCATCACCTCAAACTTGGGTTTCTCCTACTTCCTCTCTCTCACAGATCAATTCTCCGGATATTGCTCCGTGGCTCTCCTCAAACAGAAAAGCAAGGCACTTTCCGCCATCAAAGACTTTGTGGCGCAAGCCAAACGTCAAACTGGCAATTCCGTGAAACTTCTAATCTCTGATAACGGTGGCAAGTTCATCTCCTCTGATCTTCATGCCTTCTTCCTTGAAAAAGGAATCTCTCAGCATTTCTCTCCCCCCTACACTCCTCAGCAAAACGGATTAGCCAAAAGATCAAATTGCCTAATTCTGGAGAAGGCTCTTTGCCTGCTAAATCAGAGTAATCTACTGCTCAAATTCTGGGACAAGGCCGTCAATACCGCCACCCACATACTTAAAGCTCTCCCTTACAGAACACATGGCAACACTGTTCCTTATAACATCTGAAATGGACGATCTTTCAATCTCAACTGCCTACAGCCATTTGGTTGCGCCGCCTTTGCTATCAAACCCAAAGCTGATCAAACTTTCAAATTCCTCCCCACCAGAAAAAGAGCAATTCTGCTTGGGTACTTCAATGACTTTTTGTCATTCAGACTGCTAGACCTGAATTCCTCCAAAATTTTCATCTCCGCAAACGCGTCATTTGACAAGCTCTCCTTCCCTTCCTTGTCTGGCTTGAAACCATCTCATTGTCCTACCAGCTCCGACCACATGCTGAACCCCTTTTCTCCTCCTCCCCCTCCCATAAACAACTCTTTGGATATTACTTTTGCTCCTCCTCCTTCCTCCCCGAACTCCCATGATGTCCCTCCTGCACCTGTATTCCCTCATAACACTCCTGGCTCCACCATCCCATCCGCTATCAATTCCCCTCTCCCCGCTCATCAAATGTCTCACGAAAGTCTAACTCACGACAATATTGTCTCTCATCCACGTTGTCTCAACTCAAAAATAGGTCTTCCTGCCATCTGTCTCATTGTCGACAACAGCTATTCAGATCCCAAGTCAATCCAGGAGGCTCTCAACTCAAAGTACCAAGAAGAGTGGCTTGAAGCAATAAGACATGAAGAACTCAACTTGCTCAAATACCAGGTCTGGGAAGAGTCCAACCTCCCCAAGGGCAAGCTGGGACTTAGATGCGTATGGGTTTTTTTGGACAAAACAAGACAAGCAAAACCGGATTGTTGAATTCAAAGCCTGCCTATGCGTACAAGGCTTCAGCCAACAATATGGCATTGACTTCACCTCCACCTTCTTGCCCACTGGGGACAAGACCTCCCTCCGTATGCTCATTGCCCTGGCAGCTCATCTAAAACTCAAATTCCACCAAGTTGACGTGAAGGCCGCTTTTCTAAATGCCCCGCTGCGTGAAGAAGTCTACCTCACCCCTCCACCCTACATCTCCGTGGCAAGTGGAAAGCATCTTAAGCTCAAGAAGGCCTTGTACGGTCTCAAACAGGCACCAGTGGCCTGGTAGGAAACACTAATCATCTGGCTTGTCAACCTTGGATTCCACAAGAGCAAGGCCAACCAGTGTGTCTTCTGGAAAGATTCCACTTACCTCTACATTCACGTTGACAATATTGCAATATTCAGCCATTTTCCGGACGTCTTTGTTAGCCAACTCAGCTCCAAATTCAAGATAAAGGACCTGGGACAGGCTTCCGTACTGCTTGGAATGAATATCACTCACCTATTGGATGGATTCAAACTCTCCCACAGCTCGTACATCAATCAGGTTTGTGGCCAATATGCGCTTCCGCCGCACAAATCATTCTCAACTCCCTTCAAACCTAAAGGCAAGCTTTATGCCTCAAGCAAGGAGGATCATCAAGAGTTTCTACTGTCGGGCGCAAACTATAGAAAGATTGTTGGTGAGCTCAATCACATCAGCATATGCACAAGACCCGACATCACCTTTGCAGTCAACTACCTGGCTCAATTCCTTGTGAAACCAAATCTTCATCACTTTCAGGCGGCCTTACAAGTCCTCCAATATCTCCAGCGCAGCTCAAGCCAAGGAATAAAATTCATCTCCTCCTCCTCTTTCCACCCCCTTGAAGCATATGTTGATGCCAACTGGGCAACCTGCCCCACCACGAGGAGATCTGTCTCTGGGATTGTCATCCGCTGGCTTGGAAGTGTCATCACCTGGAAATGTAGGAAACAGCCAACCCTTTTGTTATCCACCACTGAAGCCGAGTACAAGGCACTGGGCAATGCCATCAAGGAAGTAAGCTGGGTAAAATCCCTCATGAGCGAGTTCCTGCCGGAAAAAGCTATTAAACTGCCCATCATCCACGAGGACAACGACGGCTGTATTAAACTAGCTCTCAACCAAGCTAATCACGCAAAGTTTCACACCAAAAACATGGAATTGCGATTTCACTATGTCCGCAATGAAATTCTGAAAAACGCGTTCAAGCTCCAGAAAGTGTCCTCCAAGAAGAATCTGGCGGACTTCCTCACCAAACCGGTAAACAGGGTGGCGCTCTACCGCGCGTTAGACGCTCTGAACATCTTGAAACAATTGGAGCAAGGGAGGCTGTTGGTATTCAAGTATTTGCTCAAATTATTTTTATCATTTTATTTCATGCTTTTCTATTTTTATTCTATCTTTGTTTCACTTCACTCTACGTTCACTTTGTTTTCCATTCCATTTCCAATTATCTTATTTCTTATTTTATTTCTTTATAAACTACTCCTCCCGCGCGTCCCCCATATTCAACCGCTGCCAACGCTCCATTTCTGAAGGCTCACAAGATTGCTCCCCAGGATCTCTCAAACCGCAATTCCCATTCACCCGGGCGCGCCATCATCCACCAACCAACTTCAAGTCCTCCCCACATCAACAAGCCCACTCCCCAGCTGCTGCTACAGCTCAAGCTCAAGCTCACCCAATTAACAACTCCAAGAACACCGGATCAATCCTCCTTCTTTCTTTCTTTCCCCCTTCTTTCTTCTTCACCGCTCTGTCTAGTCAACACACTATCTGGTCCTTTTAAGGTGTCTACTTGTCCACCCAACTATTTTTCTTTCCTTTCTGATTCCTTTTCTCAGATCATTCCTTACTGAAATTAAACGTCCTTTTAAGTCTCTTATTACTTTAATAACGTCTACATCAGTGTTGATCAATGATTCAAACCCTCCCTTTGCGCCCTCACTTCCTTCTTTGGATTGCTCTCTTCCTGGGGCTGAAGAACTTAACTACTTGGCCAATGAGGATCCAGTTATTCCTGTATTGCCACTACCATCAACATCTGCTCCATTAAGGAAACAAGTTCTTTTCTTTTCTGTCTCATTAATCCTGACTGATTTAGATTGCAAAAACACAGGCTCATCCATTCCTGAATGGCCAAATACTCAAGCCAATGGGGCCTCCAACATCCCCTTCAAATGATAGAAATGAAATTACCACACTAACCTCCTCTGCAAAGGGAAAGTGAAAGGCCTCCAATTCCATCAAAACCAACCCCAATAGCCATCAAAAGAGGAGAAAAACTTCAAATCTTTCGCAATTTGAGGATTTCATGGAGAAGAGAGATTGAAGTAAGTGATTCATTGATTCTACTGTCTTTCAAAATAAAGCTCATTCATATTCCCCTCCCAAAAACAGTGAAATCACAAATTGAATCTGAAAAAGTTCAATTTGAAAAGGAGAAGGGGGATAGTCAACTGGCTATGGATTTTAAAAAGCAGAAAGCTGAGAGTTTGGCTCATCAAGAAAAGTTAGATGCTGAGTGAAAAATCAAACAGGCCAAGATGGAGTTTCAAGAAGAGGAAAAGGAGAAGGATTGAGGGGAAGACCCACTGGAAAAGGAGAGGGAAAGGCTATCCACAGAAAAAAAGATAGGTTATTGGTAGCCACAGCATGTATTGGTAGCAGTAGAACTGTTGATGAAATAAAGGTAATTATTTGATTACTTGGCTTTTACCATATTTGCTTTGATAAAAGTTTTGAAAATAAGAACAAAAAAATTATTTTAAAATACCAAAATCTAAGGTTAAAAAATTTAAACTTCTTGGGGGAAGATTGAATAGCTGCTTTCTTCAAATAGCGTCCAAAAAGTTCAGAAGGTTTCATTGATTTTTTCCATCCAATTGGCCACATTTTCCCACCCAAAGATCTTGAGGGACCAATGCTGTTGACAAACCTTTTTTATTGGTGAAGGAATGTTGCGACCAAGTTGAGTTCCTTATTTTCTTGTTGGGATAGTTTATTCAATTGGACAAATTTGATTATTGCAACCAGAGAGTGACCATTGGAACAATCAAGAGTAGCAACTTTTCCAGAGCTGAAGAAATGGAATTTTTCAATCTTCTGTTAGACTTGTTGAAAATCTTCAGGTGTGGGTTTTTGAGTTTTCTTTTAAGAAGAAATAGCACGGTAAAAATCCAAAGTTTGTAGTTTTTGTTGAGACAAAACTACCTTTTTGTTAAACCCATCTTCATTTAATTTCAAAGAGATTTCAGAATCTCTCATTTGAGCCCTCTTTTGCCAAAGAGCCCTCTGCTTGCCACCTCTCTTTATGTTTTTCAAGCCATCTCCTTCCATCTTGATCCCTCCCATGCACCTGCTGCACTTGGGGTGAGGATCAAGAAGGAAAAGATATGATTGTACAAAACTTTGATTGGGGTGGGAGAAGAATTGGCAGTCCAGAAAGGGGGAAGGAGTCAACAGAAAAAGGGGTCAAAAGGTGTTTGTATTGCATGGCATCCAAAAAAACAAAAAAAACAATGATTAGTATGATATAATCAAGGTAGATGAACAAAAAACACAAAAAAAAACTAAACCAGTCCAAGCTGAAACCAACAAAAAAAACCAATGATTAGTATGATATAATCAAGGTAGATGATCAACAAACACACAAAACAAACTATACCGGTCCAAGCCAAAACCAAAAAAAAAGGTCAGGCAGGCGGGCTGGAGGTGGGGGGGCTCAGTTGGAAACCAAGGAAGAGTGGAGGGCCGGTGGAAACCAAACTAGAGGGGTGGCCGGGGGCAACCCAGCAAGAGGGGGTGGGGGTGGCAGCAACCAAGAGAGAGGGGGGGCGACGGGGAGGGAGTGAGAAAGAGGGGGGGGGCAGAAGCAACTGAGCAAGAGGGGGGGGGGGGCAGCGGCAACTGAGCAAGAGGGGGGGGGCGGCAGCAACCAAGCAATAGGGGGAGGCCGGCCGCAACCAAGAAAGAGGGGAGGCGGGCCAGGGAGCAAGCAAGAGGGGGATGCTGGAGAAAACCAAGCAAGAGGGGGCCCCGGCCGCAACCAAGAAAGAGGGGGAGGCCGGTGGAAACCAAGCAAGAGGGGGAGGCTGGTGGCAACCAAGCAAGAGGGGGGAGGGCCAGGGAGCAAGTGAGAGGGGGGGAGGGCCAGGGAGCAAGCAAGAGGTGGGGGGGCAGCAAGCAAGCAAGAGGGGGAGAACAAGAGGAGGGAGGGGCCAAGGCAGCAGGAATGGGTGAGAGGGAGGGGAAAGGAGGATGAGGAGAAGGGGGGGGGGAGCTTACCTGGGGTGCCAACCAAAGGAGGAGGGGAGGTAATTGGTGAGGTGGAGGTGGAGGGTGAGGAGGAGGAAGGAATGGATGGTGGGTGAGGTGGAGAATTCAGCAAGAGTGGGGAGGGGAGCTTACCTGGGGTGCCAAACAAAGGAAGAGGGGAGGTGATTGTCAGATGGTGGTTGTGGGTGAGGTGGAGGTGTTGTATGAGGAGAAGGAAGTGGACTGGTGGTTTGGTGGAGTGAGGTAGTGATGAGATGGACAGAGTCCTGGGTCTGGGTCTGGGTCAGCATGATGGAGAAGTGGAAGGATGAAGAAAGAGATCCTTCCACATATCAGAGGCTGACTCAGGTATGGTACAACAGGATGTGAAAGGGAAGTGACAGGGATGTAGCACACATGAAAGATGGGTTGGGGTACTGCAATCCAACACCCCCCCTTGCTGCATACTGGAATGACAGCTGAACTTGTATGAAAAGAAATGGAAAGGAAAGAAAGAGGAGACCGAATTGAAAAAAAAGGAAATGGAAGGAGAGGAGTTAAGGAAAATCCACAGAAACTACTCCAAGTAGTGCACAGTGTTTTTCCAGAAGTATTTGAGTCAGAGGCTTGGTGAGGGTATCTGCCAGCATGTCTTTTGTGGACACATGGATGAGGTCAACGTCATTTTGTTGAACACATTTGTGGATGAAATGATATTGCACGTGTGTATTCTTTGTTCAAGAATTGTCTTTGAGGCTTCTTGCTAGTGCCTCTGCACCTTTTTTATCCACATGAATGGGAATGGGGGAATCAGATCAGAGGCATAATTTGCTGAGAAGATTTCTCAGCCAGAAAAATTTTTTGCAGGAGTCAGAAAGTGCCTTGTATTTGGCTTTGGTGCTCAAGAGAGAAACTGTAGCCTGCTGAAGGGACTTCCATGTGATTGCGCCATCACCCAAACGATGCACATACCCAGAGGTGGATCAAGGATCATCTCTGTCTTATGCCAAGTCAGAGTCAGAGAAACCGGAAATCTTGAGAGTGCCTACTAATCTCAGAGACATGGACTTGGTGGAAACTAGGTAGTTGAGGACCCTGACTGCTGCTTGCCAGTGCGCTTCAGAAAGGTCACAAAGATGCTGAGAGAGATGGTTCCCAACAAAAGAAATGTTGGGCCTTGTGCACTGAGAGACCCATAGGAGCAATCCTATAATTTGACTGTGGGGGTCTGACAATTTTGGATCTTGAGGAGAGCAACAATGCAGATCTTTGAAGGCGGAGTCAGACGGTGTCTGGACACAAATGTGATCTTTTCCAAGGAACCTTTCAGAAATGTAATCAATGTAGTGACTTTGGTTGAGAAAAACGTGTCCGTTCAAGCGGTCCCACTGGGTAGGAGGGATAGGAAATGATGAAGATCTTCATTGGCACCTATACAGAATTCTTTACCAAGTGAGATGATCAGTTGATCAACAAAGGTTGGCTTTCCCACAATTGCAAGGTCATTGACATGAGTGGTGAGAGCCCCAACAATTCTTCCACGTTTGATTTTGAAGTAGAGGATTGGGTTTTATTGAGAATTGGTGAATCCAAGAAAAATAAGGGACTGATGAAGTTTAGCCTTCCACTGCCTGGGCAACTGTTTCAGGCCGTAGATTGAGCATTGGAGTTTGCATACATAGTCTGGATGAAGTGAGTCCTTGAAAACTGGGGGTTGCTCAATATAGAACTTGTGATCAAGGGTACCTTTCAGAAAAGATGTCTTGAAATATATTTGGAAACCCTTCCAGTCATTGGAAGGAAGTAGACTCAGGAAAACCCGGAGTGTTACCAGGCAAAGCTTGGGGGAAAAAACCTTGTTGTGGTCGAGACCACGGTTCTGTGAGTACCCCAAAGAAACCAGTCCGCCTTTCAGTTTTTGAATGGTGTGGTTGGGTTGTTTCTTCACTTTGAAGACCCACTTTGACTGAATTATTTTCCTCTTTGTGGGGCAAGGGACCAAATTCCCTGTCTGCATTCCCAGCAGGGAGGAAAAATCATCATCTGCTGCTTTCAGCCACTTTGCCTTTTTTGGTGACCAAAGAAGTTGTTGCCACGTTTTGGGGGTGTTGCACTCATTGTTGGAGGTTGCAGACTTAGAACAATGGCCCAGTCTGTCAGGAAGATTGCGGATAAAAGTCAAATGCCTTGGTTTTCCGAGGAGGTGGGGGAAGATTGGCAGGTGGGAAGTTGATACAAACCACCTCATCATTGAGAGGAAATTTACCAGGTGGAGATGCTGGTTGAGACGGTGAATCAGAAGATGATGAGATTGGGGGAAGCACTGGCAAGGTGTTGGGGGAGATGTTGATGGTGTTGGAGCAATGAAGGTTTTGGGGAGCATGAATGGAGTTGAAGAGTCTGCGTGGAACACCTTCTCAAAGGTTTAATTCTATTGGTGAAAAGAGGGCATCTGGCGTCAGTAGGGATGGAGAAGATGAGGCAAAAGGTGCAGGCATGGGAGGACACACCAGCCATGGTATTTTCACAGCTAACGCAGATGGAGGAGGGGAAGGCTTAGACAGGTAGGGAAAGATAGTGTTGGAGAAAACTACATCTTGGGAATTTACCACTTTTCTGGTTTCAAGGTCCAAGAGTAACCACCCATTACCATTGGAAAAATAAGAGAGGAGTAGGGATGCCCAAGCATTGGCATCCAGCTTTCTTTGATTTGCTTCTGGAACCTTGTAGTAGGTGAGGCAGCCAAAGGGATTGACAGATAGGGGAGACAATTTAGATTGACCAAGTACAGCTAGAGGAGGTTTGAAGCCAGAAGGAGAGTAACATGGGAAAGAATTATGAAAGTGAAAGGCATGACAAAGAGCATCAGACCAGAACTCTTTGGGGGTAGAAGCTTGGAGAAGGGAACATTGAATGAAATTGCCAATTTTTTGATTGGTGCTTTCTGCCACTCCATTCAGCTCAAGGGAGTGGGGCGGGGCCGGCTTGTGAATGATTCCAAGGGAGAGGAGATAGGACGTTAATTCTTTTGAAGTTTACTTGCTGCCGTTGTTGGTTTGCAGAGATTTGATAGTGAAACAAGAAAGTTTTTTGAAATGGGACTTGAATAGTTTGAAACAATGAAAAACATTGCTCTTCAGTTTGATAGGGTAGACAGAGAAAAACTTTGAGAAATCATTGATGAAGGTTACAGAGTACTTGTAGCCCTCACAAGAGGGGACCTCAAACAAGGCCATATTGGAGTGAATGACCTGGCCTGGTTCCTTCAAGCAATAAGGGGGACGCGAATTGAACGGGGTACAATGCATTTTTCACTGCAAACAGATTGGGCACCGTTGAAATTCTAGTTTGTTTGAGGAGGAAAGCACAACACCATGATTGAAAAGAAATTGTTTGAGGGGCTTAAGCCCTAAGTGAGAGAAACAAAGATGATAGTCCATTAGAGAGGGTTTAGTGACTTCATCCTTACCTGCCTTTGCTAGAGATGAGCTCACATGAGATGAGGGAAGATAGTAAAGGTTTCCCTTTCAATAGCCTTTGCCAAGAGGTGAAGAGGGAGGTTGATGGATTTGTTTGAGTAGATTGAGCACCCAAACAATGTGAAGATCACTGTTAGATCTATGTTGCAAAGCCCAGTGATTGATAGGAGTGGTTCATGCAACAATGGAACTATGAGGGTTGGGATGGTATGATTTTCAAAGGGGAGTTTCAAGTGACCACAATGTGAAAATCTAACAAGGGAGTGATTGGCAAGGCGTATGGGAGTGCAATCCGGGTGAGGGTTGGCAACAGCGTTCAAGTGAGGTGTCATCAAGATTGAGCATCCCAAGTCTAAATTGGGATTGGAAAAGGGCGAAGAGGCCATGGATGCTGAGGTGATCAGTTGAGCATGCAATGAAGAAACTTCCACGTTGGACACAGAGAAATCTGATTCATCAGCATCTGGAGGATTGTTTGGCATCAATGAAAATGGAGCTGTGGTTGTTCTCCCTTCCCAAGATGCTGGTTTACTGGAGCGTTTGTCCGCTCAATGCAAAGAAGAGTGATGTTGCAATTTCTGTGAAGAATTGACCTTATATAGAATAGGCTTTGTGTTGTAGCAATTGTTGAGGTTGTGGCCCCCCGCCTTGCAGAAATATCAGTTTTTTATGGTCTTTTCAGGCGAAGGGATTTTGCAATTTGTGATAGATTTAGCTTTAGACACAGACGCCTCAACTTCTGTTTGAGATTGCCTTCTTGTATTTTCATTTTTTAGGCAATTTACAATGGTTTCCGACTTGAGGTTGTCCTGATTCATATACGCCAATACACAATGTAGCCAGTCCTGCAGTATGGAGCTGAGAAGCGCTGCCACATAGAGGTTGTCCGCCATGAGTGGGTTGGTGGGTGTGATGAGTGAATTGAGTCTCTCATGGAAACAGGCCATTGTCTCAATGTGAGGGATAATTTCTTTGCCCTCCATTTTTTTCAAAAGAAGTTTTCAAAGCCGGTAGACCCTGCCCCCTGTTTTCTGAACCTGATGAGTGCAATTGAAAGCAATCCACACGCCGTGTGCATTTTGACAATGTTCACCAACATGTCAGAGGTCTGATGGTTCTAAGGCTTGCATAATGAGAGCACAAACAACCTTTTTGTCAGAAATCCAAGTATCTGAGGGAGCGTCTGGCCAAGCTTTCTCAATGATGTACTCCAAACCTGCTTCTTCAAAAAAGGCTGTTACAAAGAGTTCCCAATCAAGATAGTTTGAATCAGGACCAGGAGATTTGAGGATAGGAAGTTTTGAAGACAAGAGCTTTTGAGCAGTTGATGTGGACCCATCCAAGCCAAAGTTCAGCGGGTTGGAAAGAGGCTTCAAAAATGACAATGGGTTGGGTTTACGGAGAAGAAGAAAGGGGGGAGAGAACATGTAAATCAGTTTGCTTTGACATTTAGCAAATGGATCCTTATATTTATTCTACAAAGTTAGCCTGCTCTGGGCTCATAAACTGATGAGATGGACAGAGTCCTGGGTCTGGGTCTGGGTCTGCGTCAGTATGATGGATAAGTGAAAGGATGATATTACGTCAGTAGGAGAGACTGAGAACACAATCATGAAGAAGGAAGAAAAAAAGAGAGAGAATAAGACAGAAAGAAAAAGAGGCATACCTGGGTCAGCATGATGGAGAAGTGGAAGGATGAAGAAAGAGATCCTTCCACGTACCAGAGTCTGAATCAGGTATGGTACAACAGGATGTGAAAGTGAAGTGACAGGGATGTAGCACACATGAAAGAAGGTTTGGGGTACTGCAATCCAACAGGTAGTTTGGAATTTGGTTTTTGTCAAAGTCCACCAAAAAAAAAACAGAGTCATCCTAGGATTCTTGGTTAAAAAACCAAAACAAAAACAATTCTGTGATTTTATTTTTTACCTATTTAAAAACCAAATCCTCCTCATCAAGGTGAGAAATTGTGAGGTTGGACTCCGCTCTCTCATAGCCAAAGATGAGGTAGAAGATGAGACCAGGATGACTTGAGGAGGGTTGGGAATATCTTCTTCAAATATTTTGTCCCATTCATCTTTGATTTTGGAAAGAAGGTTGTGAAAGATTACAAAACTGATAATCCAGTTGATGAGGATCTTCATGTCCTTGGAATTTTGTAGCTGGTTTTGCATCTACCATAAGATGGCCCATCTTCCTTTCAGGATTCCTATGGTATGCTCAATCTGAAATTGTGATTGGGAAAGATAATAGTTGAAATTGGTTTTGGCTTGATAATTGGTTGAAACATTGCATTATTCTGGAACCACATATTTCCCACTAGCATAAGTTGAATTGGGCAAAAGGTATTGATCTTGCTCAATGTAGTTATCTGGTTGTTGGCAAATCCGCATCCAATTGAAAACATATGAATTGTGACAAGAACCTGGAAGGCCAGAATGGAGGGATATGAGCTTTTTTTTGTTATCACAAGCAAGTTGAAGTGAAACAGAGTATCTATACAAACAAATAAAAAGTATTTGGTCAGTGTGTGATCACAGGTTTTATCAAAGGCTTTGGAAAATAAATGAATCAATTGGCTTGTTTTCCAATCAAAATAGTGTTTGCCATCTAGATTGCTTTTTGAAAAAATGGGATAGTGCTTCCATCAACAAAACCAATGCCACCCGGAAAGCCTTTGGTCTCCATTAATTAAGATATTTCCCTGCATTCTTATTTTTTTGGCAAAAAAAGGACTGAGTGATGGAAAGATAGGATAGAAATGATGATTCTTTTGGTGTATAAGTCAATGGTTCCATAACCAACTGAGAATAGATTTTATAATTGATGAATTGCTGCTCTATTTCCATTTGATCCCAATCTGAAAAGAGAAAAAACCAGTTGGATAGCTGGATTGAGTTGAGGATTCTGGGAATTGTTCTGGAAGATGTGGTGGTCTTCAATCATCTCCAGAAGTTTCATGAATGAAGGCAATAAATTTCTGAAAAGCAGCTGGAATCTTAAGTTAGGGAGTAGATGAAGATTTTGCCTTTGATACATAGGGTTGTGGAGAGTGTCCTTGTGGAAACATGTATTGATTTTCCAATAGAGAATTCAAAATTAACTAATTTGATTCCTAATTGTATTCTGAATCAAAGTCTGATTCAGATTCAAATAATAAAACAATTTCAGTCAGCTTTTTTGGGTTTTCAATTTGCTGCTGGGAATTTTGATTGGACATGTTGAGGAAGATGATGATTGGAAGTGTGTGAAGAAATGGAGATGTGAATTGATGGAGATGAAATGTTTGTGATGTGATGGAGATGGGAACGGTATGGATCTGCTGAGGTGGAGGTGTGGATGGGTGTTTTTCATGCAATGGGATTTGTGTGATGTGATGGAGATGTGAAGCAATGGAGATGGGATTGGTATGGATTTTATGAGGTAGAGGTGTAAATGGGTGTAATGCATGCAATGGATGATGGATGGATGATAATGGCTGGTTTGATGTTTAAAAGCCACCATTTTCATGAAACCTTCCATTTTGAAATACACCAGTTAGGGGGTATGTGTATTTCAGAGACCTGCCATTAAAAATGGGGGGTTTGGTCAAAAAAAATGGCGGGTTTCTGATTGCGGTTTTGATAAATTTGATACGCCCTAATAAATAATAGGGTGTATCAGATTTAAGCAAACCCACCATTTTTTAATAGCAGGTTTCAAACAAATTATGAAATTTCAAACCCACCATTAAAAATAAAAAAAATCCACTTATTTCAGATCAGACGTGTCAGAGTTACCTGGAAATAACTGGGTTTTTTCAAGTAAAGTATATAAAGGCTTCCACCACCTGTCCACTTCATGTACCCTTGGTTTTCCACCTCCACCAAACTTAAAAATTCTACCTCCAACCTCATCTGAAAAAAAATTGATTCATCGCTCTTCATCTTGTCATTGCTATCCTCATCACTTTATTGCTTTAATCACATCCAGCTAACATTCATCACTTCACTATCCTCATTGCTTTATCACTCTCATCAATTCATCACTCTCATTACTTTATTGCTTTCATCACATCCAGATACCTCTCATTGCATCACTATCCTCATAACTTCATCACTCTCATCAAATTCTAACTCTCATTGCTTTATCCCTCTTTTCAATTCATCAATCTCATCTCTTCCTATCCTCTTTGCTTCATCACTCTCATCCCCTCATCACTTCATCACTCTCATCACTTCATCACTCTCATTGCTTCATTGCTTCATCCCTTACTCTTTTTAAATTGCCCCTCAGAAATCCTCCCACAAAAAGTCCACCAAAAAATTCAATGGACCAAAGCAAACATCCCGCAGGAACTCAACATCCAACAATCCTCCCCCATCAGATTCCACAGGCTCAAGTCAGCTCAAGAGAGCTGATGCAATCATCCTGGTAAACTGGCTCAAAATTCCATCCAAATAAAATCCTTGCTTTGGTTCCAACAATGAAACACAAGTTGGTTGACCTCCTTCCTCTAAGGTTAATAGTTATCTCCTTATGGAAAATTAACTCAAGAATAAAACAAAAGGTAGGCTGGATATTTTGTC
The DNA here is from genome assembly GCA_025617555.3 of Puccinia polysora. Classification (NCBI taxonomy): domain Eukaryota; kingdom Fungi; phylum Basidiomycota; class Pucciniomycetes; order Pucciniales; family Pucciniaceae; genus Puccinia; species Puccinia polysora. Next base: position 26,642,995 of record CM062640.1, read on the forward strand.
CAAACAGATGCGGCAGAAATTCAAGAACTATCAAACCAAGTACAAAATAGCCCACTCAATGTCATTCTCCACTGGCTTTGGTATCACCAACACCAATAAAGAAAAGGGAATCAACTTGGTGGTTAATAGGTTGGACTCCATTTGTCCTTTTTATGTTCAAATGGATGAAAAATTTCGAAAGAAGGCCAATATCACCCCTTTAGATGCTTTTGATGCCCAAAAATCAGATTCAGTTGATGCTGAGGACTTGGCTGTGGATGCTTGGCCTAGCAATGATGATCCCAATGAAAACTATGAGTGGCCCCAATCTGATGTGGAGGAGGATATTCAAATGGAACCAGCTCCAATCAAGTATACATCAGCATTGATCAACAACCAAAACCCTTCCTTGGACCCCTCACTTCCTTCATTGGATTTCTCTCTTCCTGGGGTGGAAGAACTTAATGACTTGGCCAACAAGGAGAAAGTTATTCCTGTATCACCACCATCATCATCATCTACTCAAGTAAGGAACCAAGATCTTTTATCTTCTGTCTGGTTAATCCTGACTGATTTAGATTGTAAAAAAACAGGCTCATCCATTCCTGAATGGCCACATACTCAAGCCAACAGGGCCTCCCAAACCCCCTTCAAATTAGAGAAATGACATTGCCACACAAACCTCCTCTACAAAAGGAAAGAAAAAGGCCTCCCATTCCATAAACAACAACCCCAACAGCATTCAAAAGAGGAGAAACACTTCACATTTTTTGGGCTTTGAGGGGATAATGGAGAAGCAAGATTCTGGTAAGCCCATTAGATTCTACTTGGTTTCAAAATCAAGCTCATTCCTATTCACCTTTCAAAAACAGTGAAATTAAAAATTGAATCTGAAAAAATTCAGTTTGAAAAGGAGAGGTGGGATTTTCAACTGTCAATCAATTTTAAAAAGCAGAAAGCCAAGAGTTTGGCTCATCAACAAAAATGGGATGCTGAGTGGAGGTTGAAACAGGCTGAGCTAGGATTTCACAAAGCGGAAAAGGAGAAGGATTGACAGCAAGCACAACTGGAAATGGAGAGTGAACAACTGGCAACAGAAAAAAAGGATAAGTGATCAATAGCTGTGGCGTGCATTAGTAGCAGTAGAACAGTAAATGGATTAAAGCAGATTACTCAAATTCTGGGCTTGTAAATATATTTTCTCTGATGAAAAACTTAAAAAGAAACAGAAGAAAATTATTTTTGATTACAACAATGGTTAAAATGCTTAATACAATTTTTAACCCCACCAAGGAACAAATATTTTTTGTTTTTATTTATATTTGTTTTTCTAGAGTATATTATCCCACTTGCTATTTCCCTGCTAATTTTTCAAGTTGTTTTGTTAATTAGCATGGAAAAGCCATTCTGGTATGGGTGGCCCTGTACAAAGCAGGAAATGTACAGTGCTTGTACCAATTGTGGTTTCAATAAGTTGTCCATGTGATTTATTGGTTGGAACTGCAAGTAAAAAGGAATACCCCAAGATGTCAACTTTGTCAATTTGAGGTGATTTGTAAAAAGAGTTTGATGTGAAAGTGACATTTGGAGAGCAGTAAAAGAGTGTAGGCTGGGAACAAAATTTCAGAGATGAGAAGGAGGGGATGCAGTTTTCCTTCATTATTTTATGGTTTGATTCAAAGGGAATTCTGGCCCCAGTGCAAAACATTTGTCCTAAAATTTGAGAAACTTTGTCAGCCTTAAGGTTAAGACAAGTGTACTCTTGAGGGAAAGATTGAATGGATGATTTCTTCACATAGCGTACAAATAAATCAAAGAAGTGCATTGATTTTTGCCATCCAATTGCCCACATTTTTCCACCCCAAGATCTTGAGGGACCAAAAGTGATGACAAATTTTTTTGTCTGGTGAAGGAAAGTTGGCACAAAGTTGATGTCTTTCTTCTCTTGGTTGGAAAGTTTATCCAATGGGACAAATTCAATTTTAGAAATAAGACCCTTTGTGATTAGAATTATTGAGAAAAATTGCTTTGCCATGGGTGAAGAAATGTAATTGCTTGATTTTCTGCTTGGTATTTTCAAACTCAGCAGGTGAGGGTTTTGAATTGTTCTTTTTCTTTTTGAAAGTGATGGCAGGATACAAATGGAAAGGTTGTAGTTTCCGTCCAGACCATAAAAAATTCTAATCAATGCCCCCCTCTGCAAGTTCCAAAGAGATTGCTGATGCCCTCATTTGATCCCTCTGCTTGCCACCTCTCTTTATGTTTGTCACCTCATCTCCTTCCATCTTGTTCCTTCCAAGGCAAATTCTCCGCTTGGGGTGAGGATCAAGAAGGGATTCAATTTGTAGTATAACATTGTGAGTGTGGTGGGAGAAGAAAGAGAATCGAAGAAAAAGGGGTCAAAGAAGGGTTACAAAAAAAAACCATGTCTGTCATGTGATGAAAAAAATAAGGGTGATGTTAAATTCATGGCTTCAACAGTGTGGTAGTCACGTAGGGCCCTACACGGCTCAAATGAGCCGTGGGGGCCCAAAGACAACTAAAAGGGGCCTTTTCAAACAGGCGCAACCCCCAGTAGGTTGTGTAGGAGCCATGTAACCCCCAGAAACGTCTCAAATGAGCCGTGTACCCCCGTAAATGACTCCAATTGGCCATTTTTGGGGGTGCAAAACCACCCAGAAGCCATGCAAGGATTTTGGACATCCCCTGGACCACACTTGGGTTCTGTCAACCCAAATTTGGGATTAACGCATGATTTGTGGGACTTTTAATCCACACCTAGCAATCCCAAAGAGAAATTAAAGTGAAACCCAAGTGAAATTAAAGTGAATAATCATAACTCATATAAAAATCTGCAAACAATTCTTTCTCAACTCAAAAGTGAGAAAACTTTGTTTGATCAATTGAAATTTGGATTGAATACTAAAGTTAACCAGTGCATTTTTTTGCATGGAAACAGTGGCAAGCCCTCCTTCTTCTGACATGGCTGTGTGGAAGGTCTACAATGATAGTGCCATCAAAAAAGCTTTGGAAAAAGAAAAAAAGGATTTGGTTAATGAAACATTGGAAGCCCCAACTGCATCCTCATCAATGGTGACAATTGAGGAACAAAATGCTTCACAAATGGACATGATTGCTGGTGGTGAGTAACATTTCATTTTACTGGTCTTTGAAGTATTTAATTTGATTGAAACTGATGGTTTCATGTAACTATGAAACTGTCAGCTCTCTGATACCAGGAACCTTGCAGTCCTTTAGCTACAGAGAGTGATAAAAGAATTTGGAGCAATAATATTCCAAAGAATAAACACTTTAAAGCTCCAATAATGGTATGGTAAGAGCAAGTGCAAGGTTTATTTGGTTTGGTTATAAATATTTTAAATATAATATAAAAAGAGGGGCCACAGTAATATACTACTGGGGGTCTTTACAGACTTGGCAACCTCTCCTCAAGGGGCCTCCTTAGGCAGTTTATAACCTTGGAATGAAGATGGGTGCCTTCTAAGGCCTTATCCACTAATTTGGGCGGGCAAAACAGCACACAAAGCCAGAGCAGGAAGGGAACAACTTACTTGGGAAGTAATCCACAGAAATCCTGCAAAGATTCAGGTAAGAAGCTTCAGAACAGATGGGGTTGGTGGCTGGTTCAAACTTCTGGTTGTTGATAGTTATTTAGAAAATAATAATAATAATACTTCAGAATAGATAATAAATCACTTCCTTTCTTCTTGATAAGCACTTGACTAAAAATGACACGATGTCTGATTGATAACAATAATATTTCTTATAACTGATAACTGATTGGGAACAGAAGGGCAAAAAGAGCCTGTTTAAATATTCCTTTTTTGGGTGCTTGAGGGCCTCTAGAAGGGGTACTAGCCATGGGCTGAGGCTAGGGGGGCAGTCAGGGCAGGATTGGCACGTCCTCAAGGTGCTGTTAGCATGTTGGCCTTAGATCTGTCAAGGAACAGCTCCTTTTTAGCTGCAGGATCTGTTAATCAATAGATTAGTCATTTTTCTGATCCTGCACTGATCCTCAATTTGTACTGTAAGTACTGGTCCAAAGTGAGCAGACGTGGATGTTTATTGATTCTACATCCTTTGCTGATCCTGTATGTAATTTTTAATAATTTTTACGACCACTCCTTATGTAGTTTTGTGGTCTTTGAAGGTTCTGATCAACTCATTTTGTGGTAAGTCTGGATCTTTATTTAAGTAATAAAAAATACTAAAAATTGGTTAATAACTAATTTTAATTGATTTTTAAGGTTTTTGAACTATAATCTATGCTTATGTGGTAGCTTTACATATGTAGTGTAGATCCTACTATATTGTAGCTCCTCTGAGCGGTACCTGGATGTCAGACTGATCACAGCAGGAGGCGCGGGGATCAGTCCATTCAAATGCGCGCGGGGACTGATCCGCTGCTCAAATGCGCGCAGGGGACTGAACCGCTGCGCGCGTGACTAGGTCACGGGATTACCTGCGCGGGAGTTCAGTTGCGCGGGAGTCCAGCGCTGTAGGGACGCGGGGCTGCGTGCGGGAATTGTGACAAAACACAATTCCCCATGTAACTCCTAAACTACACACAACACCTGGATTTTGACTGAATTTTAGGTGTGAAACCTATACATGACAAATCATGTGAAATATTAAAATGGCAAAAAGGTGCCATACTGGTGCCGTGGTCATTTACCATTTTCTATTAAATTAATTAAAAAATATAAGGAGTAAGAATTCAAGGGTGGGGTCAGTGAGTGACCCTACCTTATTTTGGGTGGGAAATCCATTTCTGCAATAATATTTATGGATTTCCTACTCATTCATTTTATAATAATTTTATTTATTCATTTATTTTTGTTTTTTTTTATTTTTGTTAATATTATTATTGTTGTTGCTTTGTCAGGTTGCTCTGTGCTAAGTAGCAGGCTGACAGAAACTATGACTTAACCAATGAATTTTTACTAGATCCACTTGACCCACCTCCCTTTAGAGCTTTTCCTACTATAGAAGAGGCACAAAACTATTGTCAAACATGGGAAATGAAGCATGGTTACGCTTTAACAGTTTTCAACTCAAAGCATGACCAATATGTGGATTTATACTGTGATAGACATGGTTCCTATTCAGGAAGTCTTCTTACCAAACAGTCTAGAAAAACTCACACAAGGAAGGTTGGGTGCAAGTTTTCAATCCATGAAAGTTGCACAAAGGCAGACCCCTGTGGCGCCTCTCCTACAAAGAAACCAAAAATAACCATAAACCATCTGAACATCCCTCTGTGCATCCTCAACTGAGGAGAATCTTGGGGGTGGCCTTAGAAAATATAGTAGAAGGCATGAATGATGGGCTCAATACGTTACAACTGAAGAGAAAATTGAGCAAGATTGATGGGTGGGATTATGTTGATGACCAAAAAATCTACAGAACTAAGCAGAAGGTCACACTTGCAGAACTAAAGGGAAAAAGGGTTATGGAGGTACTATATGAACAGCTTGAAGAAAAAAGTTGGATTCACTGGTCAAAGTTCAGTGGAGAGGGTCACTTGGAGGCCCTGTACTTAGCACATCCAGAGGCAGTAAAGCTTTCAAAACAATTCCATCATATTTCTATGTTGGATTGTACCTATAAAAAAATAAGTACAAACCCCCACTATTGCATGTTGTAGGAATGACAGCCAATTGCAAAACTTTCACAAAAGCTCTTGTTTTTATAACAAAAGAAACGTTTGAGTTCTACAGTTGGTCTGTAAATGCATTAAAGGAGTTGGCTTATGATCCTGAGAGAATTACAAAAGTCTTTGTGATGGACCGTGAAAAAGCTCTGATTTGTGCAATTGAAACTAGTTTCCCAGAGTCATCAAGACAATTTTGCACTTGGCACTTGTCTAAAAACATAGAAGAAAACTGTAAAAGGTGCTTTGTTAATGAAGTTGAAGGATGAAAAAGTTTTATGAATCTGTGGGCAAAGTATGGGGCCTCAAAGATCAAGGAGGAGGAGGAGGTCAATGATGCAGAACTCAGAGTAGGTCCAAATTACTGCTTCTTATTCTTCCTAGTTTTGGGTTCTGAACTTTTTACTTGTACATTTTTTATTGAAAGACTATGAGGATGTACTCAAGTATATGGAAAATAAAATTTTTCCTATCAAAGAGATTTTTGTAACAGCATTGAATTGTATAAAACCACATTTTGCAAACAAAAAAACTTCTTGGGTTGAAGGGGTACATGCAACTCTCAAACAATTCCTTGAACACTCTTTGGGAAACCTGTTTGATGTTTGGAAAAGTGATGGAAAAGTTTTGAATCAATTCAATTCAGTTCATGCATCACTTTATAACTCTCCAATTAAGTTAGGGACAGTTCTTCCGCCTGAAAGTTACCATTTGGTTACAAATTGTCTTTAGAGGCAATCCATCTTGTTAGGGAACAATTCAAGAAGTTCAAACATGATCATGATGGCAAAGTCTGCACCAAGTCATATTTCAAGACTATGGGTTTGCCCTGTTCCCACAAAATAGGTGACCCTCTATCATTCAGAGGATCCATGGTACCTGAAGATGTTCATCCTCAGTGGAGGTTGGACTATGACCCTTGCAGTTCTAGTTCTGTAAGTTGGCTTAAGTTGGATTGTTAAAGTTGGATTGTTCAAATCACTACTTGATTAATGCTTTTTTATTAATGAATCCTAATTCACTAATGGTTGATCCTTTTGAATTTTTCCAGTGCAATGTCAATGAAATGCTAAGAATTACTCAGTTACATGAAAAAGTAAATGCAATGATTTTGGAATCTCCAGATCATGAGCAAAGCGGACTATTGAAGTATATCATTCAGAAGATTAAAAAATATTGATCCAAGCCAAGAATTGAACATAAAGTTTTACAATCAAGTAGGGGCAGGCCAAAATTGACAGATACATGGCTAGAAACATCTCATTTTGAGCTTTTTGAAAAACAACTCAAGGGGGAAAAAGAACTAGAAGGGCTCCAAACAAGAAAAGACAAAAGATTGCAAGTCTTTTCTATTGGGATATGTTCATTTTTTTGGTTTAATGAACTTAGTTACTAACTAATGATGAATTTTTAGTCAAAGTTGGTAGAATCTGAATCTGAATTTCATAGTTCAGAGGAAGAAGATGAAAGTGAATTGGGATCACTTGATTTGGAATCAGAATCCTCTTCAGAGGAAGACAACATGCAGCCAAGCTCAACCAGGAGCTCATCTTTGGTGAGTTTTCATTTCATTTATCCAATTAAAGAAATGATTAATAAGTTAGTTTTAATTATAGGAACCAAACGTGAAATACCTCAATCAAATACCCACAAAATTCCATAAGTTCTTGAATGAGGTTTGGGATCCAATTGGAGATGGGAATTGCGGATTTAGAGTCATTGCTAAATCTCTTGGTTATGAAGAACATGGTTGGTTTAAAGTTAGGAAGGAAATGAGTGAAACATTAGAGAAACATAAAGAATTCTACATTAAGATGCTTGGTGGTTCAAAGGAAGTTTAAAAGATTAAACAAAGACTTGATGTTGAAGACATCAATGAAAAGATTCCCTCCTCAAAATGGCTTGCTAAATTGGACATGGGTCAAATCATAGCAGACACATATTCCAAACCTATATGTTTCATTTCATTAGAGTCATGTGATACTTTTACTCCAATGAAAAATGGTGTTACTGATAAATCAGATCCAACATTCATTTCCTTTTTAAACAATAACCACTGGGTTCTATTAGTACTTGAGGGAGAAATGATTCCAATTCTGCCCATTGTGGCAAAAACACATTCCTTGATTTCTAAAAAAAGGCCTCTGGTTGGGTTGATCATCTCAAAGATCAGCTGCAAATGTATTCTAGATTTTAATAGACTTTGACTTCATTTCATCATTGGGTTTCATATAAATTGTAATTCTAATGCAGCTAACAAGTTCTATTAATATCAAGGGTTATCACATTTTGAACATAATTATGTTGAGTGTTTTGAGTTAACATCATTATATTGAGTGTTTTGAATGAGAGTTTAATGCTAAGTCAGTCCAAATTGTGTTGGGCTGATTCCATCACAAGCTGAAGTTATGTTAAGCTTGGGATGGGATCAGCTTAACACAAGTTGAACTTGTTTTTTTGGTGTTTTTACTTTAGGGCTTGTCAAAAGACTTGTATCTTTTTGGGGCACTTTTACTTTAGGGCTTGTCAAAAGACTTCTTTAATTTTTGAAATGACTTTAGGGCTTGTCAAATTAGTTGTATTTTCTTTGGTGTTTTTACTTTAGGGCTTGTCAAGTTACTTGTCTTTTTTTTTGGTGTTTTGACTTTAGGGCTAGTCCAGTTACTTTGTGTTTTTTTGGGTCTTTTTGCTTAAGGGCTAGTCCATTGGATAGTACCAGTTTTTTTTTTTTATTTATTTATTTCTTTGTTTTTTTTAACCAAAAAATGAACATTCTTTGATTTTTTGGTTGATTTCTGTTTTTTTGGAAGGTTTATTTAGTTTATGGGTTGTGTTAGTACCCTTTCAATCCTTTTCTTTTCCTTTTTTTTTTCTCACCGCAGTCCTGTGCTGTGTGGAATGCCACACAACTACATTTGAGCCGTTTACAACTCCACACGGCTTGAATGTTGTTGTGTGGAAGTCCACACGGCGGCAGACCAGGTTGGGTGGGCCACACAACTCTGTGAGCTGTGGGGGGCTGTACACAGCTCAAATTGGACCGTGTGCCGCACCACACGGCCCATTTCAAACCGTGTGCACGGCTCAATGAGCCATGAACTTAACATTACCCAAAAAATAATTTAAAAAAACAAAAAAAAAATACCAGGGCGTGAAAAAAACGGGCCAGGGTCAGTGGGCCAGGAAGGATGGGGCAGATATGATTCTCACGGGTCACTAGAGTCCCGGATTTCAGATCAAGTTGAGAGGCGGCATCCTGGTTGCTCAGAATAAGATCATGCTGGTGGAAAATTTTTTTACAATGAAGGTCTTTGAGGAGTGATTGGTGTGCTAATTGGGATAGATGCTGATTGGCAAATGCAAGTTCCTGTTGATGCACCGCCTTGGATCAATGGAGTTCATTAGTAAGAGCTTCACATTAATGAGCCATGGCTTGTGAAAAGTGAATGTCATTGGCGAAGGAACATGGAGAAAATTTTGATCTGGGAGGGACAGCAGCTCAAGGCTGATCTGAAGCAGAAGAACCATGTGCCAAGTTTAGTGTGTTGGGATTGTGACTATGGGTGGCGGAATGGGAGGAGTTGGTGGGGAAGACAATGATGGTAGTGGCAGCAGCAGCAGAAGTGATAGATTTTGAGAGTTTGAATTAGACAACTAAGAACCAGCAGGGTGAAGTTAATGATCAGAGTTAGAGTAAAAAGGAAACAAAATGAATAGAAACAAAGATAACCAACAGGCAGTGCGGAGAAAGGAGGCCTGACAGGCTGGAGAGGTTGAGATTTAGATTCTGGACAGGCAAGAAGAAGCAGATTTGGTACAGAAGGAAGATAAGAGCTGGTTTGAAAGATGTGTGATCAGTTTGATGATTGATCATAGAGTTGAGGCGCAAATCATCTTACCAGGCAGGGAATGGCAGTGAGTGGAGACTGAGAATTGGTTGAGGTATTGGATGGTTGAGCAAGCAGGATTTTTGAGTAGCAAGTTTGACAGACTGAAGGATGTAGAGGATTGAGTGACAAGGAAAAGAAGAAAGAGGAAAAAAAGGAAATACAAGAAGAACAAAAAAGAAATATAGAGATTGGAGTTCAATGTAGAAGACCATAACAATTTCATCAAAAGTAAGTCAACATCAGAAGAAAAAAAAAGGGCCCCCAGGAGTGGTCTCTTGGGGTTAGGTTTCAGAGGTCTTGATGTAAGCACATCTTGGAGCTTAGGGAGCACAGTAGTCAAAGGGAGAGAGTAGTTATCCTTCAGCTGAGGGATCAAATGACATTCCTAACACTCCTTGTGACTGGTAGGATGAAGCAGATCTTGAGAATGAGAATTATCAGATTCAAAGATAAATTTTTGGAGAAGACGTAGAGAATTGATTGACAAAGCTTTAGTCAATGATTCCGCCACCATAGCTTCTGTGGTAATCAGCAGGAGATCAAATTTGGAGTCTTGGAACTCCTCTCAAAATCCTTCAGTTTTGATGTCTATAAGGCAGGACTTGGAGTGAGAACCAAATTGTTTGATCTTTTCATCAAGCCCCTTATTGTTAATGTAAAGGCTAGGCTTTGGATTAGGAAGATGGTATATTTCATTGATGAGATTGAAAATCCATTTAACTTCTAAGAAGCAGTTGAGCATTGTGTTGAGTTCAGATTAAGTAGAAGAGTAAGTGATGTTTCTTTGTCTTCACAAGTTCCAGACAATTGGGCTGCCATAATGAAAAATGACAAAACTGGTCTAAGACTTCCAAGAAGAGGGGTCATCCCCTCAGGTTGCATCACTGTACCCAGCAATTAATTTTTCATTTGGATGGAATTGGATGACCAGCTTCATGTCTTTAGTGGTTTTGAGATATTTCCACACTTTTCAAGCTTCCCTACAGTGAGTCATGCCTGGTTTTGAGTTAAATCTAGCTAGACTGGAGACTGCAAAGGCAATATTTGGTTGAGGGTATTGAGCGATGTGGTTAAGGATACGGGTGACAGATTGGTAGTTGATATTCAATTTAGAAAATTCAGCGTGGTCTTCATTGGTGGCGGGTTCTAGTTTTAAATTTTAAGTTAGAGGAGAATGAGTATCTTTGCATTCTGTGAGGCCTAGCTCTTCCAGTCCTCAATCTATGTGATTTGGTTGGCTCTAGAGTATCCTGTCCTCCTCTACTTCCATTAGCTTGCCTAGAATTGTATTGGGGGGATGACAAGAAGAGTTTTTGAATTTTTTCAAGAAGTTGGACTCAAAGATCTTGCTTTTGCCAAAGTGAATGAGATTTTCCACATGAAAGTAGAGCACCTCCTTCAATTCCAGATTATGGTAGAGGCAGGGATTTCTGCTAGACTCAAGATAGCCTTGTGCTTTGATCCACGAAGTCAATATCTTGTACCAATTTTTGGGAGATTGCTTCAGTCCATACAACAACTTCTTAAATTTAAGATAGGGCGATTTTCTCAATGATACTTTGGCAGTTTTGATAATAACCTCTTTGTCCATTGTTGCATGGAGGAATGAACTCTTTACATTGAATTGTGTGAAATTCATTTTTTATTTAAGTCCATATAGGAGGGAAAATCTTGACAAGCCAAGTTTGCCGGTGGGGGCCCAGGTTTCATTGTAGTCAAGGCCAAAGATCTGATTGAACCCCTGGATGCACAATCTTGCTTTGTATTTTACCTGTTCTCCATGGAAGTTTTCTTTTACCTTGAATACCCAGGTGGTGTTGAAAATATTGTTAGGTTCCTCGTAGTACTTTTCCCAAACCTCTTGATTTTTGATTGAGTCTAATTCCTCTTCCGTGGAATTATTAAATTTAGGCCATTCAGGAAAAGTTTGTGCAGATTTTTACAATGGTGGCTCAAAGTAGTGGTGAAATCCTTAACGCTGTGGTTTACGGGTCTCCTGTTTTGGTTGTTGATATGGTTTGTGAGTTATTGGTTCAGGAGTAGGTACTTGTGCAGGTTTTGGCGGAGAAGGGGTTTGGGAAGCAGAGTAAAGAGACTCAGGATCAGAGTAAGAAGATTCAGAGTCATTATTGAAGTTGGAGTCCAAGTCAGAATTTTCAGTTGCGTTGTCTCAAATCACAAATTGTTTTTCAACAGTAGAGAGGTCAGATTTGTTGGAATTCTGTATTTCTTGAAAGAAGAGGTCCATGAAGGTTGATTTGAGGATGGGAAAGTCATTTGAGTGCCTCTTGAGGAATTTAACATGCTTTGTTTTGATAACAGCACCTAGTGAGTTAAAGATAATGTAAGAGTGAAAAGAGGGATTGAACCCAACCAATACCCCTTCATTCCCTTTTTCATCAAACTTCCTTCCTTTCTGACTGCAATTTGTAACATAAACCAGAGGAGAACCTACGGGTTTAAGATAGTTAGCTGGAAGTTTCTTGTTGAAAATGAGTTCCCATGGGGAGAGGTTATTACCTTCCCAAGGGATTTGGTTGATGAAGGAATTTGATTATTTGACAAATTAAAACTAGGAACAGAAACCAGCCACCAGAAAACAAAGACTAGGAATTGGATAGGAGGCAAAAAGGGAGGAGCACCAGGAAAAGAGCAGTATGGGAGTGGATCAAGGCTGAGGCTGAAGGGATGGTTGACTAAACAGATGAGAGAGACAGGTCTGAAGTAAGTGTTGGCCTACAAGCTATTTTGAGTGGGAGATGAGTCCCAGAGACCAAGGCATTTGCAGAGGGTGAGGGGTGTGTTTGTTGGAGATGGGATGATGGAGGTGAGAAAAATTCACTTTGGAGGTCAAGGATAAGAAGAGAGAAGAGAGAGAAGGAGAAAACCAAGGAGAAGAGAAACAGCTGAGACAAGAAAAAAGAACAGAGTCAAGTAAGAGAGAAAAGTAGAACAAGAGACGGTAGAAAGTGACAGGAGGGTGACATGTGGAAGGAGGGGCGCGTGACTGTCAGCTTGCTACTATGTACAGAGCAACCTGTCATAGCAAAACAAAATTAAAATAAAAAAAAAATTAAACAAGAATATCTAAATTAACAGAAGAAGGAGTGAGAAATCCATAAATATTATTGAAGAAATGGATTCCTCACCAAAAATTAGGTAGGGTCACTAACTGACCCCACCCTTGAAATCCAAGTCCTTACATTTTTAAAATAATTAACAAGAAAAGTACTAAAAATTATGACACCAGTATGGCACCTTTTGGCCATTTTAATATTTCACATGTGTTCTCACGTATAGGGTTTACACCTAAAATTCACTCAGAATTGAGGTTTTGTGTATATTTTAGGAGTTACACGCGGAAATGTGTTATGTCACAATTCCTGTGCGCAGCCCTGCATCCTTACATATCCCTACGTACCTGTAGTAGCAAATTCCTGCGTACAAGAGACCTGCGCGAAGCTAATTCTGCCATGAATGCAGCGGATCCTAACCCGCGCGCATCTGTACTGACTGATCCCTGCGTCTAGATCCATTGTGACTAATCTGAAAACCAGGTACCGCTCAGAAGAGCTAAAACCTAGTTAGGGTTGCCTGGCATATAAAAAAAGTTGACATATGCATTAGTGATAGTCTAAAAAGATCAAAACCTAAATAAAATTAATAAAAATTAAGTTGAAAAAATTTTTTAATAATAAATCAAAGATCAAGGATCACCACGTAAATCATTGACTCTGATCTTTGAAGACCAAAAAACACTACAAGGAGTGTTCATAAAAATTATTAAAAACTATCTAGGTAATCTGCAAATATGGAAAATCAGTAAAAATTCACATCTGTCCAATTTAAAGCAATACTAATAGTAAAAATGAAGGATGAGTGCAGAATGATCAAATTTACGCCATAACAGATTAACAGATCCTGTGGCTAAAATAGTACAGAAATCCAGCAGATCTAAGGACAGCTGATTAACAGCATCAAGTGGACGTGCTAATCTTGCCCTGACTGGATTTTTAGCCTCAGAAAATGAGCAGAGCCCTCTCTATGTGCCCTGAGAAGCTCAAAATCACCCAACAAAGGTATTTATACAGACCTCTTTGGATCCATTATTCCCCATTATCAGTTGACCAGGAATTATTATTATCAATCAGAAACCGTGTCATTGTTAGTCAAGTGCTTATGAAGAGTCTTAGCAAGTGATTCATGACCTAGTCTTTAGTATTATTATTTATTTCTTAAAACCAATAAACCAATTGAAGTTAAATCATGCAATCCTCCCCAACTGCTCTGAAACATTCTTATTATTGCAGGATTTTTGTGGTAAATGGCTCAGAGTGAGTGTTTCACTTCCTGTCATGGCCCAGGTGCTGTTTAGCCTGGCCATATTAGCAGATAAGCTGTTTCTAAGGCACCCATCTTGAATCCAAGGTTCTTAAACTGCCTAAGGAGGCCCCTTGAAGAGAGGTTGTTTTGTCTGTAAAGACCCCCAGTAGTATAATACTGTGGCTCCTCTTTTATATATATATTGAAAAAATATCATTTCCAAACCAATTAAACCTTGCAACTGCTCTTATTATATTATTTATTTGAGCCTCTAAGTGTTTATTTTTGGAATAATAATAATTATTATTCCAGTATTTTTATTACTCTCTGTAGCTAATGTTATAATAGGTATGCACTTGGGCATGTGCTACGTATAAGTGTAATCCAAATGGGATTCACATATGGGCCTCTCTGGCTCATTGGACACTCACACAGACCATACGGGCCTGTGTGGATGTCACTGATTTGGGGAATCTGGCCTCAAAATGCATGAAACAGGATCATTTGTAAATGGGACCTAACGGGCCCAGTGGGTGATATGGGCAAATACAGCCAGATGGGCTTGTATGGGCATAATTGGGCCCAAGGTACATTTTGGGCTTACTTGGCCAGTCGGGCTGGCCCGCCAAAGCGTGTTTGTCTCAGGTTTTGGGCTTGGGGCAACCCTTTGGGGCCGTCGCGGCCCGCTTGGGGTTGCTTGTATCCCTTGGTTTGGCCCACGCGGGGCTGTTGCGGTGGCCAAGGGATCACGCACAGTGTGAGGCCCCGCGGGCCCGGCCGGTCGCAAACAACGGCCACCGCCAGCGGCCCCGGCTCCCTTCCCCTCCCCTTAACTGCCATTGCAAGGGGGAGGGGGTGGCTGGCTGGGTTGAACCAGCCAGCAACCAATTGCAAAAAGGCAGTTGGTCAGGGCAGGGGGGATTTCACCACCCCCTTGCCCAAAGGATGACGAGGCCAGCTGCATGAGGCAAACAGCCCATAAGTAAGGAAATGAGAGTAACTGGGCTGGTTTTAACGGAAAACCAGCCAGGGGATTGAACAGAAAAGGGGCTGGTTCAGCCCTGTAATGGTGGAAACACCAGAATGGACCGGAATAGGCTGGTTTTAAGGGTACAGGGACTGATGCTATGTGGGCTGATGTAGCCCACTCAAGTAACAAGGCCTGTAGAGCCTGTAGAGCTATTTTGGGGCGGAAAATTTGCCTTTTGGCTTGTTGTATCATGGGCTCACAAGAGCAAAATATTTTGTACTTAAGGAGCTATTCTCCCTGCTGTTTTCCATCATCCATTCATCATCCAATCGAATTCATCACCAATATCATCCAACATATTGCCCCTCTGTGAGAGCCCATCAGCAATTATTGAAACAAGGTTTCCAGCATTTCCTTTGCTTTAAATACTGCTCATTTGACTAAGCTAATTGCTGGAAATAATTATAACACATTATCAGTACCAACATCATCATTAATTTCAAGCCATCTAGACCCTTGTACCTCACTCTGGAGAAACTCAAAGACCTCAAGTTTTCCAAGAAGATGTCCTATATCCCTGATGTTAGCTCCACCAAGATAGTTCTGAACAGTCAGAATTATAATGCTTGGGCTGTCCTTATGGATAGTTAGTTGGATAACATTTGTTGTGGGGAGATAATGGATGCAGATGGCGCTTTGATCAGTTCAGAAGTGGGGAAAAAGTCTTATCATCTCATCCTTAGGCATCTTGATGAGAATCATGTGACATGGGTTTCCAATAATCTTAGGGAAGATGAGAGAAGGAGGGGTAGCATCCTTTGGAAGTTGCTTAAGTCCAAGTATGCTGGTGATTCTGTTCACCAGAAGGGTATAGCTTTTAATAAACCGTTCAAGTTACAATATTTGAATTGTAAACAGTTTGTTGCAGAGGCTAGGTCTAGTATAGCCAAGTTTAATTCATCAGGAATTAACATCAATCCTGAGTGTTTGTCACTCTTAATTGTTCAGAAGCTACCAAAGGATTTTGATTCTTTATTCAGAATTATTTCTCAATTGGATCCTCTCCCTGGGGAGGAGGATGTGCTGAAAAGGATTGAAAAGGATGATCTTCAGTTCAAGATGAAGGGGGTTCTGGAACAGCCCTTGTTGGGAAGACTGGAAAATCTTGCAAGAAGGCAAAAAAGGATTTGTCAAAGGTCTTATGCTATAATTGTCAGAATTAGGGGCATTATGCTAAGGATTGCAAGGAGGCCAAGAAGAGGAAGAAGTCCAAAGAGAATTACAAGAAGGTCAATCTCACAGCTGAAAACGTTGCAATGGTGGCGTTTGATGGTCCAATGGAAATGGTTTTTGGGGAAGAAGGCCTGAACAAGAAGGCCAAAATTGATGAGGATCAAGCAATGGACTGGATCGATTACAAAGTGAGTAATCTTAACCTCAAAGATGAGAACTTATCAGTGACTGATACAGCTTCTTTCCCATTAGGAGGATTGAAAGAGGATGTTCTTGTTTTGATTGATTCTGGGTGTACATATCACATGTTCTTTGAAACAAATTTATTTTCAAATCTTAGTGATTATGATGGACTGGTAAATATTGGTCAGAAAGGCAGAAAAATTCAGATTAAAGGAATTGGAAAAGTTATTCTTGCAAATCACTTGGTCTTCAAAATTTCATTTGAGAAAGTGTTCTATGTACCAGAGTTGCCTTATAACCTTGTGTCCCTTTGAGTGTTGTGGAAAAAAGGTTTCCAGATTCTTTATCTTAAAGAAGATAAGTTTGTTATTGATATGAATGGGAGAACTGTTCTTAGTGGACAGGTTCGGAACAAGCTTTTGTGTGCAAGCTAGTTCAAAATCTCAGCTTTGAGCACTGTTGCTCACAATAGAAGTGGCCATAAGGTAAAGGACAGCAACTGTGAGAGTTGTACCTTAGGGGCTAAGACTAGAAATGTGTTCTCAAAGAGTAGAGATTGCACTGATGTTACTAGAGAGGAATTTTCCATTGATTTGGCAGGGCCATTCACACCGGAGTCCCTTGGTGGGGCAAGATACTTCATCAATTTAGTTGATACTGCAACTAATTATGTTTGGGTTGAACCAATTTGATCTAAGGATCAGACCACAGAGGAGGTTTCTGTAATCTTCAAAGTCTGGAAAAAGAATGGTCTAATGAATGAAATCAAGAGGGTTATCACTGATGGAGGTGGTGAATTTGTGAGTAAAGAGTTTGATAGGTTATTGAACGATTATGGTATCATTCATATAGTCACAACTGCAAGTACTCCGCAAAATAATGGAATAGTTGAGAGAATGAATAGGACTTTACTGGACAAGGTCAGAACTATTATGTCTCAATCTGGTCTACCAAAGTTCTTATGGGCTGAGTTGATGTGTACAGTCCGTCTGTTGCATAACATTTTAAGTGTTAATGGGAAGAGTCCCCATTATCAGTTTTGGAAGTTGTACCCCAAAACATCAAAACTAAGAACAATTGGTTTCTTGGTGTATTATAGTGTCCACCATAACAAGATGGTTGGAAAATTGGACCCTAGAGCCAGAAAAAGGGAACTTGTAGGCTATGATTTAATAAGTAAATTGTATTGGATCTATTGTCCAGGGACAAGAAAGGTTATCCGTAGTAGGGATGTAAAATTTCATGAAAGTACCTTTCCACTCAAAAGGAGTGAAGATTTTGTTGTGAATAAGTCACAGCAAGAAATAGAATTAGCACCTATTTCACCACCAAAGGCTGAGGAACATGTGGTTCCAGAAGATGAAGCAATGGCAGAAATGCCACCAGAGGGTTCAGTGCCCGCTTCAGGGGAGTCCGTTAATTTGGAACCTGATGAGCCTCCACCTCCAGTTAGAAGGAGTTGTAGGGTAAGAGTACATGTTGATAGGTACAAGGAATGGAAGTACCATTATGCTTCCGCAGGAAATGAGGAAGATACATTTCAGGAACAGTGTATGCTCAATGAAGTCCTGGAGTTGAGTTCAGAAATGGGTAACAGGGTTAACCCAAATAGCTCTGGCCAAGCTATGAATTCTGATGAGAGAGCCAACTGGAAGAGTGCTATTTTTGAGGAATTTGATTCTCTAGAAAATAATAGTGTCTTTGAAGTGGTTAAGCGGGATTATGTTCCAAAAGGAAAGACCATTGTGGGGTCAAGATTGGTGTTAAACAAGAAGTTTGACACAAATGGAATTTTGAAAAGATTCAAAGCTAGATGGGTTGCACAGGGCTTCAAGCAGAGAGAGGGTATTGATTACCAAGAAACCTTCTCAACAACTGGAAGGCTGTCCACCTTCAGGTACATCATTGCTCTGGAAGTGGAGTTGGGAGAAGAAATCAGACAAGCTGATTTTGTAACAGCATACTTAAATGCAAAACTTGGAGAGGAGTAGACTGTTTATATTTCAATCCCTGATGGTTTTTGTGAATGTTTAGTAGAGACTAAACCAGAAACCATGAAGAAAATCTGTGTTAGAAGTTTTCTTTCAGCAGATAAACAGGAATATGTCCTCAAGCTGTGTAGATCCCTTTATGGATTGAAGCAATCAGCTAGGTGATGGTATAATACCATGAGTGAGAAACTAATACAGATTGGTTTCAAGACTTCTGAGGCCGGTCTTTTTGTGAGAAAGGATGCAATTTTTTTTGTATGGGTTGATGGAATTATCATTATTGGAAATGATAAAGAGAGAGTCATTGAGAAACTCAAAAAGGAATTCAAGATAAAAGATCTTGGTCTGGAGCAACAGGTGCTACAAATGAAACTCAGTAAGAGCAAGAATGGTATTAAGTTAAACCAGAGCCATTACGCGGAAGCTCTTCTTAAGAAATATGGCTTAGAGGATGCAAAGGAGTTTGATACTCCCATGCATTCAAACATTTGTTTAGTTAAGGCTTTAGATAGGAACAAGCATCAAGGTTTTGTGACTAACATGTGGATGTCACCCCTTTTGGATTAAGGGTGTGTGTTAAAATACGTATGCACTTACGCGTGTGCAATGTATAAGTGTAATCCAAATGGGATGCACATATGGGCCTCTCCAGCCCATTGGAAACTCACACGGACCATACAGGCCTGTGTGGATGTCACTGATTTGGGGAGACTGGCCTCAAAACGTGTGAAAAAGGCTCATTGGTACACAGGCCCTAACAGGACCAGTGGGTGATATGGGAAAATACAGCCAGATGGGCTTGTATGGGCATAATTGGGCCCAAGGTACATTTTTGACATACTTGGCCAGTCAGCTGACCCTCCAAAGTGTGTTTGTCTCAGTTTTTGGGCTTGGGGAGGCCCATTGGGGCCGCTGCCCCTGTTGCAGCACGCTCAGGGCTCCTGCCCATGTCGCAGCCCGCTCAGGGCTCCTGCCTGTGTTGCAGCCCGCTCGGGGCTCCTGCCTGTGTTGCAGCCCGCTTGGGGCTCCTGCCTGTGTTGCAGCCCGCTTGGGGCTCCTGCCCTTGCCGCAGCCCACTTGGGGTTGCTTGTATACCTCTGTTTGGCCCACGCAGGGCTGTTGCGGCGGCCGAGGGATCTCACGCAGGGCTGTTGGGGCGGCCAAAGAATCCCACGCGGGGCTGTTGCGGCGGCCAAGGGATCCTGCGCGGTATAACTCTGCGCGGGCCCGGCCGATGTAAGAATCCAAACAGTGCTAGGCCGTGGCATTTGTGTGGAGGGGAATGGTGCTGTTTAGGCTGCCCTCCTGAGTGTTACAAAAATATTTAAATGTAACCAATATCAAGGTCCAGAACCTGGTAAATGAGAAATCAAGTAGTAAAGGATAAAGATTATAGTAGTTTTGTAGCAATGGAACAGCACTTTCTGAGCCAAGATTATGTGGGAAAAACTTGGACAAAAGAAGCTTAAGTTTGTTTAAATTTCAAAGAACAAGGCTGTTGCATGTAAACAACGCCCACAAGCTAATAACTCTGGTCATCAGCAGGAGATTGGGGATGATCAACTCAAACCCAACCAACCTCCAGGTTCTCAATGAACCTGCCCAACTCTCCGCAATCAAGCGCTTGAAGGGTACCAGGTAACTGAGGGTGGCTGTAAAACACAAATAAATATGTTTAAGAAGCTCTAAAAGAAAACAGTAAACTTATTTGAAGCAAGGATAACCTCAACACTTCTCAAGGAACTCAAGAGTAGGCTGGCAGAATGCAAATCCAAAAATAAATAAGTGAGGTATAACACTCCAGGTCTTAAGCTTAATAAGACCTATTCAATCAATTGTGATTGGCTCCAGAAAGATGATCAAGGAGGGATCAAGACCAGTATGGTCAGAGAAAGGGATCAAGGAGTGGTATAAAACACTCAAGAATTCCAACAGACATAATTCTCTTTAACCAGCAAGGCTATTGGTTGGCAATAAAGATCAGGCCACAGAGGGGCAAAGGCTAAGGATCAATAGATCACGGGGAAATCATAGATATACCCAGGATGAGGATGAGGATCAGATTTCAATGATAACCGGGGGACATATGCACACACTGCCCTGGATCTTTTGGAAAAAGGCAGGGGAGAGACCCTCCTTTTATAGAAAAGAGGTCTGTAGAATATTTACAAGAGAGATTTACAAATAGAGCGGAAAAAAGTTTTTTTTTTTTCTTTTTCTTTTGAGGAAAATTGCCATGCAAAAACAAAAGAAAAAAAAAGAAACAAAAAAACACTCAGAAAAAAAACAGAAGAGTTGAATCAAGACCCTGGCCCGTGCCAATGATGGGCACGGGCAGGAGAGTAGCTATTGAGGGGCCCGCGGACATGCTTACAGGCCCGGGAGATAGTTGAGACCCGCCCGGGCAACAGAAAAGCCGCGTGGGAGACTGGTGAGCTGGAGGTGGATTTAGGGAAGAATGAGAGAATTTTGCGGGAGGGTAATCAATGGGTGGAGGATTGATGGATGGGAAGGATGACACAAGCTTGAGGTTGATGGAAGGGATGATCCTATTGAGGATGAGATGGGTGTGATTATGAGAGGAGGCCAAGGTCAGATTGGTTGGATCAGTAGAGATGGATGATTGAGGCTCATGAGATGGGGGTACTGGAGGAAGATTGGATGAGGATGGTCTGGGTAGACAGGTGGAAGGACTAGTTGGAGTAGGACAATTGGAGGAGGACAGGATGGGAGGAGAACTGGGGGGGAGTTGTATGAGATGGATTGGATTGAGTAGGGATTGCTGATGATGAAGAGTGACTGGAAGAGGCTCATTGCTGTTCTTGGAAGTCAAGTCTGAGGAGGATCAAGATTGAGGATGATAGCGGCAAAGTGAGGGATGATCTGAGTGGAGAGTGAGAGCCAATTGATCTGATGGGTGGATAGGATGAATGGATTGGTTGGAGGGGGAGATAATGATGGGGGATGAAGGGCTGATAAAGCTGGATGGGGATGAGGGCGATGATGCTGAGGATGCTGATGATGTCAGGGAGCACGCACCTGAGTCTGATGAGGAAGACGAGTGGTGAGGGGAGACAATGATAGTGGGGGTGGGTGGTGATGAGCATTGGATGGAGCAAGAAAAGTTGCTTGCAACCGGTCCTTGGCCCAAAAGGGAAGGAGTACCATCAGAGAGGGGGGATTTGAACACAGGACCGGGCGCTAGGCACCAAAGAGATGATACTAGAGGACTAGGAGAGTGGGAGCTGGGAGTTTGGGAACCGGATATGGGAATCATCCCGGATCAAAAAGTTTTTTTTTTTTTTTGGATCTAAATGGAGGCTATAGAAAAGTTAATAAGAATTTTACTTTTTTTCTGTACTGGTCCAGAGGTGTCCCAGATTGGGCACCACACCTGTTGCAAACAAAAGCCACCGCTGTGGGAGCTAGGGCCAGCGGCCCTGGCTCCCTCCCCCTCCCCTTGCTTGCCATTGCAAGGGGGGGGGGGGGGTGACTGGCTGGGTTGAACCAGCCAGAAACCAACCACAACAAGGTGGTCAGTCAGGGCAGGGGGATTTCATCACCCCCTTTCCCAAAGGATGACATGGCCAGCCGCAAGGAGAGTGACCTGCGGTGGGGGGGATTTGATCACCCCTCCACCATCAAAGCAAAGCATAGAGAGGGGCGCTCTCCCCCCCCCCCCCCCCTTTACCAAGGGGATCTGACCACCCCCAGCCAACTATCCTTGACAACTCCCTGGGGGTATTGAACCCCAGGGCCCCTGGTGGGGGGATTTGACCGCCCCCACCAGGGATTTTGGAGAAAGAGAGGGGGGGCGGCATGTCTGCCAGTTACACCCCCCCCCCAAGTGAGGTTAAGACCGGACCCATGTGAGTCCTGGGTCCCACCTGGCCCATATGTGGGGCCAGGGGCAGGCTGCATGAGGCAACCAGCCCTTAAGTAAGGAAAGAAGAGTAACTGGGCTGGTTGTAAAGGATAACCAGCCAGGGGATTGAACAGCAAAGGGGCTGGTTCAGCCCCGTAACGGTGGAAACACCAGAATGGACCAGAATAGGCTGGTTCAGCCCTGTAACGGTGGAAACACCAGAATGGACCAAAATAGGCTGGTTGTAAGGGTACAGGGACTGATGCCATGTGGGCTGATGTAGCCAAAACCAAGTAACAAGGCCTGTAGAGCCTGTAGAGCTCTTTTGGGGCGGAAAATTTGCCTTTTGGCTTGTTGTATCATGGGCTCACAAGCGGCCAATCTTTTTTACTTAAGGAGCTCTTCTCCCTGCTGTTTTCCATCATCTATTCATCATCCAATTGAATTCATCACCAATATCATCCAACGTATTGCCCCTCTGTGAGAGCCCATCAGCAATTATTGACATGAGGTGTCCAGCATTTCTTTTGCTTTAAATACTGCTCATTTTCCTCAGCTAATTTCTGGCCATAATTATAACAGCTAAAGGACTGCAAGGTTCCTGGTATCAGAGAGCTGACAGTGAAATTGGATCAGGAAGAGTTCAGACAATTTCAACACCCCTGGTCACCTGGTGAGAAGAGAGCTGAGGAGCATCTGTCCACCAGAAAGGACAGAGAAACCAAAGAGGAAGCCTTGTTAAGTGCTTCTTCTATCGTCTCTGAGGTTGAGATTAGTTTCACTTTCATATCCCCTGAGTGGTAAAGTTTGGGCAGGTACTTGAGTTTTATGTCAATGTGCTTAGTTTTTGAGTTGGAACCAAAGTTCTTCAGTTTTTCAAGCAAGCCGTTGTTGTCAATGTGAAATACAGTAGTGTTGGGCTGAGGAAATTCAGAGTGGAGAGGCAAGTAGAACAATGAGTTTCAGACAGAAAAATTAGAAAGAGAGAAGGAGTTCAAAAGACAATACTCACCTGAGGAAATTTGGA
This sequence comes from Puccinia polysora, assembly GCA_025617555.3. NCBI lineage: Eukaryota > Fungi > Basidiomycota > Pucciniomycetes > Pucciniales > Pucciniaceae > Puccinia > Puccinia polysora. The sequence goes on from CM062640.1 coordinate 26,666,130, forward strand.
GTGGAGACACAAGTAGAAGGATGAGGAGAGAAAATTCTTCTACCAGTCTCAAGCTCTGTCCTCAGGTGGACATTATGATACCAATATCACAGTAAGTGTGACATGGTTAGTTGACATATGAAAGATGGAAGTGAGACGCGTGCATGTGTTCTGGTAAGGAAAACAGGCAGAGTGGGGAGGTGTCTTGAGTATGTAACATAGAGACAGAAAAGATAAGGATCTGGCTGGTACTATGTAGGACTTAGAGGGAAGAGATCAGAGAGGAAGATAGAAACATAGTAAAAAGAAAGAATAAAGAAAGAGAGCATGAGAAGAAAATGAGTGGGATTGATGATGAGAAGACAGTAATCCCAACAAGTAGGATTGGGTGATTTTCCCCACAGCTCAGCAATGATGTGTGACAGCCATAGGCTTTTTTGAACACCATTGGATAGCAACAATAGTTTGGATTTGATGGAGGACATAGCAATCTTGGGCTGTTTCTTGCTTTTCCACAACACCAGAAAACAAAGCCAAAAGGCTATGTTGCCGCTCTGAGAAATTCATGAGACTGGATCATCAGCCCAAGTGGCGTTGGTTTAAACAAGAAGGGATTGTGAGGATGAGAAATTTTTGGGCAGTAGGACAAGTGGAACTGATTGCATTCCTTTTAGGTATTTAAAACAATGTAAAACCTCCTTCCAATGGTTGATTCCTGGCTCATGATTGTATCAAGACAGAAGGGAAACCGCATCTGAGAGACTGGGTAAAGTTCTGCACGCAATGTAGTTCAGCAGCCCAGTGAAGGTCCTGTAGTTGAGGTTCAGTTTGGAGAGCTCTTCTTGCTCCGCTTTGGAAGCAGGACTAATGTGAATTTTGGGTTTCATTGGGGTTGCAACAGCCTTGAAGTTATCAAGGTTGAGTAGTTTCAGGCCCTTGTTGATTAGGGAGATTTGATTCAGTTCAGAAGAGCCTTTTTTTTATTGCAACATCCATCCCAAGAAGTGTTTCAGGATCATGAGAAGAAGAATTGGGGAAGCGCAGAAGAAAGTATTGTTCAAAGGCAGAAGTCCTTCCTACAACAATGAGATCATCATCATGAAAGAAGATGAAGGAATCCTTATCTTTGTGGATGAAGACACAGGCGTCAGCCAAGGATTGTTTGTAATCCAACTTTTTGAACCCCAGTTAGCAGGAGCTTGTTTCAATCCAGAGGTGAGTGTTGAGTACCAGTTAGCAGGAGCTTGTTTCAATCCATAGAGCAATTTCTTTAGCTTGAGGAAGGGAGCAGATTTACTTGACTCTTTGGGGGTTTTGATGTAGATTTCCTCATCAAGGGGAGCAAATAATAAGGCACTCTTTACATCAAACTGATGCTTTGGAAGTTCCTTATCAAGGGAAAGGGTGAGAAGCAGGAGCAGAGGGGGAAACTTGCCAGTTGAGGCAAAGGTGTTGGAGAATTCAATGCCAGGAATCTGAGAGAAACCCTGCACGCAGAGTTAAGCCTGGACCATTTTGTTGGAGGACAGGGTGACGGCTTTGACTCAAGTGGCCCAAGTTGTCAGCAAGTAGTGCTCAGGAGATTTGTGATGTTCCTGCCAGATGTTGTGAGCTTCTATGTTTTTTAATTCAGCGTCTTTGGCTTCTCTGACCAGCTTGGGATCCAGGACAGTGCTGAGATGGCTGTACTTTTATGGTTTGACCTTAGATGTCCTGGATCTCAAAGATCTTGAGGAAGAGGTCTTGGGTTCAGTAGAGTGGTCAATTTTGGACTTGTGATTGGTTGGGTTAGGAGGAGGAGGATTATCTGCAATCAATTTGGAATTTCTATCCTCTGCAGACACAGGATTGGTTGCAGCAAACTCACCTTTGACATTGGAAGAGGGTGGTTTTGCAATGCCTTCAGTGAGCCATTTTTTGGAGGTGGATTTTGTATTGATTGATTTAGGAGAGTAGATGAGAAATTTCAAATTCTTGGTGTCAAAGATTTTATTCAAGAGGGTGAGTATTTGAAAGGATTGCAGAGAGGGGTTTTATCCAACCAAACTTCCAACGCCCCCTGGGGGGTTTAGTTTAGCCCCTGATTCCTAGGGAAGCAGAAGGTAGGAAACAGGATTGCCAATGGGTTTGAAGTAAGAGATGGGAAGAGAGTTATTTTCAAAAATTTTGTAGGGAGATTTTTTGTTTTTATGAGTGGGGATTTGATTCAGAGTGAGAGTGACTGCAGTCAGAGCTTTGCACCAGAGGTTTTTTGATAGGCCAGTTTCTAGGAGATTGGTTTGGATCAATTCAAGAATGGTTCTGTTGAATATTTCAGCAAGACTGTTCTGTTGCGGTGTGTAGGGATTGGAGAAGGTCTGGTTGATGAGATTCTTCCTGCAGAAGAGATCCAGATTTTGGTTCTTAAATTTGGTTCCTTGGTTGGAATGAATTATGGAAGGATAATACCCAAATCTTTTTGCTTCACTGTTGATGAGATGGATGAGGGTTGAAGGAATGGCATCCTTGCTGGAGACATGAATGGCTGCACAGTATCCTGTGTTCCCATCAACTATGGTGAGGATGTATTTCCTACCTGTTCAAGAAGTGGGCAGCGGACAAATAGTATCTAGGTGAATCTTGGAGAATGGTTTGTCAGCTTCAGACTTCCTGGACTTGTAAGAGGCTCAGGTGATCTTTGATACGCCACAGGCCTGAAACTCCGAGCCCTTTTTTACTGGTAGATTCAGCTTATTTCTTGGTCAATGGTAACTGACATGGCCAAGTGATTTATGAAGGAACTCAGAGGAGGACAGGAAGGCTGAGGTAGTGTGGGAATGGAATATGATGCAGGGAATTTTGTTCATATAGAATCCTTTCATTGCAATTTGGTTCTCAATATGGAAAGACACTGAGCTTAGGTTAAAAACTACCGGGTAGCCGTCCAGTAACAACCTTTGTAGGGACAGAAGGTTGACGGACAGACCAGGAACATACAACACGTTTTTCAGCTTCAAGCATCCATAGTTGTGCCTCAAGGTAATAGGTCCTTCTCCCTTAATGGCCAGTGAACCTAGTCCAGAGCTTTTGGCTATCAGTCCTCCTTCTTTTGATCTGTCTAATTGAGGAAAGAGTGATCGATCAGCCTTCATGTGGTTGGAGCATCCTGAGTCTACAATGAATAAAAGAGAATCTGAGCCAAAGAACAAGGGAGTGCTGACATTGGCAGAAGGACGGGAGTTGATCTTGGGGCCATGATGAGGATGGAGCATCTGGAACCTGTGTTCAGGATGATTTTCTAGAGTGTTGTGCTTTTTTTGCTTGCACTTCCCAGACGGGTTGATGAAAAAAGAGGTTGATTCTGTGGCTGGAGTGGACAAGTTGTCCAAAGAGGGGTTAACTTGATGTTTGTTTATATGAATGCAAAGATGATCCAGGACAGCACCAGGAGTTATTTCAGAAGAAAAGGAGGAGTGTTTCACTTGTTTTTTGATGATTCTGAAAGTATCTGGAAGTTTCTGTAGGATCATGTAGGCCAGGACGTCTTGAAAAATTTGAATCCCAATTTCTTGCATCCTGTTAATCCCCATTTTGACTTCTAGCAGAAATGATTGTATTTCTCTCTCATTGAAGACTATATTCCAAAGGAAGAGTAGAATCATGCTCAGTTGGCCGGTTGGGATGACACAAAATGTTTCAAAATGTCCTTCCAGATCAGTTTATCATCCTCTTTATTAGTTGAGTTGATAATGGTGGTATGGACTGAGGCAGACAGTTTGGATATAAGAATCAAGGAGAGTATTGATTTGTTGTTGGACCTGAGAGGAGCGCCATCAGTGGAGATGGTGTCCTTGATTTTAGCCAGATTCAGTAGAGTATTCATCCTGGTCCTCCAAATGGTAAAGTTCTCATCCATGAGTAGAGGGATGGCCTTGATAGTAGTTTTTACAATTGCTGGGTTTATGTCGTCCATGATGATAGCTGGTTATCTACAGATTAGGTTCTATTCATATCCAATGAGCAATAGATTGGTGATTCAGCTGTTGATTGCAAAGGAATTTGATTATTTGATGAATTACAACTAGGAACAGAAACCAGCCACCACACAACAAAGACTAGGAATTGGATAGGAGGCAAAGAAGAGAGGAGCACCAGGACAAGAGCAGGATGAGAGTGGATCAAGGATGAGGCTGAAGGTATGGTTGACAAAAGATGAGAGAGCCAGGTCTGAAGTAAATGTTGGCCTACAAGCTTTGTTGAGTGGGGGATGAGTCCCAGAGACTGAGGCAGTTGCAGAGGGCAAGGGGTGTGTTTGTTGGAGATGGGATGATGGAGGTGAGACAAGGTCACTTTGGAGGTTGAGGATAAGAAGAGAGAAGAGAGAGAAGTAGACAATCAAGGAGAATGGAAACAGCTGAGACAAGAAAAAAGAACAGAGAAAAGTAAGAGAGAAAATTAGAAAAAAGAAGGTAGACAGTGACAGGAGGGTGACATGTGGAAGGAGGGGCGCATGAATTTGAATCAGGAAGAGTTCAGACAATTTAAACAGTTGAGAATAAAGTAGCATCTCCTTGTGATTATATGCCCGTAGTGTTTTGGTAAACAAGATGATGAGAAGTTTGCACAATTCAACTTGATTTTAGTACAATTTTCTCTTTCTGCCAGGCTGTTGTGCTGGGATTGATAGGGTTCAGACATTATGAGTTTGATGTTTTTTTACCTTTCAAAGTTTTTGAGAGTTGCATTGGTGAATTCTGTGCCCTTTTCAAAGAAGATCTGGGAGGGATAGTAGTTGAGTCTCTTCTTTTTGGTCTTGAGTATATTGATCACTACTTTGGGAGTGTCATCCTTAGAGGTCAGTGGAAAAGCAGCTAAATAACCAGAATAGTTGTCCACCAGAGTCAGGAGATATTGATGGCCAGACGTACACGGTGGAGAGATTGGACCAACAAGATCAAGATGGATTGGCTCAAGAGGCTTGTTTGAAGGCGTAGATACTGCTGAGAATGGTGATCTGGTAATCTTGATTTTTGTGCAGCCGTTGCATTGGAACTGATCCAGCTTGTCTCTGGAAAAGAGATCTTTGAAGATTGGATTGAGAGTGGAGATTGAGGCATGGCCATATATCTTATGGATGGCTTCCAGGGATAGGCCTTGATTTGGAACCAGGTTAGATGGTTGGTTTATATGATTGACTGAGTTGTCTTTTCCTATAATTTGAGGTTTCTTGATTACAAATAGGTTTTCCCTGATTGATCCTTTCAGTACGGTATGGCCCATCCTGGTGACATTGAAGTGATTCCAATTCTGTGTAAGGTTACATCCTTTACTTGAAAGCAGTCCTGGGCTGATTAGATTCACTACTCCATGCAGAATGTAGGCAAAGTCTTCCAGAGTAAGGACTGAGTCCTTCCATTCCAGCCTCACCGTACCTGATCCCCATATTTTGAGGCTGGCTTCAAGCTTGCCATTTTTCACTTCTTCTAGTTTGTCTTGCATACATATGTTAGATAGGTATCTTACATCATTAAAGATGTGGATATTGGTGCCAGAGTCCAGAAGCAAATTAGGGATATCTTTGGCATTTACCAAGAGTGTTAGAAGGGCGTGGTAGTTGATGGTTGGTTGCTTGTTGATCTTATTTTTCCACTTGTTTTGTTGTTTGACCCGCCAACTTGGATCAATTTGTGGATGCAAATGGAAGAAGGATGATTAGGGGTGAGGTGCTTTAGGGTTGTGATATCCTTCTCTGCAGGGCATTATAACCTTTTTGTTCTCTTTCTCAAATTTGTTTTTTTTTATTACTACAGTAAGATCAGGATTAGATTTGGTAGTTTTTGACTGGGCCTTGCGCTTGTTGTTATATTGTATTAGATGGTTGAAGACTACATCAAAAGTCAAGAATTTCTTGACGTGCATGATCTGCTGTTTGAGATTTTTGACAATAGGGGAAAAATTGAAGAGGATCAAGTATGCAAGAATATCATTGGTTAGTTTGATGCCAACATCCATCATTTGCGTTAAGGCCTTTTTTGTATCCGTCACAAATCTATCAATGGCATTCTCATTGAAGCTGAAGTGAAGAAAGTGATTAAAAAACCGCGCTCAATTGGCCATTTTGGAGGAAGCAAATCAACAAGTAATTTTGGCCCAGAGAAGTTTAGAGTAGTTAATCTTTGAGGATTTGACCACAATGGTGTGAGTTGTGCTATCAAATTTAGATAGAATGAACGCCCAAATTTACCTGTCTTGCTTTGTGGAGAGTTTTCAGGAGTTCCTTGTGATAGCATCTTTTATGTCCTTTAGATCAATAAGCATCAACATTTTTTACGCCAAATTGAGAATTTTTCTTTGTTGAGAGGAGGAATTGAATCAACGGCAGCCTTTAGCGCAACTTGTTGGAAATATTCTGTTGCCCCTACTGGTTCATTCATTCTGATTCTGAGTTTTTGGTGTCCATTTTTGGCTTTAAACAGTGATATATTCTGGGAGTTTGAATTAGAAAACTAAGAACAATCAGGCTGAAGTTTATGATAAGGGTCAGAGTCAAAAGGAAACCAAATTAAAAGAAACAAGGATAACCAACAGGCAGTGCGGACAAAGGAGGCTAGAAAAGCTGGAGAGGTTGAGAAGTAGATTCTGGACAGGAAAGAAGAAGCAGATTTGGTACAGAAGGAAGATAAGAGCTGGTTTGAAAGAGGTGTGATCAGTTTGATGATTGATCATAGAGTTGAGGCGCGAATCATCTTACCAGGCAGGGAATGGCAGTGAGTGCAGACTGAGAATTGGTTGAGGTATTGGATGGTCAAGCAAGGGGGATGGTCAAGTAGCAAGGTTGACAGACTGAAGGACATAGAGGATCAAGTGACAAGGAAAAGAAGAAAGAGGAAAAAAGAGGAAACATAAGAAGAACAAAAAAGAAATATAGAGATTGCAGTTAAATGTAGAAGGCCAGAAAAATCACATCACAAGCAAGTCAACATCAGACAAAAATAAAAGGGCCCTGGGAGTGGTCTCTTGGGGTTAGGTTTCAGAGGTCTAGTTGATGTAAGCACCTCTTGGAGCTTAGGGAGCGTGGTAGTCAAAGGGAGAGAGTAGTTGTCCTTCAGGTGAGATGTTGAATGAAATTCCTAACAAGAAGCAGCAGCTTTAGCCTCTTGTTGAGAAAACTTCTGTTTTTTTGTGAATAAACGCAGCAGCGGGTGTCATTCCTGGGAATTTGAATGAAAGGGATTGATTGACCTTGGCTTGAACCTGAGCTACTGATGTTGAGGGGTTGTTCTTCTGATGTTGAACATAGGATCATTTTTTGAATCTTTCTACTTTCTTACTCCTGTTGAGATGAAGGGATTGATCAAGACTCTTGTTGCCTTCATCACAATCATCCCTGTCCTAGCCTCCCCCAGAAGCCTTGGATTTATCTTTAAAGATTTTTTTCAGACAAATGACACTGTTCCAAAAAGCGGATCTACCAAGATTACCCAACTTACAAATCATGACACTCGCCAAGCTGATGGTAGAGTAGATGGAGAGATTTTTGGTTGAGGATTTCAAAGGCAAATTCAGAAAACCAAACTGCCAACTGGTACCCAAATGACCAGATACTTTACCCTTCATGATAATGCCAGAGTTGATGGGGACGCCCGCAATGGAGGCTTATGAGATTTTGAGTCTCTCACTACTGATTGCAGAATTGATCTTGAGGATTGAGTAACAAACCATTTCCTCATGGAGAGCTTTGATACTCAACTCCCGTCAAACCTTATTGCTGAGGCTCTTCTTTCAATGCTTGTGAGGTAAACAATTAAAAGGTGCTAGACAGCTCTGATTACCTGTTGAGGTTAAACCTGCTAACATGATGTATCACCACAGTACTAGTTGGTAAAGGCAGCCCTCTAGTATGCGTGTCAGTCTATCTGAGTTTGTGGGTTCAACAACCACCAGACAAATCTTCATTTTCACAGTCTAAGCATTACCAAGGGGAGAAGAGGAGGTTGAGTTATGAGAAGGATGACTGGGATTGTTGGAATGAGTCAAGTTGGAGGGGGTGCTATCTACACTAGTACCCAGGGTTGTTCTGTGACTGGGAAGGCAATGGTCAACGTCTGAAGCCCTATCCAAGTCATCATTGACTTCCTCCAAAAAGGTGGGATGTGTGTTGGAGGAGGATGGGATTGTGAAGGAAGGCATAGGGGTGGTTGAGGGGGAACCAGAGGTGATTGTGACGGTTTAGGCATACAAGCTACAATGTGATACATGTGTGGAGCTGTTGGTGAATGTGATGATGGGTGAGGATGAATTGGAGGCCATATTGTTGGTGGACTGAGCCAGAGGACTGGATTGGCGTACCATATTTCCACCTGCCAAGGGGTAATTGATGGGTGGGAGTTGTTGGTTTGGGTTAAATAAGTGAATTGAGGTGGAGGATTGATGACTGGGCCCAAGAGAATTATGGTGGAGAAAGAGAGTATTAGGCCCACTTCTGGAGGGAGAGGGGGAAGAGGAGGATGAGGATGGAGGGGGTATGATGGAGGATGAGGAGGAGGATGGGTTTGAGGAAGAGTTGGAGGGGGTTGAACAACAATTAGAGGAAGATTGAAGATGGGGTTCAATAATCAGAGGGCCACCATAGGATGATAGTGATGGAGGAGGTTTTCGGAAGTTGAGGGTGCTTGGGCTGTTGGAGTAACCGTGCAAGGAGGTGGAACAAAGACTTTTTTGACTAATAGTTCTCAACAAATGGTTAAAATTGGAATGGTTGAAGGACTTGTGGGAGGGAATGTGATGGGAAAAAGGCCTTGAGCAATTACTGATAGAGATCAAGGTGCATGGTATAAGCGGGGAAATCCCAGCTGGGCAGGAGAGGCAATGGGGGACAATACGTTGGGATGAAGAGGGACAGTTGGCGGGATGATTAGTGGGATGATGGGGAGAATAGATCTGGTTAGAAGGGTTGGGGGGGCTGGAGGGGGATGGAGGGGGATGAATGTCAGTATTTGATGATGGGGAGGATGGGAGGAGGCTTACCAGGTGTGCTGGTGAGGTGGAGGTGTTGGATGAGGTGGAGGTGGTGGCTGAGGAGGAGAGTGAAATGGTGGTTTGGTGGGGTGAGGTTTTGGGTATGTTTTGTCTAAGTCCACCAAAAGAGAGAAAGAAAGACCCCCAAGTGAGTCAGACTAGGATTCTTAAAACCAAAAAAAAATACAGTGAAGGGATTTTTTACCTATTTCAAAATCAAACATTACTCATAAAAGCAAGCAAGGGTGACAGATAAAATCCTTTCTCTCATATAAGAAGATGAGGGAAAAGATGAAACAGGGTTGAATTGAGGCAAATCTGGAATATTGTCTTCAAATATTTTGTCCCATTCATGTTTGATGTTGGCCAAAAGGTTGCAAAGGATTACACAAGTGATAATCCAGTTGATGAGGAACTTCATGTATTTGGGGTTTTGAAGCTTGTTTTTGCATTTCCCTTAAGCTTGCCCATATTACTTTCAGGACTCTTATTGCATGCTCAATCCAAACTTGTGATTGCGCAAGATGATAGTTGAAATTGGTTTTTCCTTGATCATTGGACAAAAAAAATTTGGTATTCTTGAACCACATATTTACCACTAGCATAAGCCAAATCAGCCAGGAGATATTGATCTTGGTAAAACTAATTCCTGGTTGTTGGGGAATCTGAATCCAATTGAAACATATTAATCATGACAAGAACCCAAAAGGCCAGCGTGGAGGGATATGAACTGCTTGCTGTTATCATAAACAATTTTTAGGGCCACAGAGTATCTAAATAAATAGGTGCAACCTATTTGGTCAGTGCGTTGTGGTAGACCAAACCTGTCCTATAGCCATCAGACTCACTTTTCTAGTGTAACAACAACTCAAACCCTCAAAGTAACCTCAGAAATGGATTCTACATCACAAATAAACTATAGTCACTCAGCCAAAGTACCCCTCTATCTCTCATGGATTAGAAGATACAGCCCAAGAACCCTTCAACTGTGGCAAACTCATACCCTACCAGGTGTCACAGCTCTGTGGAAGGCATAAACACATACCTTGAAAACCCTCAAGTACATACTAGTTACAGCCTACCCTGAACACCAGAACCATACACCAACCCTGTCACCTTAGCCAGAATACAGAAATACAGATACAGGAGGCAGTGCAACTAGTTCAGCTCCTGTCACATCACTCAGAATACATTCAAATACACATACAGAAGGCTATGCAGAAGGATACAGGACAGTATAGGCAGGAGGAAGTGGAACCAGACTCAACCAGAACCAAACAAACAAGCAAATACACATACACAAGGCTATGCAGAAGTATGCAGGACATTATAGGCAGGAGGAAGTGAAACCAGACTCAACCAGAACCATGCAGTACCAAACAACCTCAGCACCACACAGAAATTTATGTAGTCAGAAGCATGTGACACCAAACAATACACCAGTACAAGTACCACAGGGCTACCCAGCAATATATGCAGGCAGTCAAGAACCATGCAGTACCAACAACCTCCAGCACCACACAGCAATTTATGCAGCCAGTAGCATGTGATACCAAATAAACTACCAGTACCAACAACCCTCAGCACCTCACAGCAATTTATGTAGTCAGAAGCATGTGATACCAAACAACCCACCAGTACAAGTACCACGGGGCTACCCAGCAATATATGCAGGAAGCCAAGACCATGCAGCAACAAACAAGACCACCGGTAATGCACAAGAAATACATGAAGGTAGAAGCAAGTAACACCAAACAAACCACCAGTACTGCACAGGAATATATTGTATCTGCAATTCACAGCAGTTTATGCAGGGCTGTGCATGCAGGAAACACCTGTAAAAGCCTTGTCCAACCAGCAGAATTGCCTAATTTTCATGCAGTGTCTTTTGCCTAACCAGCATAACTCCCTCAGTTTCATGCAATGTCTTTTTCCAACCAGCTAAAATGTCTCATGTACCTGTATCCCACTGTAACAGGGGAAGCCCCAGGGCACCCTCAGGGGCAGCCCTGAGCATCCCCTGAGGACCAGATTGTCTATCTAAGGAGGGCCTCTCTGCCCTATCCAAGTTGTATCCTCATACCTCCTCATGCCATCTGGCACATCCCACCCTAGCTCACACATCAGTTCCCATCTGTGGTACCTACCCAGATAAATAGTATCATTGAACCAGTTATAAAGGAAACAAGAAATCAGAAACCAAGTTATTACCCATCTTTAGCCAATTGAACCACCCAACAGGTGCTGGAATAAGGGTTATTCTGTGACTTAAATATTCAGCACCAAAATTAAAGAAGAACCACCCTTCAATTAATAAATAACCCTTACAAAGAAAGAGAGCACAACCAAAAGCAACCACCAACCTTTTCCTCTACCCAGCCCTCTGTGGGTAAACCCATCCTTGGGTCCTCTCCTGAACCATCCCTTTGATAAAACCTTGAACCCTTTAATATTGGGATATTGGTCAAGATCAAATATATCTGATCAATAAATAACCAATAGTCCAATAAATCTGGTCCATTCTTCAACAAACCCTGCCAATATCAATCAATAACTAATCTAGGTCTGATCTGAGACCTATTTTAAGTCTAAAAGAAACCAGCCATTAAGTTAAATAAATTATTGTGCAGACTTACCATAGTACTAGAAGGGCAGGCAATTCAAAACCACTCTTAGTATTTACCAATACTCTAAAGGAGTGGAATTAATGCTAAATTCCCCTTCAAGGACTGCCAGCAAGCTATTTGCTACTTTTATTTATATAATCCCACAGGAGTTTCTACAGCGTGATCCAAATTTTTATCAAAGTCATTGGAAAAGAATGAATCAATTGTATCTTTTTCCAATCAAAATAGTGGTTTCCATCTAGCTTGGGTTTTTGAATCAAGGGGATGGTGGTTCCATCAACAAAACCAATGCAACCTGGAAAGCCTTCTGTCTCCATTACTTGAGATATCTCCTTGCGGTCTTCTTTGGTTGGCCAAGAAAGGACTGAGTGACAGAAAGATAGGATAGAAATCATGACTCTTTTGGTATATAAGTCAATGGTTCCATAACCAACTGAGAATAGATTTTCTGATCAATGAATTGCTGCTCCATTTCCATTGGATCCCAATCTACAAAGAGAAACGGCCTGTTGGATAGCTGGATTGCGTTGAGGACTCCAAGAATGGTTCTGAAAGATGTGGTGGTCTTCAATATTCTCAAAAAATTTTTGAATGAAGGCAATAGAGTTTGGAACAGTTGCTGGAAGCTTAAGTTGGGGAGGAGATGAAGCTTGGTCCTTAAATACATAGGGTTTTAGAGAGTTTGTCTTCTTGGAAACATGTATCTCTCTTCTAATAGAGAATTAAAACCAAAAAAAGTTGATTCAAAATTGAAGTCTGAATCAGAGTCTGAATGGGAGTAAAATAGGAACAAAATTTCAGTCAGCTTTCTTGTGTTTTCAACTTGCTGATGGGAAGTTTGATTGGTAATGTTGAGATGTGGAGGATTTTGATGGGATGTGGGGTGATGAGATGATGATGGTATTTGTGTGAAGTTATAGAGATTTGAGCCAATGGAAATGTGAAGCAATGGAGATGAGATGTGCGTGATTTGATGGAGATGGGATTGGTATGGATTTTCTGAGGCAGAGGTGCCAACAGGTGTTTTGGATGTGATGGATGGTAGATGGATGATTATGAATAAATGGCGGGTTTAATGGCCAGTTTGATTTTTGAAATCAACCATTTTCATGAAACCCACCATTTTGAAATACACCAGACAGGGGGTATGTGTATTTAAAAATGGAGGGTTACATGAAAATGGTGGATTTCAAACACCAAACCCCCTATGGTGACCAATCCCAGACACCTCATGGAAAATGGAAATTTTGAATTTTCTTTTACATCCCCTTATCCATCAATACATTTTTTTTTAAAAAAAAATTATTATTATCTCTTGTTTTTATATGGGTACACACTCATTTCGCATTCTCTCAACTCTTCCCTGTCCTAGCGGTCTAGGCAGGCCTTCCTTGGTCATCCAATGCTTTCCTCCTTGGTTCAAATCTCCCCCTTGCACGCGCTTTACCCTGATTTTTTGGCCAAGTGCACGCAGGCAGACATCCCCTCCCCAACTCATCTTCAACCATTCCATCACTACAACCCTTCAACAAGCGCCCAGTATCCCTCATGCATCCCATCATCAACCAAAAATCCTCAAGTCCATCCAGCATCATCATCATCATCATCCCTTCCATCCTTCCCGCCATCAACCAATGACCGCAAGCGTTGCTTGCGGTTTTTGGTGACCTCATTACAAGCCCCCCATCATCCATCTGATCACTGCGTGAGATCAGTCACGGGAACAATCTGCATCACCTGACCCAATTGGTCATTCCCATGACCAATCTCACCTCCATCCTCATCCATTTGGTCAAATCATCCAATGCCCTCTCCCACCATCAGCACCGCCATACAACCTTTCTCAATTGGTTGGTTGGTGCTCCCATCCAATCCTCTACCCAATCCCTCTCTGACGCTGGAAAACCGTTGGAACCCTTGCACCAACAACAAACAATGACCACAAGCATTTCTTGCGGCCATTGGAAACTTTTCCCAACTTTTGACTGCTGTGCGCAACCACCTCCATTGCACGCGTGATCATCAATCTTCTCTTGACCAACCCCGGTTGCAGCTGGTCGCAACCCATCATCCACTGCTGCCGTTTTCCTTGAAGCAGGCAGTTTTCCATGTTCCTCTTACTCTTCACCTTTCATTTTGCTTTTTTTCCCATGTCAGGCGGTTCCTGTTTCCACTCTTCATTAAAAAAAAATTGCACTCATTTGTAAGTATCTCTTGTAGTTAACAGGCCTCTTTTCTATAAAAGGAGGGGCTCTACCCTGCCTTTTTGCAGGGATCAATCTCATATAGTAATAAATAAGTAATCTATTCATTCCAGAGGGTTTACTTCCCTTGATAAGCAACATTTTTTGCTGGGTATATCCTTTGATTTCCCCTTGATCCTTTGAGCCTCCATACTCAGACCCTGATCCATCCACCTGTGACCCTGATCCTTATCACCAACCATAGCCTTGCTGGTTGAAGATAATTCTGTCTGCTGGAATTCTTGAGTGTGTTATACCACCCTTGATCCATTTTTCCAACAATACTGGTCTGATACTTCCCTGATCATCTTTCCAGATCCAGGCATGTTTGACTGAGAGGTTTCTTTAAGCTTGAAAACTGGAGTGTTAGACCTCCCTTTATTCTTTAAATTTGAATTAGGCCACGCTACTCTAGAGTTCCTTGAGGAGTGTTGGGTTCTTCTGGTTTGAATCTGATATTGCTTTGCTTCTAGAGCTTCATAAACAAATTGCTTTTGTTTTGTTCAGAAACCCACAGTTATCTGGTACCCTTCAAGCGCTTGATTGTGGAGAGTTGGACAGGTTCATTGAGAACCTGGAGGTTGGTTGGGATTGAGTTGATCTTTCCTAATCTTCTGCTGACGACCAGAGTTATTAGCATGTGGGTGTTGTTACTTACAACTTCCTTGTTCCATTGAACTCTGAACAACACTTTGAATTATTTTGTTCAAGTCTTTCCCTGCACCATCTTGCCTTAGATAGTTTTGATTCCATTGACACCAAATATTCCAAACTCATCCCTTACATTGATTCCTTATTTACAAGTTCCTGGACCTTGATTCCGGTTAAATTTAAATATTATTGTAACTCTTGGGATGGCAGCCTGAACAGCACCTTTCCCCTCCACAGAGCTGCCTGCGGCTTAGCACCGTTTAGAGTCTTACACCGCCATTAAACCCGCCATTTATGAATCATCATCCATCCACCATCCATCACATCCAAAACGCCCATCCATGTCAAAAAATCCATACCAATCCCGTCTCCTTAAATTAAAAAAAATCTCATCTTCATCGCTTCACATCTCTATTGCTTCACATCTCCATCTTCACACAAATCTTATCATCATCTTATCAAACAACATCAAATTAGCATCTTTCTCAACATGTCCAATCAAACTTCCTGGCAGCAAGCTGAAAACAAAAAAAAGCTGACTGAACTGTTAACCACTGGTCCACTCCTTCCTCCTGCTCACTAAAAACCCATCACCTCAACCTCACCCACCACCTCCACCTCACCCACCACCTCCACCTCACCCATGACCTCCACCTCACCAACCACCTCCATCTCACCCATCACCTCCATCTCACCCATCACCTCCACCTCACCCACCACCTCCCATCCTCCTTTGGTTGGCACCCCTGGTAAGCCCCCCCTCCTCCTCCTCCTCCTCCTCTTCCTGCCCCTCATCTGTTGCTGATCCTTTGATCATTCAACCTTTAGTTCCCCCCACACCTCTTTTCTCAATCCGCCAGGTAGGTTCCCAAATTCTGAAAAGCAAGTAATGTTTCCCGGATTTGAACGGGAAACCGGTCACTGAGCCTGAGTTCCCTTCTAATCATCCTCCCAACTTTAAGTCAATCCACCACCTGTGGCTATCAAATCCCTTGGTTCTCAAGCATCTCAAATCACCTTACAGGGAAACCTCAATTGTGTGATCTTGCATTCCAAGCCCCATTCAATCAAGAAATACGTCCAAATCATGTTCCAAAAACATTTGGGTGGCTTCCTCCTCCTCCTTTTCCCCCGCGGCTGCCAGCAATTGATTGATTTATTTCCAGCTGCCTCCTCCAGCTCCTCCTCTTCCGGCAATTGATTGATCAATCACAGGTGGCGGCCTCCTTTTCCTCCTCCCCCGCCACCACTGGCAATCAATCAACTGCAATTTCAGACTTCTCCTCCTGCTCCTCTCCTGGTGGCCTCATTTTCCTCTGCTGCCGCTGGCAATCAATTTCTTGATTTCTGGAAGCCTTTTCCATCTCCTCCTCCTCCAGCAATAAATTGATCAATCATGGGAGGTTGCATCCTTTTCCTCCTCCTCTGCTACTGCCAGCAAACAATTGAGCAATAAATCAATCATGGGTGGAAGCAGAGGAGGAGGAAAAGGCTTCCGCCAACAATTTTTGCCTCCTCCTCCTGCTCCTCTCCTGCCTCCCCCAATTGATTGTGGCCTCCTTGTCCTCTGCCGCCGCCAGAAATCAATAAATTGATTGCTTGAGGCCTCCTCAAGCTCCTCCTACACTGGTGATTGATCAATTGATCATGGGAAGCGCCTTTTTTTCCTCCTCCTCTTAGGCCACTGATTGATCAACCTTGGGCGGTGGCAGAGGAGGAGGAGGAGGAGGAGGAGGCTGTCGCTGGCAATTGATTGATTGAAATTGCAGCCTCCTCCTCCTTCTCCTCTCCCGCCGCCTGGAATCAATCAAGTAATTGATTGATTGCAGCCTGCTTGTCCTCTGCCGCCGCCAGCAGCCTCCTCAAGCTCCTCCTCTTCCGGTGATTGATTGATTAATTGCAACCTCCTTATCCTCTGCCACCGCCAGAATTTATTGATTGATCACTGGCGGCCTCCTCAAGATTTTCTTCTGCCACCACCTGCAATTGATTGTGGGCGGCCCCCTCCTCCTCCTCTGCCACCGCCGGAAGTCAATTTTGGGTGGCAGTGTAATACTCCAAGAAGTTCTAGGTCGTGGCAGTTCCGTGGAAGGGAAAGGTTCTGTTTAGGCTGCCCTCCTGAGCAATACAAAAATATTTAAATGTAACCAAGATAAAGGTCCAGAAATTTAAGTGAGGAATCAAGTAGTAAGGATAAAGTTTGAGAATATTTGGTAGCAATGGAACAGCACTATCTGAGGCAAGATTATGGGGGAGATATTTGATCAAGAGAATTTGAAGTTTGTTTAAAGTTCAAAAGAACAAGGCGGTTGTATGTAAACAACACCCATAAGCTAATAACTCTGGTCTTCAGCAGAAGATTGGGGATGATAAACTCAAACCCCAACCAACCTCCAGGTTCTCAAAGAACCCGCCCAACTCTTTGCAATGAAGCGCTTGAAGGGTACCAGATAACTGAGGGTGGCTGTTCAAGAAAAAGAACAATGGTTTGAGATCTCTAAAAGCAAACAATAACTTATTTGAGCAGTGATAACCTCAACACTTCTCAAGGAACTCAAGAGTAGGCTGGCAGAATGCAAATTTGAAAAATAATGGAGGTATAACACTCCAGTTTTTAATCTTAATAAAACCTCTTTAATCAAACATGATTGGCTCCAGAAAGATGATAAAGAAAGGATCAGGACCAGTATGGTGAGAGGAAGGGATCAAAGAGTGGTGTAACACACTCATAAATTCCAACAGACAGAACTCTCTTCAACCATCAAGGCTATTGGTTGGTGATGAGGATCAGGCCTCAAAGGGGGCAAAAAATCAGGATGAAAAGGATCAGGGGCAATCAAGGATATACCCAGGATAACAATTATTGATTACTATGAGCACGGGGGGGATAGATGAACACAATCCCATGGCTGACTCATAAAAAGGTAGGGGAGAGCCCTCCTTTTATGGGCCATGGGTCCCTATAGGCTATTTACAAGAGATGACACACATAGAGCGGAAAAAGGAACACAATTTGAAAACAGAATTTCTAACGGACATAAGAAAAAAAGAAAGAGGATGAGAAAACACAAAAAAATTGAAATTAGGGGAAGATCTTGGATGGGCGGGGAAGGAGAGCCGCAAGTGGGAAACCGCCCAAACGGGCTGACAGGGCTGGCAAATGCTGAGCGCAGATGATCACGCAAGAGCGGCAGGAGGTGTCTGTTAGGTGAAGTTGTTTGGATGGCCACTGGAGAAGGTCAAAATGGACGTGGCGGCAAGGGGGGGTGATGATCTGAGGAGGAAGCCTGGGTGAAATTGTTGGTGCGTTGGTTGGATGACTGGCCAAGGTGGGAAATGAGGGTGCAAGATTGTGATTTGAGGTGATTGGATGGTGGATGTTTGGCCAATGAGAAGGCAAGAATGGTTGTGGGAACAACCAGTCTGGTCAGCGGATTGAGGTTGTGGGGAGATCAGATTGGATGGCAGGCTTGGGAGCCGGCGGAGATTAGGGTAGCTGGAGAAGACTGTTGAAATAACTAGTAACAGTACCATTGGAGACGGGCAGGAGATCTTTATCATCAAACGTAAGCCAGCAACGTTTGGTGACAGAGAGTCCAATGATGGCCTGGAAGATTGAACAATGTTGATGGATGAAGGTTTTCCAGCTTGAGGGAGAGAGTCTTTGGAAAATGGGTGGTGTTGAGGATGAGGAATGAGAAGCAAACGCGCAAGGTGTAGATGGAACGGGTAAAGTTGATAAATAAGGAGAAGGATCCGCAGTTGCGCCCAATGACGCGTAGAAAGGAGAAGCAAGAGTGCCGTGCCCGATGACGCAGAGTGAGGAGATGCAAGAAAGAAGGCTTCAATGAGGCAGAGCAAGGAGAAACAAGAGTGCCATGCGTGATGACGCCACGCAAGGAGAAGCAAGAGTGCTGCACGCAGACCAAGGAAGGGGAAATAAAGCGGCCTCAAAGATAGCTAAAAAAATCATAAAAATTCTAAAAAGGTTCTGAGCTGGTCCTAAGGTGTCTGGATTTGGTCACAACATCTCTCCTCATCTTACAGACTGTCCCTAGTCTTCATCTGGGTGTGAAGATATTAAGAGAAAAAAAGAAGCAAGGAAATTGAAGCAGAGAAAAATGGCCATTTCTTGATCTTGAGAGTGATTGAAGAATATCTTAATCCATCCAAGAATAGCGCTGGAAGCAGCAGAGATAAAGCAAAAGGTGTCAGCTTGCTACTATTGCAGAGCAAGCTGCAAAAGTAACAAAAATAACACAAAAATAATAATAATACAATTAACCTAAGAAGGAGTAGGAAAACCCTAAATATAATTACAGAAATGGGTTTTTCACCCAAAATTAGGTAGGGTCACTCACTGACGCCACCCCTGAAATCCAACTCCTTATATTTTTAAATAATTAAGGAAAGAAAAACAAAAATACTTCGGCTCCATTATTGGCTTTTTGGCCAATTAAATATTTCACACACATTGTCACGTAAAGGTTTCACACCAAAAATTCAGTAAGATTTGAGGTGTTGTGTTTATTTTAGGAGTTATGGGCAGAGATATGTTTTGTCACAATTCCCGCACGCAGCTGTGGCAGCCAATGCACCCGCGTGCGGCTGAGATACAGCCTTGTCACTCCTTTGAGGTTGTGTATGCAGCCCCGGGCCTCCGACAAGTATGCAGCCGCGGGACTACGGGTTGACAGAGTGACAGGCGGCCTGAGAGGCTCAGGTACCGCGTAAACATGCTACAACCTACACGGGAACTTTCTACATATTTAATAAATTTTCCTGTGGATAGTAGACAGTCTGAAAATACATAATATTATATAAAGATACATAAATAACCCTTATACGTATTTTTTATTTAATATAATTCAAAGGACCAAGAATGTCAAAAATAAGACAATGAAAACTTTTAAAAATATATTAAAATAATTAAATGAACTTTTATGAGAATTTCTAGACATCAATATCTTTGTGACATACTAAGAAAACTAATAATGTAAAAATATTACATAAATTCACATGACTTATATTTTTAAGTAATTATCTTAGTAAATCAACTGGAACTCAAAAATAAGGAGTAAAATCAATATTATGACTTTTACTCCATTTATATAATACGTAATCAGAACTTACCTGACATCAAGGTGTCCGTAGAAATGTCTATTTATATAATTATTAAACTACTGGGGAAATTTACTAAGGATAATTAATTAAATAATACATAAATAGGACAGATTAGTGTTATTCACACGTCCTAATGTCTATTATAAAGTGGAATGATTCACATACCCTGTGGAATTAGATGCTACCCGTGCTATAGCACCAAGAAAACATGACAGGCTACCCCTGGTTACCCTGCTAGCCTTAGTGTCCGTCCCTTTGAGCACCTACAACCCTCAGAAGGACAATATTATGACTCCAAAAGCTCTTAATAAAAAGCTCTTTTGAGGATGTTGATGGGCAGAGACCCAGTTATATTCATATCCAGACACTGTGCCAAGGTAATCGAATATTTATAAGAGATAAGTAAGTGATTTATGGAAATTTCTGATCAGTAATATCCGTCCTCAACCTCCTTTTTTATCAATTAAAACTGCTGAACAACCTTATAATCCCAGTATACAGGTTTAACCCATCAGTACACGTCTCAAACAGATACCCAAAGGATTTAATAATATACCAGTAAGTCTTATTATCATTTCTCTGTTGTAGTAGCTTGGCTACAAGGCCCTACCACTCCACTTTGTATTTTATATACATATTATCTTTGGGTAAAATATTATTTAAACTAAAGAGCCCAAAGTAACCAGGACTAAGTGTTGTCATACTTAAATCCCTGAAGAGAGGTGTTAAAGATCCCCAATATAATTGTGGCCCCTCTATAAAAATATTTAATAATCAATTTATTCATATTAATTTAAAACAATAAACAATAACCAAACCACTTAACCTTGCAATAAGCTTAATGCAAATATTTTACGGATTTTTTCTGCATTTATTAAATAATATATTTATTATTTACTCTATCACCTCTGGTAGCTAAAGGATAGCAAGGGTATTGGCCTCCAGGAGGCTGGCAATTGGGGATCTGGACGGGAAATATTCCATCCTATTATATTTAATACCTTGGACCAGACATTTTCATGAAAAGATAAAATCAAAGATAAATTTATCTGACTTTATAACCATGATTTATTATTAAATTATTTTTCAGTGGATTAAAAAAACAATGCAGAATTAATAATCTATGATTTAAATCTTTTAAAGATAAGAAAAGAAGAATATATTAAAAATTATAAACCTACTGGTTGGAAAGCTTTAACTCAAACTGAGCAACTGAATATCTCTTCTGCACGTAAACACTTAGATAAACTCCTTGAACAAGCAGATCTTGAAAGTAGTATGAACTTTCAGGCTCTATTAAGAAAACATAAAGCTTGGAAAAAATACTGTATAAATTACTTTTTGAAATATTAAAGTAAGTATACAACTTGCATTACCATATTATCTATAAAGAAAATAATCTTGATATATTTTATTAACCAATAAAATACACTTTTTTTCAGTGAACCCTCTTGTAGCAGAAACCACCACCACTGAATTTGATCTATTGGATCAGGAAGTCCCAGACATCTCTGGACGCCCTGAAAATATTGTTTGGGGAGGTGAAGACCTTATTGGAACACACCAAGACCCCGTACGATTACCTACTAAGGATCAATTTAACCCCAATAAGGTCTTGGTACCTTTGAACATCAATTTAAGTGAGTTTGGAATAAAACTTATTTTTATGGATTTTTCCTGTAAAACACTTACAAACATATTATTCTGAAAATGAATAGACGTAACACAAGAGCCTCAGGAAGAATTCCCTCCTATGGATCTTTTCCAAGAGCTCTCAGTAACCATAGACCACCAATAAGGACAACCATGAAGGTACTAGAACCCGTGAATCAAATGTTGATGGACAAGGAGCAGCACCAATCACTTCTGCCCTCTCCCAACCTAGAGCAGGAGAAGGTAGTCAAATCAAGCCACCCTCCTTTACAAAAAGATTCCCTGCATCCACCACAGCAGAATCTGGCCAAGGAAGCCAGGATCAAAGACTTAGTCAAAGAGCACGTGAAATATTGGGAAGAATTCAAAGAAGCCCAAGACAAGGAGGACATGGTTTATATGAAAAAGATAATCTCCCAGGCAAAAGCCACCCAGATAGCTCTTCAGAAAATGATTCCAAGGAAAGAGGTAGAATACTACGTAGAAAAGTGGAATCCTTGGGATCAATTAGCCCAACTGAAAGGCAAAGGATCAGGAAAGAAGAGATCCTCTTCCCATCCCAAGCCAAAGGGAAAGAAAGACTGGGATCAGATAATATCCCTAGCTCAAAAGTGGAAAAAGGTTTACCACAATTAGCCTCTAATTCTGAGCCCAAACAAACCTCTGATGTAATTAATTCCTTTTCTAATGATATGTGTCATAATTTCAAAATTGTGTGTGAAAATTTGGATGGTTTTTATACCCAAATGGATAAATTAACCTCAGTGGTAGCCAAATTGATCAATAACCAAACAAAAACAGTAGGAATGGAAGAAATTAAAGAACACACAGAACAGTTACTGGAGACAATCAATCAAGGTAGGATCAAACAAACTCAAACAATTGAGAATATGTTATCAGGAATCCAAGAAGATTTTATTATGTCTTTCCACCCCTTAAAAGAAGAATTGGAAACCACCACTAACAGCTCTATTCTATCCCTTAGTGAAAAATTGGATGTGCTTAATGAAAAAATTGGACCTACAACTTAATCTGATCAAAAATGATCTTAGAGACTTGAAAGTCCGCCTGACCAACCCCTTGGGGAGTACTACAGAGGAACCAAAGCCTCCCAGACAAACCACTACGCCTTATGCACCACCCTTATTAGGAATGCATAGGAGTGATACCTTTAGGCCTAGTCCTACTCCTGAGATGGAGCAAGCAATCACACTGTTAACCCCTATTTCTGAATGGCCCAAGTTCTCCGGTGAAGGAGAATAAAATCATATAAATTTTATTAAATTTATAGACTACACCATTAACTCTTATGACCTACCAGAAGCTATAGCTGTAGTCAGGCTACCCAGGCTATTTGAAGGAGTAGCATTGGACTGGTTTATCAGTAAGAGAGAAGAAGTAGGATCCTTACCATGGAATTCTTGGAAACTTCTGATCAAAGAAAAATTTTGTTCTAGAATGTGGAAAAGGAAAATGATAAAAAATTTCAAAAATTCCTCATTTGACCCCTCCAAGGACAAACCCCACAAATGGTGCTTGGAACAGAAGAAAAGATTGGATTGCTTCTATCCAGATGCTGATAAAGAGGAAGTAAATGAAAGAATCCTCAACCTGTGTCCTGGCAATCTTAACCATAGTGTAAGATGTAGGATGAGTATGGATGCGGACTTTCCCACTCTAATCAATGTGCTAGAAGAAGTAATAGACATAAATGGGTTGGACAAGAATGCCCCTTCCAGACCCAAAGAGAACTATAACATCACTACAACCAGAGAACAACCTCATCTGATAAATGCCTCTGATAATAAGAAACCTAATGAGAATAGGGATAAAGAGAGGATGCCGGCAACTTGTTGGAATTGTAACAAGACTGGGCACATGAGACAAGACTTCCCATTACCAAAAAGGAAGATAGCAGTCTTGGAAGGAGAACAGGAGGTTGAAGAGAATAAAAACTTTGAAGATATAGCTGATACTGAAGGATCTCTTTATGAATGTGAATTGATCCTGACCAACCCTGTTAATGTTATAGAAGGAGATATAGGTACTTCTGCAGAAATCAATAAAATCCATGGGGATTCTAGCTTGCCCCAACAATGGGATCCTACAATGATTCCAAGGCATATTATGGATGTCAAACCATTAACAGTTAAACCTATGAGTGGGAAATGTTATACCACTGGTCAAACTTGTTATACAACAGGATTGTATAAAAACAGACCTATAAGGTTATTACTGGATAGTGGAGCCTTTTGCTCATGTGTCTGTGCTGAATTCTTAAACAAATGGGACCCCAATTGGAAAGAACACCTTTTGCCCGTCCCAAAAGCCAGGTTCAGCTCTTGCAACTCTACCATGAATGCTATTGGATTATGGACTGCTCCTATAATACTACCTCACACTAAAGGATCTTTGAGAATACAAGTGGAATTTGTAGTATTGCTCAACAGACTATGTGACTACCTCATACTGGGTAATGATGCCTTATGTCTATATGGTATAGACGTGTTCCAGAGTAGAGGAAGATACTTCACAGTAGCAGGTAATTGGGATAAGAAGTTTAAGATATGCACCATTCAGTCTAACTTCCCCTCCTCTACTTATCAAAAGCATTTACAAGAATTTGACCAAGAATATTTCTCTCAAGCAGCTCTGAATATGAAAATTTCTGAAGAACAGAAGAAAGATATATTGAAAGTCTGCTTTGAGAACCAAAATGCTTTTTGCACTAAAGATCATCCCATTGGTGATATTAAAGGACATGATATGGTATTGACATTGACCATTAAGCCTCCTTATCCTCCTAACTTAAGAAGGACATCCTATCCCTCTAGTCCTAAGTCTAGAAAAGCTTTTGAGGAACATATCCAAGAACTGATAGACTTGCAAGTATTAAGGAAAGTAGGGCATAATGAACAGGTAGATGTGACCACACCTGTAATCATAGCTTGGCATAAGGACAAGTCAAGAATTGTAGGAGACTTCAGAATGCCCAACAATCCCACTCAAGCAGATTATTATCCTATACCCCAGATTGATCATTATCTGCATAACTTGTCCAAGGCTAAGTACATCACTACTATGGATATGCTTAAAGGCTTCCACCAGATACCAATAAGCCCTGAAAGCAGGAAGTTTATGAGAATAATCTGTCATTTGGGAATATATGAATATCTTAGTATGCCCTTTGGTATAAAGAATGCTCCATCACACTTCCAAAGAACTATGGATAGAGTTCTAGGTACTTGCATCAGACAAGGATGGATGATGGTATATATAGATGATGTTATCATATACTCTGATGACTGGGATACCCATATTAACCAAATAAGATTAGTACTCCAGACAATCTCCAGAGCAGTATTAACGTTGTCCATGAAGAAAGGCAACTTTGGCTACGGAGAATTGAAAGCCTTAGGACATATAGTCTCTGGTCTAACTCTAGCTGCTTATCAGAATAAGATAGCTGCTGTCATGAATAGACCTATGCCTCAAAACAAGACAGAATTACTGTCTTTCATCAGTTTTTGCAGTTATTAGAGACAATACATACCAAAGTTTGCTATGCTAACTAAAAGTCTGTATGAAGTATGCAACAACAACACTTTATTTGAAATGACTCATGAGAGACTAAAAAACTATGAGGAATTAAAAATAGCTATGACCTCTACTCCTCCACTTATCCAACCAGATTACTATAAGACCTTCAAACTGTACATTGATGCTTGCATGGAAGGGCTAGTAGCTGCTTTAAATCAGGCAAGGATAGAAGAAGACAGACCAGTAGAAAAACCCTTACTCTTCATATCTAGACAGATCAAAGATACAGAGAAGAGATATGGGGCCAGTCAGTTGGAATGTTTGGCACTAGTATGGGCTTTAGAGAAGCTACAATATTACTTAGAAGGCACCAATTTTCAAGTAATCACAGACTTCAATGCTGTAAGAACTCTTATGAACATGAAAACTCCCAGCAGACATATGCTCAGGTGGCAAATTGCTATACAACAGTATAGAGGACAGATGACTATAGTTCATAAAGCTGGAGCTAAACATCAAAATGCTGATAGTCTAAGTAGGAATGCTTTTCCTAATGACTCTAACAATCCAGCATATGAACCTGAAGATCAAGATATCTTTCCTATCCTGAAAATCAATCTTTTTGCATTGAGTTCTCCAATAATGGGGATCCACTTATGTGAATTAGATACTTCTTTCTTCAAAATAGTAAGGGATAGCTTCTCTCCTGAAATCAAGCTGCTGATTACCATTATGGAATGTGAATCCCCAGAAGCAGCTTTGATAAATAGCCTGCCTGCTTCACTACTTAAACCCTATAAAGCAGGAAGGTTTACCTTTTGGGATGGTCTCCTTAACTATAGACACAAACATTCCAGAGTATTAGTACTAAGAAAGAAAGAACATATACAACATATACTCCAAGAATGCCATGATAACTGTTCATCAGGGCATCTATCCACAGAAAGAACCTTAGAAAAAGTAAAACAAACTGCCTTGTGGATAGACTGGAAAGAAGTCACTACTGAACATGTTACTAGCTGTGAAACCTGCCAGAAATCTAATAAAACTACTGGAAAAAGGTTTGGACTCTTACAGAAGATATCTGAACCTACAGCCAGATGGGAAATCATCAATATGGATTTTGTCACCGGCCTCCCCCCTGGAGGTACTCATTCATATAACTCTGTCCTAGTTATAGTTGACAGATATTCTAAAAAGGCAAAATTCTTACCTAACCACAAAGAAGATAGTGCTATGGATGTAGCTTTACTATTCTGGAATAGGATAATAGCTGATGTGGGTATACCCAAGATTATAATCAGTGACAGAGACCCCGAATTCACCTCTGAGTTTTGGAGGAATCTACATGATATACTGGGTAATACTCTAGCATTTTCTACAGAATACCATCCCCAAACTGATGGATTAGCTGAAAGGATGATACGGACCCTAGAAGATACGCGAAGGAGGATCTGTAGCTTTGGTATAGAATACAAAAACTCAGATGGGTATTGCCATGATTGGGTAAGCCTACTCCCAGCCCTAGAAATGGCTTATAACAGCGGTAAAAATTCTAATACCAAAGAAGCTCCTTACATACTAGAAAGAGGATGGATTCCAAAACACCCTAGGAATAACTTGAACTATAACTTAGCCACTATTCATCCAACATCTCTTGACTTTAAGAAGATGATAGATCTGGCATATGATCATGCTCAGAAATTTGTAGAAGAAGCTGTTGAATAAAACAAAAAAGGATGGGACAAATCCCATAAAGAACCTGACTTTAAAATAGGAGATCAGATCTTGATATCTACTACCAATTTCAACAACCTAGCAGGCAGCAGAAAACTGAAACCAGCCTTTGTTGGACCATTTTTTATCAAGAAGATGCATGGAAAAAATGCTGTGGAAGTAATCTTGAGTGAAGAATTATCAAGAAAACATCCAGTATTTCCTGTTAGCCTAGTCACACACTTTAAACCAAGAGAATGCAGCAACCTCCCTCCAGCCAAAATCCCAATAGAACCTGACCCCGTAAAAGAAAAAGGGAAATTCAGAAGGATATTGAGAGATAAGAAAGAGAGGGTACAAGGAAAAGATATCAGTCTATACTTAGTAAGATACAAAGGAGAATCTGCAGACAAAGATGAATGGTTACCACAAAATAGTATACCTGATGGACCAATACATCTCAGAAACTACAGCGCCAGAAAAAGGAACTGAAGCACATATGCAGTTAATTTTTTCTCCCAACTTCCTCCAGATTTTTTTCAGATATGGCCATATCTTGGAGTGGGGGAATGTCAGCTTGCTACTATTGCAGAACAAGCTGCAAAAGTAACAGAAATAGCATAAAAATAATAATAATACAATTAACCTAAGAAGGAGTAGGAAAAACTTAAATATTATTACGGAAAGGGGTTCTCCACCCAAAATTAGGTAGGGTCACTCACTGACCCCACCCTTGAACTCCAACTCCTTTTATTTTTAAATAATTAAGGAAAGAAAAACCAAAATACTACGGCTCCATTATTGAGCTTTTTGGCCAATTAAATATTTCACACACATTGTCACGTAAAGGTTTCACACCTAAAATTCAGTAAGAATTGAGGTGTTGTGTATATTTTAGGAGTTAAGGGCAGAGATATGTTTTGTCACAATTCTCGCACGCAGCCGCGGCAGCCAATGCACCCGCGCGCGGCTGAGATACAGCCTTGTCACTCCTTTGAGGTTGTGTATGCAGCCCCGGGCCTCTGACAAGTATGCAGCCGCGGGACTATGGGTTGAAAGAGTGACAGGCGGCCTGAGAGGCTCAGGTACCGCGTAAACATGCTACAACCTACACGGGAACTTTCTACATATTTAATAAATGTTCCTGTGGATAGTAGACAGTCTAAAAATACATTATATTATATAAAAATACATAAATAACCCTTATACGTATTTTTTATTTAATATAATTCAAATTACCAAGAATATTGAAAATAAGACAATGACAACTTTTAAAAATATATTAAAATACTTTAATATACTTTCATGAGAATTCACAGACACCAATATCTTTGTGACATACTGAGGAAACTAATAATGTAAAAATATTACATAAATTCACACGAATTATATTTTTAAGTAATTATCTCAGTAAATCAACTGGAACTCGAAAATAAGGAGTAAAATCAATATTATGACTTTTAATCCATTTATATAATACATAATGAGAACTTACCTGACATCAAGATGTACGTAGAAATTTCTATTTATATATTTATAAAACTACTGGGAACATTTACTAAGGATAATTAATTAAATAATACATAAATAGGACAGATTAGTGTTTTTCACACGTCCTAATGTCTATTATAAAATGGAATGATTCCCATACCATGTGGAATTAGATGCTACCCGTGCTATAGCACCACGAAAACATGACAGGCTACCCCTGGTTACCCTGCTAGCCTTAGAGTCCATCCCTTTGAGCACCTACAACCCTCAGAAGGACAATATTAGGACTCCAAAAGCTATAAATAAAGAGCTCTTTTGAGGATGTTGATGGGCAGAGACCCAGTTATATTCATATCCAGACACCGTGCCAAGGTAATCAAATATTTATAAGAGATAAGTAAGTGATTTATGGAAATGTCTGATCAGTAATATCTGTCCTCAACCTCCTTTTTTATCAATTAAAACTGCTGAACAACCTTATAACCGCAGTATACAGGTTTAAACCATCAGTACACGTCTCAAAAAGATACCCAAAGGATGTAATAATATACCAGTAAGTCTTATTATCCTTTCTCTGTCGTGGTAGCTTGGCTACAAGGCCCTACCACTCCACTGTGTATTTTATATACATATTATCTTTGGGTAAAATATTCTTTAAACTAAAGAGCCCAAATTAACCAGGACTACGTGTTTTCATACTTAAATCCCTGAAGAGAGGTGTTAAAGATCCCCAATATAATTGTGGCCCCTCTATAAAAATATTTAATAATCAATTTATTCATATTGATTTAAAAAAATAAACAATAACCAAACCACTTAACCTTGCAATAAGCTTAATGCAAATATTTTACAATTTTTTGCTGCATTTATTAAATAATATATTTATTATTTACTCTATCACCTCTGGTAGCTAAAGGATAGCAAGGGTATTGGCATCCAGGAGGCTGACACAAGTCGTCCCAGGTGCTCACGTATGTGGCATAAAGTACAGTTTCACATCCAAACACAGCAGATGACCCTGGTGGTGCACAATTGGGAGGACTTACTTTTGAGATAAGTTGCCTCCACAACAAAAGAACTTCTTGAATTGATCAGCAGCAAACCACCTGGCCAACTGAGTACCATCCAGCTCTTCCAAAACATAAGATCCACCTCTGACTTGAAGGACCACCCAATAAGGACCATTCCAGCAATTGGAGAAAATTTTCCACCACTGAGTTTCCAAGGATCAATTATAGGCTCAAGAAAGATCACCAGGACCCAAAGAGTTCCTGATCTGCTTTGAATGTTTATCTTCACAATACTGAACCAATTTTTCTCTGGATTCTGTAATCTTCTGATAAGCTTCACTAAAAACATCCTCACTCCGCTACAGTTGCTTAGATTGGGCAACCAATAGATCAGTGGTAGAGGAAACCTGTTCCCAAGAAATACCTAAAAAAGATTCCTTTTCCAGATCCAGACAAAGGAAAGTCCTTTGACCAAAGACAATTTTGTAGGGTGAGTAGCCAGTGGTTTGTTTGGTTGAAATTTGATCAGAGGAAAGGACTAGAGGAAGAAATTTGTGACAATTCTTCCCACTTTCACTGGCCATTTTGACAAAGGCAGCCTTCAAAGGAGCATGGCCTCTTTCCACCATGCCTTGACCTTCAGGATAATAAGGAGTGGTCCCCGTATGTTGAACAGGAAGCAATTGGATCATTTTGGCCAGTTTCCCACCAAACTCAGAGCAGCCATCAGTTAAATAAGATTGGGCCAAGCAATAGCAAATTGTCCAAGTCTCATAGAGAAAATCTGCTAAAGATTCAGAGCTGAGATTCTTAAGGAATTTTGCTTCAACCCATCCAGAAAAATCATCTCTAGCCACCATGAGGTACTTAACTCCACCAGCCTTAATATGAGCCACATCCATATAAATCCTCCCAAAGACAGTGGAATCCCCAGTTGGATAGCAAATTTCAGCCAGGCGCCTGAGATCAAGTTTCTGACAGACCTCACAACTCTTGCACCACTGAGGGACAGATTTCTTCAAAGATGGCCACCAGAATTGTTTGGATATTTGTTGATAAGTTTTCTTTTCTCCACAATGACCAAGTCCTTCATGGAGACTTTCCAAGATCAAAAATTTTTTAGCAGGGATATTGATAACAATGAGAGCACAAGGATTGCCTCTCTTCATAAGCCTAGTACCTTGTACAAAGAAGTTGGAGGAATTTCTTTTAAGGGATCAAAAATCTTTAGCTGAGAGATCAGGAAGTCTTTGGAAAGTGGAAAGGTACTGCTATATTTTAAGCCAGAACCCTTTCTGGAAGCCAGAATAATTTTGAGAGGAAACGCTGAGGACAGGTTGAATAAAAGGTTCATCTTTTTTGGAATCCACTCCAACATCCAAATCTTCATCTCCAATAGGATGTCAAGATAAACTTTCAGGCAAGGTGAAAGACTTTCCAGGCCTATGAACAATATCAAAAGAAAACGACTGGATAAAAGCCACCCAACAAGTCATGGGAGCATTTTGAAGAATGGGGGCATTGATCATTTCAATAATGGATTGTGCATTGACTTGTAACTTGAAATGCTGACCCCAGAGAATATTTTGGAGCTTCTTAAACATTCAGGCCACACCACAAAGCTCCAGTTTTGGCTGGGAGTACCTATATTCCACATCTGAAAAGAGGGGAGATTCATAAATAACAGGAAAATCCAAACCATTTTTGTCTTCCTGGGTAAGGACGGCGCCAACAGATTCATAACTCAAATTGACAGCCAGCTGGATTATGCCACCTGCTTGTCCATAAGTAATCTTAATCAAGACAATGTCTTTTCCAACAATTGTTTTGAGATTCTGAAATGATTGTTCACAAGCTTGGGTCCAAAGCCATTCAGCATCCTTCCTGGTTAAGCAATGCAAGGGAATACACATTTCAGATAGGGAACGGATGAAGATCCAAACATAAATGACAACAACTAAGAAGCCTCTGACTTCAGTGGGATTGATTGGAGTGGGCCAAGAGAGGATTTTGTTGACTTTGTATGGAGAAATCCTTCTTCCTTCCTTGCAGACCACATGACCAACAATTTCCAGAGCAGTGACACAGGCAGCCAATTTGGATCCAGAGAAAGTGAGACCAGACTCCTTGATTTGAAAAAAGATCCTTTCCAAAGTGGTTGCATATTCCCAGATAAATTGATTGATTCCTGAGTGCCAAGGTAAGAGCTCATTGTTATAGTCCGAAACTGAACCTTTAATTCTGCCATTGTCAATAGAGATACCAGAATGATCAGGGATTTCATCCTGGAGGATCCAAACCATCTGAGCCTGATAGACTGCAACCAAATTGGTGGCACCCTGGGGCAAATGAGGAAGTTTGAATCAACCAAGAGGAGTATCAAAAGTAGTGAGGGGACAAGAAATTGGATGTAAGGATTGTTTTTCATAGCCACCCATAATATAAGCTAGACCATAGCAAGCTCTCCCAGAGAAGGATTTGACAAATTCTTCATTAACAGGGGAAATACCAGAGTCTTTAATAGTAAAATTATTAAGAGGCTGGAGATCATGAACTATTCTAAGTTTAACATTAATTTTGAGGACACAGAAGACAGGGCTGGAATAGCTGGAAGTTGACTGCTCATATAAACCAGTACAGACTAGTTTGGGGATCAACTTGATGAACTTTTTGACCTTAGCAGCAGGGATAGGGATCTTTTTCTTTTGCCAAGGATAATGTTTTACTCCTGGAATGACATGAGGTAGACCATAGGATTCTTTCAAGAGACCTCTCTCTTCTTCACAGAAAGCAATACATTTTTCTCTAAGAGCTAAAAGATTTTTGATCAAATTTAACTCATCAGGAAGAACCCATCCATCTGGACCAAAGTTGACCACCTTCAGATGTTGTTCAGTAGCAGGACCACGGGTAAAGAAGGTACAAGTGAGAGATTGAGATAAACCACAGTAAGGATAAAAAGATAGAGTAGGACGCATGAGAGGAGGATTGAGGTTGAAAGGCATTGGTTGGTTGACTGGTTGAAACTTTCTTGCAACTGGCTTACTTAGTGGCAAAAGAGAGAAATCCTTGCTTCCTCCAAGCTTTGACCAGCAAGACCTGACTACAAAAGTTGAGACCAAGTTCCAACATCTTCCAATTTTGATGTTACGTGGCGTCCTTGAAAGGTGCCTTTTCCATAAAAGAGGATCCAAAAGATAACACATTTCTCACATGTGTGGCAAAGGGTAGGGTTTTGAAAATGACAGTAGTAGGAGCCCCTGGTGGTGCACAATTGGGAGGACTTAATTCTACCCCAAATTGCCTCCACCTAAGACCATATTCCTTCATACCAAAACTATCAAGAAGAGAATCAAGATTGGTATCTAGTTTAGACTCATTGCAGAGATTTAAAACCAGGATAGGAGAAGAATGATCCGGCTGAAAATAAAAAGCAAAAGAAGAGACAACAGATCCAGAGAGAGAAGAAATAATTTTAGGATTTTCGGATTTTTCATGTTTTTGAATTTTAGTTTTATTTGGATGAGAAAGAAATGATGAGGAAAAAGAAAAATATGCCTCTGAGACAGAAGTTGCTCCTTGAGTTGGAGCCTGAGGCTGGAAAGAACTACAACTATTAGTAGGACCAACTAATCTAAAAAATGAGAGGAAGAAAAGGTGTCCTTCTGTTTACCATTCAGAGCCGATTTAGAAGTGTGACCAGGAAAATCTTGTTCCCAACAACCAGAATCCAAGGAGCAAAGGGGGACTTCAATCTTCCTGCAATCAGCATCAGGGAGAAGAATCCTCTCACCAACTTGATCAGAAAACATTAGGGTTGCACCAAAATCCATTAAGAAAGGTCTTCCCAAGATCATAGGTCCATCCAAATGAGTAATCCAGGAATGAAAAGTGCCAACAATATTTTGTACAATTTGAGCCTGGACATCCTCAGCAATACCAACTAATTTTCATGACTGATTCCCTATACCATACACAGCAGAGTTAAAGCTGACCCTTGGAATGAGTTTGAGTTTGCAAGCCATGAAATCCAAAATTAAATTGAGCAGGGAACCAGAATCCACCAGGAGAGAAACCGTTTTAGCAGAGTCACCAAGATAGGAGGAGAGGAAACCCAGAGGAAAAGAATAAAGGTTGGCATCTGAAGGGGGATCTGTTCCACCAGTCCTCTGTCAAAGTACCAGAAGAAAATTTTAATTCATCTGGACCAATCTCCACTTTTCAACAAGAAACCCATCTCTTTATCCCTTCAGCCACAGATGGAGACATTGACATTAGTTCAGCCACAGACAGATCAGGAATTTTTAGATCAAAAATTTTACTTAAAAATCCTTTCAAAGCATTAGGGTTATCCTTGGAAATGCACCTCTTGAATTAAACTTTGGGCTGGGTGGAGGGAGAATGATCAGGTTGAGCAGGTACTGGATCAGGATCAGAAGGTTGAGGTGATTGGAAAGATTTAACAGGAGGAGGATCAGAGTGGTCCTGGAACCTTTCAAGAAGTGGTTTTCTTTCCACTTCCATGTCTTCTACATCAGAGGAAGGGGGCTCAGGTGATGATCAATGCTTGATGGGTTTTTGAAGGATTCAAGATGGAACTGGAGGAGACTTGTGAGGTTTGGGTTCCTCACAATGTTTCCTAGCTGGATTGGACTGATAGGTGCCATAGAAACTGGAAGAAGTGACAGCCAGAGGATACCAACATTGTAAAGCGCCACAGGATGATTGAAAATCCATAGAGACCAAAGATGTCTTCTTGGGAGTTGGTGGTTGATAAGAGGCCACCACATGACAGATTGGGCAAGACAAATCAAAAGGGATCAAAGAACCATTAGGAAGAAAGAAATTTTTTCCCTTCTGCTCCACCAATTTTCCCTCCTTGTCCTTCTGGATTTTGGGACATCTCCCAGTAACATGGCCTTCCCTATGACAGTAATAGCAGACTAGAGTGGTTTTAGGAACAGAGTTAGAAGGTTCAGGAGTAGCTAAAGAAGAAATTTTCTGATAAATTTTGTTTTCAAAGGCCTGAATTAATTTAGTGATCTCATCTATGGCAGCAGCTTCCTTATTGGCTTGGGGATATGGTTTAGGTCTATGATTTGCTTCCATCTTGTTCATTATTTCATTAGACTCTTTAAAGGAAGGGGCATCTACTGGTTCAGCAATTCTAGTTTTTTCAAAAGTAAGAGCTGTTTGACCTTTCATCAATTTATCCACTGCACTTCTTAGGAACAGAAAAGCAGGGAGCTTGAAACAATTATCTGTAGTAGTAATCATAGATCCAGATTTAACTAATTTGTTGCTAATCCTTTCCTGCACTCCCAGAGAAAAAGACTGGAAAAACCAAACTCAAATTTTATCCACCATGTTGATGTTATTGTTTCTGATGAGTTAAGACTGAATAGGATCCAAATATTTTCTAAAATATTGATAATCAGAGGCTGAAGATACACCACCATTGGAGATCCATTGAGAAACCAGAGAATCCAAGTCCTGTAAGTTAAACCTAGCCACATCTACTTTTCCCCAATAAGCCAACATAACATCCTTCAAGAGCCCCCAGTTATGAGTTTCAAATCTATCAAAAGATTTGATTACTTCCATAACTTCATCAGAGGAGATAAAAAATTGTAAATGATAAGCCATATCATGTTCACTTGCACCATCCACTTCAGCAGCCATCTCATAGGAGTCCAAGAATTGTTTAACATTTGTTCCATCAAAACCTGATTTCTGGTTTTGGGGCTTGATCTTGACCATCTTGATTGAAAAGAGGAGGAGGGGGTGCCAGTAGATTCCATTTTATGGAGAAGAGTTCCTAAGAGATCCAAAGAGCAGAATTCCAACGCGGCTCACTAGTGTGGCAAGAGTAGAGTTTTCAAAAAAAGGCAACAAGGATCTTGCCCAGATGGTGCAGGATTGGGAGGACTTACTTCTCAAAAGAGTTGCCTCCACGGATCAGGTCTGGGTGATGATAAAAGAAAGAAAACAAAAGAAAAAAATCAGATCAGATTTTGAAGTTGATTCCTCAAGTTTGGGACTAAAAATCCCAAGGTTGCTGGTTTGATCCCGGCCTGGGGGACCAAATGTAAGAGTCCAAATAGTGCTAGGCTGTGGAATTTCCGTGGAGGGGAAAGGTTCTGTTTATGCTGCCCTCCTGAGCTTTACAAAAATATTTAAATGTAACCAAGATCAAGGTCCAGAGCTTTTAAGTGAGGAATCATTCAGTAAGGATAAAGCTTGAGGATATTCAGTAGCAATGGAACAGCACTATCTGAGGAAAGATCATGTGGGAGATATTTGATGAAAAGAAGTTAAAGTTTGTTTCAATTTCAAAAGAACAAGGCGGTTTAATGTAAAAAAGCCCACAAGCTCATAAATCTCTTCATCAGAAGAAGATTGGGGATGATCAACTCAAACCCCAACCAACCTCCAGGTTCTCAATGAACCTGCCCCAGTCCCCGCAATCAAGCGCTTGAAGGGTACCAGATAACTGAGGGTGGCTGTTCAAGAAAAATCACAGTTTTTTGAGAAGCTCTAAAAGAAAACAATAGCTGATTTGAGCAGGGATAACCTCAACACTTCTCAAGGAACTCAAGAGTAGGCTGGGAGAATGCAAATTTGAAAAATAACGGAGGTATAACACTCCAGGTTTTAAGATTAATAAAACCTCTTCAATCAAACGTGATTGGCTCCAGAAAGATGATCAAGAAAAGATCAGGACCAGTAGGTCAGAGGAAGGGATCAAAGAGTGGTGTAACACACTCATAAATTCCAACAGACAGAATTCTCTTCAACCAGCAAGGCTATTTGTTGGTGATAAGGATCAGGCCTCAAAGGGGGAAAAGAATCAGAATGAAAAGGACCAAGGGGAAATCAAGGATATACCCAGGATAAAAACTATTGATTACTATGATAGCGTTGGGGGACAGATTCACACACTCCTATGGATGATTCAGAAAAAGTTAGGGGAGAGCCCTCGTTTTATGGGCAATGGGTCTCAATAGGCTATTTAAAAGAGATGACACACATAGAGCGGAAAAAAAAAACACAATTTGAATAAAGAATTTCTAAAAAACATGAGAAAAAAGAAAGAGGATGAGAAAACACAAAAAAATTGAAATAAGGGGAAGATCTTGGATGGGCGGGGAAGGAGAGCCACAGGTGGGAAACCACACAGAAATTCTGACAGGCCCGGCTCTGAATGCGGATTTTCACGCTAGAGCCGCCTGAGGTGGCTGTTAGGTGATATCATTTGGATGGCCGCTGGAGATGGTCAAAACAGACGTGGCAGCAAGAGGGGGTGATGATCAGAGGAGGAGGCTTGGGTGAGATTGTTGGTGCGTTGGTTGGATGACTAGCCAAGGTGGGAAAATTAGGGTGCAAGATTGTGAATTGAGGTGATTGGATGGTGGATGTTTGGCCAATGAGAATGTGAGACCGGTCGTGTCAATGGATTGAGGTTGTGGGGAGATCAGATTGGATGGCAGGCTTGGGAGCCGGGGGAGAGTAGGGTAGCTGGAGACAACTGTTGAAATAACTATCAAAGGTACCATTGGAGAAGAGCATGAGATCTTTATCATCCAATGGAAGCCAGAAATTTTTGGTGCAAGAGAGTCCAATGATGGACTGGAAGATCAAAAAATGTTGACGGATGAATGTTTTCTGGCTTGAGGGAGAGAGTCTTGGGAAAATGGATGGCGTTGAGGATGAAGAATGGGAAGCAACCGTGCAAGGTGTAGATGGAACAGGCAAAGTTGATAAATGAGGACAAGCAATTGTAGTTGCGCGCAATGATGGGGAGAAAGGAGAAGCAAGAGTTCTGGGGCAATGACGCGGAGTGAGGAGAAGCAAGAGTTCCGCGCGCAATGACCCAGAGCAAGGAGAAGCAAGAGTGCTGCGCGTGGAGCAAGGAAGGGGAAATAAGTCCGCCTCAAAGATAGCTAAAGAAATCATGAAAAATTCTAAAAGGTTTCCGGGCCGGACCTAAGGTGTTGGGATATGGTCATCACAGCGGCCCCCACCACCTTCTACTCCTCTTCCCCCCCGGCAATCCATGGGTTGATTTCAGGCGGCAGCCTTTGATGTAAATATTTGAGTGCAAGGGGGGACAGGTACATTGGCCCATCTGGCAATGGCACACTTAGCTTGGTGGTTCAAGTGTCACTCACCAATGTTGAGGTCATGGGTTAAAATCCCATTGTTTGCAAGTATGTTTTGGCTTTTCAAGCCGCGGGGGCCCTGAAAATGTTGTGCAAAGAATAATCCCTTCTTGATCCTCACCCCAAGGCAAGAGTTTGCCTGGGAGGGAAGAAGATAGGAGGAGATAATTTGAAAACCATACAGAGACATGGAAAGAATAGGGCTTGCATTCCTCAAAATTTTATACAGAAAATTGAATCCCTTCTTTATCCTCACCCCAAGAAGAGGATTTTTCTGGAAGGGAACAAGATGAGAGGAGATAATTTGACAAAAATACAGAGACATGGAAAGAATAGGGATTGCATCCCTCAAAATCTTATTCAGAAAATTGAATCCCTTATTGATCCTCACCGCAATCAAAGTATACAGTTGGGAGGGGACAAGATGGTAGGAGATAATATTAAAAACATACAGAGATGTGGGAAGAATAGCTCTTTCAACTCTCAGAATGTTATACAATTAATTTAATCCCTTCTTGATCCTCAGAAAAGATGTAGTATGTGGATGGGAGGAGATGAATTGGGAAACATGCAGTGACAGGGACAGAATGGATCTTGTCAGCGTAGGTTAAAGGGGCAAAGTTTGGATTGATGGTTTTTGAATTGCTTCCTCATCTGTTTGGATGAAAGAGCCATCCCACAGTGGGTTTATTCATTAGTTCATTGGCAATCATGAGATAACCATTAAAATTAGAGGATGGAGGTTGAAAAACTTGTGTTTCATTGTCCCATCCAAAGAAAGTGTCATAGTTGGACGGAATTTTGAGCCAGTTGACAAGGATGATGTGATCAGCTCTCTTGAGCTGAATTGAGCCCTTGGAAGCCAATGAGGAGGGATTGTTGGATGTTGAGTTCCTGGGGGATGTTTGCTTTGGTGAGTGGACTTGCGGGGGAGGGTTTGCTGAGTGGCCATTCTAAAAGAGTAAGAGGGATGAAGGGTTGAAGCAATAAAGTGATGAAGCAATGTGATGAAAGGAGGGATGAAGTGATGAAGCAATGAGATTAAGGATGTGATTGAAGGGGGGATGGAGTGAAGAAGGGATGGAGCAAGGAAGAAATGAGAGGGTGGATTTGATGGAAGAAATAAAGTGATGACAGTGATAAAGCAAGGTTAGAGTGATGAAGTGATGCGGAGATGAGAGTGATGAAGCAGAACAGTTGGGATTTACGAAGTGATGAGAGCAATGAATCAAATTTCTGGATGAGGATGGAGGTAGTATCCTTTCCAATGAGGTTGGAGGATGAAACCAGGGGTTATGATGTAGAATGACGCGTGGTTGAGCTGGTTAAGGCCTTTATATATTTAAATTTAAAAACCCACTTGTTTCATGTTAACTTTGACGCTTATGATCTAAAACAAGTGGGTTTTTTGATTTTTAATGGCAGGTTTGAAATGGATAATTTTGGTTGAAACCTGAAATGGCGGGTTTGCTTAACTCTGATAGGCCCTATTATTTAACATTTAAAATTCATTATTTATTATTTATTATTTATTATTTATTATTTATTATTTATTATTTATTATTTATTATTTATTATTTATTATTTATTATTTATTATTTATTATTTATTATTTATTATTTATTATTTATTATTTATTATTTATTATTTATTATTTATTATTTATTATTTATTATTTATTATTTATTATTTATTATTTATTATTTATTATTTATTATTTATTATTTATTATTTATTATTTATTATTTATTATTTATTATTTATTATTTATTATTTATTATTTATTATTTATTATTTATTATTTATTATTTATTATTTATTATTTATTATTTATTATTTATTATTTATTATTTATTATTTATTATTTATTATTTATTATTTATTATTTATTATTTATTATTTATTATTTATTATTTATTATTTATTATTTATTATTTATTATTTATTATTTATTATTTATTATTTATTATTTATTATTTATTATTTATTATTTATTATTTATTATTTATTATTTATTATTTATTATTTATTATTTATTATTTATTATTTATTATTTATTATTTATTATTTATTATTTATTATTTATTATTTATTATTTATTATTTATTATTTATTATTTATTATTTATTATTTATTATTTATTATTTATTATTTATTATTTATTATTTATTATTTATTATTTATTATTTATTATTTATTATTTATTATTTATTATTTATTATTTATTATTTATTATTTATTATTTATTATTTATTATTTATTATTTATTATTTATTATTTATTATTTATTATTTATTATTTATTATTTATTATTTATTATTTATTATTTATTATTTATTATTTATTATTTATTATTTATTATTTATTATTTATTATTTATTATTTATTATTTATTATTTATTATTTATTATTTATTATTTATTATTTATTATTTATTATTTATTATTTATTATTTATTATTTATTATTTATTATTTATTATTTATTATTTATTATTTATTATTTATTATTTATTATTTATTATTTATTATTTATTATTTATTATTTATTATTTATTATTTATTATTTATTATTTATTATTTATTATTTATTATTTATTATTTATTATTTATTATTTATTATTTATTATTTATTATTTATTATTTATTATTTATTATTTATTATTTATTATTTATTATTTATTATTTATTATTTATTATTTATTATTTATTATTTATTATTTATTATTTATTATTTATTATTTATTATTTATTATTTATTATTTATGATTTATTATTTATTATTTATTATTTATTATTTATTATTTATTATTTATTATTTATTATTTATTATTAATTTATTATTTATTATTTATTATTTATTATTTATTATTTATTATTTATTATTTATTATTTATTATTTATTATTTATTATTTATTGTTTATTATTTATTATTTATTATTTATTATTTATTATTTATTATTTATTATTTATTATTTATTATTTATTATTTATTATTTATTATTTATTATTTATTATTTATTATTTATTATTTATTATTTATTATTTATTATTTATTATTTATTATTTATTATTTATTATTTATTATTTATTTTTTATTATTTATTATTTATTATTTATTATTTATTATTTATTATTTATTATTTATTATTTATTATTTATTATTTATTATTTATTATTTATTATTTATTATTTATTATTTATTATTTATTATATATTATATATTATATATTATTTATTATTTATTATTTATTATTTATTATTTATTATTTATTATTTATTATTTATTATTTATTATTTATTATTTATTATTTATTATTTATTATTTATTATTTATTATTTATTATTTATTATTTATTATTTATTATTTATTATTTATTATTTATTATTTATTATTTATTATTTATTATTTATTATTTATTATTTATTATTTATTATTTATTATTCATTATTTATAATTTATTATTTATTGTTTATTATTTATTATTTATTATTTATTATTTATTATTTATTATTTATTATTTATTATTTATTATTTATTATTTATTATTTATTATTTATTATTTATTATTTATTATTTATTATTTATTATTTATTATTTATTATTTATTATTTATTATTTATTATTTATTATTTATTGTTTATTATTTATTATTTATTATTTATTATTTATTATTTATTATTTATTATTTATTATTTATTATTTATTATTTCTTATTTATTATTTATTATTTATTATTTATTATTTATTATTTATTATTTATTATTTATTATTTATTATTTATTATTTATTATTTATTATTTATTATTTATTATTTATTATTTATTATTTATTATTTATTATTTATTATTTATTATTTATTATTTATTATTTATTATTTATTATCTATTATTTATTATTTATTATTTATTATTTATTATTTATTATTTATTATTTATTATTTATTATTTATTATTTATTATTTATTATTTATTATTTATTATTTATTATTTATTATTTATTATTTATTATTTATTATTTATTATTTATTATTTATTATTTATTATTTATTATTTACTATTTATTATTTATTATTTATTATTTATTATTTATTATTTATTATTTATTATTTATTATTTATTATTTATTATTTATTATTTATTATTTATTATTTATTATTTATTATTTACTATTTATTATTTATTATTTATTATTTATTATTTATTATTTACTATTTATTATTTATTATTTATGATTTTATTATTTATTATTTATTATTTATTATTTATTATTTGTTATTTGTTATTTGTTATTTATTATTTATTATTTATTATTTATTATTTATTATTTATTATTTATTATTTATTATTTATTATTTATTATTTATTATTTATTATTTATTATTTATTATTTATTATTTATCATTTATCATTTATTATTTATTATTTATTATTTATTATTTATTATTTATTATTTATTATTTATTATTTATTATTTATTATTTATTATTTATTATTTATTATTTATTATTTATTATTTATTATTTATTATTTATTATTTATTATTTATTATTTATTATTTATTCTTTATTCTTTATTATTTATTATTTATTATTTATTATTTATTATTTATTATTTATTATTTATTATTTATTATTTATTATTTATTATTTATTATTTATTATTTATTATTTATTATTTATTATTTATTATTTATTATTTATTATTTATTATTTATTATTTATTATTTATTATTTATTATTTATTATTTATTATTTATTATTTATTATTTATTATTTATTATTTATTATTTATTATTTATTACTTATTATTTCTTACTTATTATTTATTATTTATCATTCATTATTTATTAATTTTTTTTTATTTTTATTCAATTAATTATTTTCTTTTATTTATTGATTTATTTTTTGATTATTTTTTTACAAGCAATTTCCCCAAGTTTGGGGACTAATGGAAATTTTATCATTTGGATAGGGAATGAAATGTTTGTGGATTGGTAATGTGGGAAAAATACAAACAATTTGTGATTTTTAATTAAATCATGGTTAAGCTGCATAATATATTTCAATTTATTGATATAAGAACAACTGGGGAATGATTTTAATTTAATGGTTTGGATATGGAATTTGTCACAAGGGCTGCATATACTATCATGATTTATTGTTTGGGAATTCTTATGTACATCCTCCTGCAGATTGTATCACATAATATCTCTCACTATTTTAAAGTGTCATGAATTCCTTGTATACTCTACATCATTCAACTGTAAATTTCCAAATTAGACAGCACAGACCTGTGGCCTTGCCCCAATTCAGTAGGCAGCCTATAGCAATGTAGCAGCATTACCTGATTAGACCTCTCTGTCACCTTGAATGCTCCTGTCATTACATATGTAGTCTGAGTTGCAGTCTTTTTTACCTCTGCTATAGTTACAGCCCTTTGTATATTTTAACTGGCCTCCTCTTCCTT
This sequence comes from Puccinia polysora, assembly GCA_025617555.3. Lineage (NCBI taxonomy): Eukaryota > Fungi > Basidiomycota > Pucciniomycetes > Pucciniales > Pucciniaceae > Puccinia > Puccinia polysora. The sequence continues at coordinate 26,708,791 of CM062640.1, forward strand.
CTTCCTGATTCTTCCCCAAGAAATTAATTCACTACTTCTTACTAGGAAACCCATCCAAGCAAGTGTCATCCAAGCACTCTTATCTTACTTGATCAATTGCTCTTCCCCTTGTAGCATCCCTGTAACCGTTTACCAAAGCCTGCTGTGAGTAGAGTACCCTTGTGCCAATCCCTGCTTGCACTCCAGCATCTCTTGTGACATTAAACTGATTTATTTCCCAAAATAACAACCTCACCCACTCACACTCTTTAATCTCAATTATTGGGCATCAAATATTGCTATTGAATTTGTGGCAATTTCTGTTGCCTCATTTCTTTAAAGCCAACTCCCATCATGGATTTGATTGGATATTAAATTTGTGTCCAATCTTTCCAAACCACCTATCCTTCACTCTTAAATAACCCCCGCACTTCGTGCCATGACACCTTGATATTTTTATTTGATGCTTTGACATTTGACTTGAAGCTTCAACACAACACTTTCACACCCCCTTCAAGTCCTTAATTTGAAACTTCAATCATTCAAAACATTTCTTTGATTCTTTGAAATTGGGGCACCTATCATCAATTAATTGGAAATAAATTCTTCAATTCCTTTCTTTATTTTTCTTGTGTGGTTAAAATATTCTTTTGGGTCACTTATTTCTTTTCAGGCAATACAATGCCTGCTCAATGTGAACCTTTATCTCAAATCTCTAGCCCAGCTGTCACACATAGCTGCAGGGGGAGAGGAACCACTGAAAAAACAGACCCTTCTACTTTAAGAGCCTGTGGAATTGGAAGAAATTCCTAAAACTTACCAGCACCAGCAGCTAGAACCTCAACCCCAATTGATAATGGCCTATTGGATCCTGTTCCCCAAGTTTCTATCTCTTCTATCCCATAATCTGATAATATTAATCTTCACAGTGTCACAGGTCAGTTTCCAGAGAGTGGCTACCATGGTTGAGATTCACCTTCTTTTGATCCCAGTTTGGTCCCCATGCAAGGAGACAATGAAAACAATGATAAGGTTGAGGAATTTAGATTTGATTCCAAAATCCTGGGTTTCTTGAATTCACCTTCCCCACAGGGTAATTTGAGCACAAACTCCAATTCAACTGCAGTCCTACCAACTTCCCAAACTGCTGATCCTTCTACTTTTTCTCAGGGTCCTTCTACTGATCCTGCTCTTATGGCCATTTTTCAGCAAATTACCAATGTTTCAGCTATCTGATACCAGGAAAATTGCATTAATTTAGCTACAGAGAGTGATAAATTTTCTGGAACAATTATATTCCAAAAGGAAACACTTCAAGAGATCAAAAAATAAATATTTTAAGAGGTGGTGCAATTTTTAATTGCTTTGCTTAGAAGGGTTTTCAATTTTTTTTAAAAAGAGGGGCACAGTATTATACTACTGGGGATTTTTACAGAAAGACAACCTCTCTTCAAGGGGCCTCCTTAGGCAGTTTAAGAACCTTGGAATGATAATGAGTGCCTTATAAGGACTTATCCACTGATAGGGCCGGGAAAAACAGAAAAATGGCCAAGGCAGGAAGGGAGAAACTTCCTCTGAGCAATAATTCAACGGAAAGCCTGAAAAGATTCAGGTAAAGGGTTTCAGAGCAGCTTTGGTTTATTACTTGACTATACTTTAATGAATCAGGTTGATTGGTTTTGGGAAATAATAATAATACTGCATACTAAGTCATAAATGACTTTCTCATATCTTTATAAGCACTTGATTATCAATAAAACAGCATCTGATTGATAATAATGAATTCCTGGTAAAAATGATGGGGAATAATGGATCCACAGAGGTCTGCGTAAATAGCTTTTGGGGTTATAATGATCTCTTCAGGGCACATAGAGAGGGTTCTGCTTATGGGCTGAGGATGGTAAGCCAGTCAGGACATGTTTAGCACTTCTAATTGGTGCTTCTAATTAGCTGTCCTCAGATCTGCTGTATTTCTGTACTATTTTAGCCACAGGATCTGTTAATCTGTTAAATGGTGTAATTCTGATCATTCTGAACTTATCCTTCCTTTGTACTCTTAGTATTGGTTCAAAGTAGACAGATGTGGATTTTCATTGATTTTCCATCATCTGATGAGAACATAGATAATTTTCAATAATTTTTAAAGCCACTCCTTTGAGTGTTTTAAGGTCTCCAAAGATTAGGATCTGTCTTTTTTGTGGTAACCTTTGCTGCGCCCAGAACTTCTGTATGCAGGAATAAGGTTCTGAGCTGTGCATGCGGGATACTTCACTAATTCCAGAATTAATTACAGAAGTGCGGAAGTATGAATATGGTTGTGCTGGTATTCACACACTTTTGAGTGGGAACTCACACGCTTCTGAGCGGTAATTTGCGCGCTTATGTGCGGAAATTGACGCGCTCATGTGCGGGAATTTGCGCGCTCATGTGCGAGAATTGGCGCGCGGGATTTGCAGGAATTTTCCCATGGAATTTGCGGGAATTTGCGTGGGGCTTGTGAAGAAGAATCTATTTCTGTAATAATATTTGAAGTTTCCTAATCCTTCCAATTTATATTGATATTTTGTTATTAGATTTATTTTTCTACTTTCACAGGTTGGTCTGCGTAAGTAGTAAGCTTAAATTCCCCCACCCCAAGATATGTCTATATCTGAAAGAAAAAATTGGGTCTAATGTCTCCTACTGGCTCTGTAATTTCTCAGGTGTATAGTTCCATCTGGGATATTGTGTTCTGGCAAAAATTCATCCTTATCATCTAAATCTCCTTTATAACTGACCAGGTAAAGTCTGAAATATTTTCCACTGATCCTCTTTTTCTTATCATTAAGGATCTTTCTGACTTTCCCTTTGTCTTTTCCAGGATCATCTGCAACAGGTGTATCTGGTGAAGGAATATGTTCTACTTCTCTAGGATTTTAGTGTTTGATAAAACTTACAGGAAAGACAGGGTGTTTGCTGGAAAGTTCATCACTGAGGATTACTTCTACAGCATTCTTACCATGTAGTTTTTTGATGGTAAAGGGCCCAACCAAAGCAGGTCTAAGCTTTTTGCTTCCAGCTAGGTTAGTGAAATTGGTTGGATAAACTAAGATTTTATCACCACTTTTGAAACCAGTTTCTTTGTGAATTTTACCCCATCAATGTTGTTTGTATTTAAAAGCATCTTTAAAAAACTAAGAAGCGTGTTTGTTGGCTACATCTATCATGTTTTTGAAATCAAGTGATTTTGGATGAATATTGGTTAGCTGTTGGTTGAGGTTATCCTTGGTTAACTTAAAAATCCATCCTCTTTCCAGTATATAGGGTGCTTCCTTAGTAGTAGAGTGTTTGCTACTATTATAAGCAATTTCTAGTTCTGGTAGAAGGCTAACCCAATCATGGCAGTAACAATCAGTATTCTTGTATTCTAGACCAAATCAACAGAAACTTCTAAGCATATCTTCTAAGGTCTGGATCATTCTTTAAGCTTGTCCATCTTTCTGGGGATTATAGGCTGTAGAGAAGGCTAAGGTGGTCCCTAACATGTCATGGAGATTTCTCCAAAACTCAGAGGTGAACTTGGGATCTCTATCACTGATAATGATCTTAGGAACCCCTATGTCAGCTATAAGTCTATTCCAGAATAGCAATGCTACTTCCATGGCAGGATTCTTTGTGGTTAGATAGAAACTTTCATTTCTTAGAAAACCTATCTACTATGACTAGGAATGAGTTATAGGAATAAGCTCCTCCAGGAGGTAATCAAGTTTCAAGGTCCATGTTGACAATCTCCCACCTTTTCTTGGGTTCAGTGATCTTTCAAAGGAGACCAAACCTTTCTCCAGTAGTCCTCTTAGACCTCTGGCAAGTTTCACAGCTAGAGACATGCTGGATTGTGGAGTCTCTCCAACTGATCCACCAAGCAGTTTTTTTGACTTTATCCAGGGTTCTATCAGTAGATAAATGAACAGATGAACATTTGGAATGACACTCAGCTAGGATAAGTTTGATATGCTCTTCTTTGGTCAAGGCTATAAAAATTGAATGTTGATGCCTGTAGTATACCAGAACATTCCATATGGTGAATCTTCCAGCTTTGTAAGGCGCTAGGAGAGGTTCAGGTAGAATACTAACTAGTTCAGATGGTGGTGAAGTACTTTCCATAATGTTTATTAAATTCTTCCTGTGAGAGCTGTAAGCCTCTTTGATTGAGTTGAAGAGGGATTAATCCAGTTCAAAAAGGTTTATTCCTAGAATTGGAGCTTCAATATTAAGCATATCAATGTTTATTACGGGAAATAACTCATTGTCCCCTGGATCATGGGTGGGATTGCTTGGATCATTGGGTAGAGCATTTCTTCTTAAACCATCAGAATTCTGGTTTTTAGCTCCAGCTTGGTGAACTATGGTCATCTGGCCTCTATATTGTTTTATGGCTATATGCCCCCTTAACATATGCCTACTAGTAGTCTTCATATTCATTAGGGTCCTGAAAGCATTGTGGTCAGTAATTACCGTAAAATTGGTTTCTTCCAAGTAATAATGGGGTTTCTCCAGGGCCCAAACCAAAGCAAGACAATCCATTTGGCTTGCTCTGTACCTTTTCTCAGTATCCTCAACTTGTCTGGATATGAAGAGTATAGGTTTCTCCACTGGTTTTTCATCTTCCATCACTTCTTGGTGTAAAGAAGCTCTAAGCCCTTCCATACTAGCATCTATATAGAGCTTGAAAGTTTTAGAGTAATGTGGTTGAATCAACACTGGAGCTGTAGTAATAGCTATCTTGAGTTCCTCATAATTTTTCATCCTTTCATGAGTAATCTCAAACAAGGTGTTGTTGTTTCAGATTTCATAAAAGACCTTGGTGAGAAGGGAAAACTAAGGTATGTACTTCCTATAGTAGCTGCAAAAACTGATAAAGGATAACATTTCAGTTTTATTCTGGGGCATGGGCCTATTCATAACAGCTGCTATCTTGCATTGTTCAGAATTTATAGTTAGTCCAGAAAGAATATTTCCTAAGGCTCTGAGTTCTCCATAACAAAAGTTACACTTTTTTATTGATACTTTCAATCCCACAGCAGATATTTTTTTGAGGACTAGCCTTACTTTATCCATGTTTTTATTCCATTAATCAGAGAAAATGATAACATAATCAATGTATACAATCATCCATCCTTTTCTGATGAATAATCCTAAGACTGTGTGCAACATCCTCTGGAAGTGAGAAGGAGCATTTTTGATACCAAAAGGCATCCTTGGATACTCATAAATTCCCAAATGACATATAATTCTCATAAATTTGTGGCTATCAGGGCTGATAGGTATCTGGTGAAAGCCCTTCAGCACATCAATAGTAGTGATATAATTAGCCTGTGAAAGATTTTTCAAAGCATGTTAAATCCTTGGGATAGGATAGTAGTCAGCTTGGGTATAGTTATTCATCATTCTAAAGTCTCCAACCATTCTAGACTTATCATTGTGCCAAGCTATGATGACCGGAGTAGTAATGTCCACTTTTTTATTATTTCCTAGTTTCCTTAAGACTTGTAAGTCAATTAACTCTTGGACATGAGTTTGTAGAGCTGCTCTATATTTTGGACTAGAAGGGTAAGCCAGTCTCCTGAGGTTGGGGGGGTAAGGAGGTTTAATGGTCAAGGTTAGAATCATGTCATGTACTTTGATATTACCAATGGGGTGGTCCTTGGTACAGAAAGAATTCTGGTTTTCAAAGCAAACTTTGAGAATATCCTGTTTCTGGGTTTCACTGAGCGGATAATTCAAAGCTGCTTTGAAGAATTATTCTTGGTTAAAGCTTTCCAAGTGTTTCTCATAGGTTAAATCAGAAGTTTCAGCATTTACATGGCATATCTGGAAATTCTTGTTCCATTCTTCTCCTATAGTAAAGCAGTCAACTTTAAATTGGAATACATCTTTAACATACAAGAAAATAGAATCATTTCCTAGGATGAAGTAATCACATACTCCATTTTGAAGCACTAAAAATTCAATTTTCAGTTTGAGTGATCCTTCAGAGTGAGGTAGTATGATCTCAGAAGACCATACTCCAATAGCATTGAGGGAAGATTTAAAACCACTGAAATTAACCTGAGGTACTGGTAATGAGTTCATTTTCCAATTTGGGTCTTGCTTTTCCAAATAAGTTGAACCAACACAAAAGCAAAAAGCTCCACTATGTAAGAGTAACTTCACCGGGTAACCTTGGATTAAGCCTGTGGTATAGCATGTTTTTCCAGAATTGTAAATTTTACCGGCAGAGGGTTTTGGGGTCAAGGTTTTGGCTTCAGAGAAATGGTAAATCTTCATTTCAGGATTCCATTTTTGTGGTAAGTTGGAATCTTCATTGACATATTTTACGTCCCAGGGAGATTCTATAATTCCTTCAATAACATTGATGGGGTTTGTAATCATCAATTCACACTCAGAGAGTGATCCATCAGGGTCATCAAGTTAGGAATCAGGATTATTATCATAATCTTCTCCTTCAATATGATTAATCCTTCTCCTGGGTTGAGGACAATCAGGTCTTACATGTCCTGTCTGGTTGCAATTCCAGAATACCTTTTCTTTTGTCTCTGGAGTCTTCTTGAATTTCAAGCTGGTGGGATTAGGGGCAGGGGAATCTTTGGTCCTAAATGAATATTCCTCCTTACTCCTGATATTCTGTTCCCTGGGTCTATTGAATTTCTTGTCAAGACCATTCATATCAATGATTTCTTCTAATACTCCTATCAAGGTAGAAAGTTCAGAGTTCATGGGCATCCTGCACCTTACACTATGGTTTATTTGTCCCAGAAATAAGTTTAGAAGTCTCTCATTAACCCCTTTTTTATCACTATTGGGGAAAAAACAATCCGGCCTCATTTTCTGATCAAGACACCATTTGTGAGGTTTGTCCTTGGATTTATCAAACTGGGAATTTCCAAAAGTCTTTATCATCTTTCTTTTCCAAATCCTGGTACCAAATTTTTCATTGATTAATTCTTTCCATGAACTCCAGGACAAAGATCCAACTTATTCCCTCTTATTAATGAACCAATCAGGAGGTACTCCTTCAAACAATCTGGGTAATCTTACCACAGCTATGGTAACAGGGAGTTCATAAGAGGCAAGATTTTAATCAATAAACTTAATGAAACTGAAATGTTTATATTCTCCTTCTCTTGAGAATTTAGGCTATTCAGTGACAGGAGGAAGTAATTTAAATCTTGTTCTACTTCAGGTGTAGGACTAGGCCTGAAAGATTTATTCCTAACTGTTCTGGATCTAGAGGGAACACTAGGAGTACCAGTGAATATAGTAGCTTTAGCTTATTCTAAGTCATGAACTGGAGGGTTGTTAAAATTTTGTCAGCCTGCTACTTAGCACAGAGCAACCTGAAAAAGCAACAACAATAATAATATTAACAAAATTAAAAGAAAAAAAGATAAATGAATAAATAAAATTATTATAAAATAAAGGAGTAGGAAATCCATAAATATTATTGCAGAAATGGATTCCCCACCCAAAATAAGGTAGGGTCACTCACTGACCCCACCCTTGAATTCTTACTCCTTATATTTTTTAATTAATTTAATACAAAATGGTAAATGACCACGGCACCAGTATGGCACCTTTTAGCCATTTTAATATTTCACATGATATGGATATGTCATGTTTAGGTTTCACACCTAAATTTCAGTCGAAATCCAGGTTTTGTGTGTAGTTTAGGAGTTACACGGGAAATTGTGTTTTGTCACAATTCCCGCACGCAGCCCCGCGTCCCTACAGCGTTGGACTCCCGCGTACGCCAACTCCCGCACGCAGCCCCGCGTCCCTACAGCGCTGAACTCCCGCGCAACTGAATTCCCGCGCAGGTAATCCTGTGACCTAGTCACGCGCGCAGCGGTACAGTCCCCCGCGCGCATCTGAGCAGCGGATCAGTCCCCGCGCGCATTTGAATGGACTGATCCCCGCGCCTCCTATGACATCCAGGTACCGCTCAGAGAAGCTACAATATAGTAGGATCTACACTACATATGTAAAGCTACCACACGAGCATAGATTATGGTTCAAAAACCTTAAAAATCAATTAAAATTAGTTAGTAACTAATTTTTAGTATTTTTTATTAATTAAATAAAGATCCAGACTCACCACGAAATAAGTTGATCAGAACCTTCAAAGACCACGAAACTACATAAGGAGTGGTCGTAAAAATTATTAAAAATTACATACAGGATCAGCAGAGGATGGAAAATCAATAAAAATCTACGTCTGCTCACTTTGGACCAGTACTTTCTGTACAAATTGAGGATCAGTGCAGGATCAGCAAAATGAATAATCTATTGATTAACAGATCCTGCAGCTAAAAAGGAGCTGTTCCTTGACAGATCTAAGGCCATCAGGCTAACAGCACCTTGAAGACGTGCCAATCTTGCCCTGATTGCCCCCCCTAGCCTCAGCCCATGGCTAGTACTCCTTCTAGAGGCCCTCAAGCACCCAAAAAAGAATATTTAAACAGGCTCTTTTTTCCCTTCTGTTTCCAATCAGTTAATCAGTTATCAGGAATTATTTATTATCAATCAGACATGGTGTCATTTTTAATCAAGTGCTTATATGAAGATAAGCAAGTGATTTATGACTTAGTCTGTAGTAGTATTATTTACCTTTATTAACCAATCAACCATTGAAGTTTAGTCAAGCAATCAACCCCATCTGCTCTGAAACCCTTCCAATTATTCCAGGATTTTCGTGGTCAAGTGCTCAGAGTGAGTGTTTCCCTTCCTGTCTAGGCCACTTGTGCTGTTAAGCCCGGCCATTAGTGGAATAAGTCCTTTCTAAGGCACCCATATTTATTCCAAGGTTCTTAAACCGCCTAAGGAGGCCCCTTGAAGAGAGGTTGCTAGTCTGTAAAGATCCCCAGTAGTATAACACTGTGGCCCCTCTTTTTATATTATATTTAAAATATTTATAACCAAACCAAATAAACCTTGCACTTGCTCTTACCATACCATTATTGGAGCTTTAAAGTGTATATTCTTTGGAATATTATTGCTCCAAGTTCTTTTATCACTCTCTGTAGCTAAAGGACTGCAAGGTTCCTGGTATCAGAGATCTGAAAAATTTCAAGATCTCTCAGATCATTCTTGATCATATCTAGTTCCAAATTAAGTTTTTTACTTAGCAAATCAAGTTAATTGATTACATGAGTTGAAGGATTACAACTTATTTTCCTAACTTCTTTCTTGATCTAATTCAATGAGACAAAAATTTCTTCTTGTAAAGTGGATTGGACAATGATAATATGTTTCATTGGATCCATCTCACTTAAGCTTATACTTTCCTTTATTTTTTTACTTCTAGCTAATGAATCTTAATTAAGGTTGTTTGAGTTTGTATCACTTTTTTAAGGTTCAAATTCAACTTATCCAATTGCTCATATAATTTATCAAAGCACTTGCTAAAAATAGTAAAATTGTGAGACACGCTCAAAGAAAAGAGGTTGAAAGCTTCTACATCTAATTTTGGTACACTTTCATCCACTTCTGTGATAAGGATATTATATTGTGCCAATATTTTTGGTTCCTTAACTTCTGATGGGCTGAGAATCTCTTATTTTTGGGATTCTTTCCCTTTGAGGAAGAAAACTTCTCCCAAGGATTGCAACTCTGCATGTACACTTCTACTTCCCTCCTTGGGACCAGCTTTTGAAGAGAGTTCTGGGACCTCTTAGCCAGAGATATGGCTTTTCTCATACCAGGCTGTTCCTCCTGGGTCTGGGCCAGTTTGAATTTTTCCCAGTAGCTCATGTGCTCTTTCACTAGCACTTTGATACTTTCCTCCTTGATTGAATCCAGCTGGGGTGGCATAGGAGGACCAGTACCAGACTGGGATAACACATTGGGTGAGTGATGACTCTTCAATCTTAAGTTGGTTGAGTTGGTGGCCACCTTTTTTGCTATTGTTTTCCCACGTAACACTATGGTCACGGGTTCAAGCCCCCTCATTTCATTTGCGACTGGAGTCATTGTGCACGCGGGGTCCTCTGGGCATAGATCCATATGATGATTGTCTACCATTTGTGGGGGTGTTGCATCTATTTTGGTACATGACGCAAAAAAAAGGAATAAGTCTCTGTCAAAACATTTAAAAAAAATAAGAAAAATGTAAAAATGATATTTTTGAAGTATTTTTTATTTTTAATAATTTTTTTAAATAAATTTTCACTTACTCAAAGTTAAATTCAACGGTACCAATGCTTGGTTGGGCTCAAGACCGTCTTTTGGGGGTATTCCAACTGGGTCTGAGTGAGTTCAAATCAGATTGTGGGACAAATCCAAGGTTAAATCCAATGGTACACTTTCTGGGCCGTCCTCAGGAGGTCCTGGTCAATGAGGTCACCAAAATAAAAGTCAACTAAGGTTGATAAAACAATGAGTTTTATAATTTTATAATTTTTGGTTATTTTTATAATATTTTTAAAAATAATTTTAAAGCCCACTCTTGTGATTTTTCTTTTTATTTTTAACTTCCTTGTTATTGCTTTTATAGATAGAAAGTTTTCTTTTATAAATTTTCCACTCCTTGTGTTGCATTATTAAAGATTTAAAATGATTGAATCATTCAAGCTCAAGCTCTTTGTTCTTTATAACTTGTTGTTTACAGTAAAGCAACCTCACCTGTTGTTGCCCAGGAGTTATAATAATGAACACAAATTTACAGAGGTTTTTTTCTTTTCTCTGTTGAAGAAGGTTCAAATAATAATTTATCAATTCCCCATTGGCTTAAGATCCACTGGAAGAATAACAAAATCAAAAATTGGGTTATTAGTATTTTGAATTATTTTTTGAAAAAAAAAAAATTGCCTGGTCCAAGCAATAAATAATTGAAAATTCATTATTTAGGTGTATTTCCTGGCCAGACCCCCAGTTTTTAGCTCTCTGGTACCATGAAAATTGCATTCCTTTAGCTACAGAGAGTGAGAAAAATGCTGGAATAATTATATTCCAAAAAAAAAAACACTTAAAGAGCTCAAATAATAAATATGTTAAGAGGTTGTGCAAGATTTAATTGGTTTGGTTAGCAGGGTTTTCAATTTTTTATAAACAGAGGGGCCACAGTATTATACCACTGGGGATCTTTACAGGCAGACAACCTCTCTTCAAGGGGCCTCCTTAGGCAGTTGGAGAACCTTGGAATGATAATGGGTGCCTTATAACGACATATCCACTGATATGGCCGGGAAAAGGGGCACAATGGCCAAGGCAGGAAGGGAAACACTTACTCTGGGAAATAATTCCACGGAAAGCCCGCAAAGATTAAGGTAAAGGGTTTCAGGGAATTTGGCGTTGATGGCTTTCCTATACTTTAATCAATCAGGTTGATTGCTTTTGGGAGATAATAATAACACTGCAGACTAAGTCATAAATAACTTCCTTATCTCTTTATAAGCACTTGATTAAAAATACTTTAATGTTAAATTCAGGACTCTTTGAGTTGTGTAGAGTCGTGTACACAACTCAAATGTCCCATGTGGCATGCTAAACGACTCAAATGGGCCATGTGGCATGCTACACATCCCATTTGAGTTGTGTGGCACCCTAAAAAACTAAAATCAAGTTGTGTAGCCTCCACTAAATAATAAATAATAAAAAATAAATAATAAATAATAAATAATAAATAATAAATAATAAATAATAAATAATAAATAATAAATAATACATAATAAATAATACATAATAAATAATAAATAATAAATAATAAATAATAAATAATAAATAATAAATAATAAATAATAAATAATAAATAATAAATAATAAATAATAAATAATAAATAATAAATAATAAATAATAAATAATAAATAATAGATAATAAATAATAAATAATAAATAATAAATAATAAATAATAAATAATAAATAATAAATAATAAATAATAAATAATAAATAATAAATAATAAATAATAAATAAAAAATAATAAATAATAAATAATAAATAATAAATAATAAATAATAAATAATAAATAATAAATAATAAATAATAAATAATAAATAATAAATAATAAATAATAAATAATAAATAATAAATAATAAATAATAAATAATAAATAATAAATAATAAATAATAAATAATAAATAATAAATAATAAATAATAAATAATAAATAATAAATAATAAATAATAAATAATAAATAATAAATAATAAATAATAAATAATAAATAATAAATAATAAATAATAAATAATAAATAATAAATAATAAATAATAAATAATAAATAATAAATAATAAATAATAAATAATAAATAATAAATAATAAATAATAAATAATAAATAATAAATAATAAATAATAAATAATAAATAATAAATAATAAATAATAAATAATAAATAATAAATAATAAATAATAAATAATAAATAATAAATAATAAATAATAAATAATAAATAATAAATAATAAATAATAAATAATAAATAATAAATAATAAATAATAAATAATAAATAATAAATAATAAATAATAAATAATAAATAATAAATAATAAATAATAAATAATAAATAATAAATAATAAATAATAAATAATAAATAATAAATAATAAATAATAAATAATAAATAATAAATAATAAATAATAAATAATAAATAATAAATAATAAATAATAAATAATAAATAATAAATAATAAATAATAAATAATAAATAATAAATAATAAATAATAAATAATAAATAATAAATAATAAATAATAAATAATAAATAATAAATAATAAATAATAAATAATAAATAATAAATAATAAATAATAAATAATAAATAATAAATAATAAATAATAAATAATAAATAATAAATAATAAATAATAAATAATAAATAATAAATAATAAATAATAAATAATAAATAATAAATAATAAATAATAAATAATAAATAATAAATAATAAATAATAAATAATAAATAATAAATAATAAATAATAAATAATAAATAATAAATAATAAATAATAAATAATAAATAATAAATAATAATAATAAATAATAAATAATAAATAATAAATAATAAATAATAAATAATAAATAATAAATAATAAATAATAATAATAAATAATAAATAATAAATAATAAATAATAAATAATAAATAATAAATAATAAATAATAAATAATAAATAATAAATAATAAATAATAAATAATAAATAATAAATAATAAATAATAAATAATAAATAATAAATAATAAATAATAAATAATAAATAATAAATAATAAATAATAAATAATAAATAATAAATAATAAATAATAAATAATAAATAATAAATAATAAATAATAAATAATAAATAATAAATAATAAATAATAAATAATAAATAATAAATAATAAATAATAAATAATAAATAATAAATAATAAATAATAAATAATAAATAATAAATAATAAATAATTAATAATAAATAATAAATAATAAATAATAAATAATAAATAATAAATAATAAATAATAAATAATAAATAATAAATAATAAATAATAAATAATAAATAATAAATAATAAATAATAAATAATAAATAATAAATAATAAATAATAAATAATAAATAATAAATAATAAATAATAAATAATAAATAATAAATAATAAATAATAAATAATAAATAATAAATAATAAATAATAAATAATAAATAATAAATAATAAATAATAAATAATAAATAATAAATAATAAATAATAAATAATAAATAATAAATAATAAATAATAAATAATAAATAATAAATAATAAATAATAAATAATAAATAATAAATAATAAATAATAAAATAATAAATAATAAATAATAAATAATAAATAATAAATAATAAATAATAAATAATAAATAATAAATAATAAATAATAAATAATAAATAATAAATAATAAATAATAAATAATAAATAATAAATAATAAATAATAAATAATAAATAATAAATAATAAATAATAAATAATAAATAATAAATAATAAATAATAAATAATAAATAATAAATAATAAATAATAAATAATAAATAATAAATAATAAATAATAAATAATAAATAATAAATAATAAATAATAAATAATAAATAATAAATAATAAATAATAAATAATAAATAATAAATAATAAATAATAAATAATAAATAATAAATAATAAATAATAAATAATAAATAATAAATAATAAATAATAAATAATAAATAATAAATAATAAATAATAAATAATAAATAATAAATAATAAATAATAAATAATAAATAATAAATAATAAATAATAAATAATAAATAATAAATAATAAATAATAAATAATAAATAATAAATAATAAATAATAAATAATAAATAATAAATAATAAATAATAAATAATAAATAATAAATAATAAATAATAAATAATAAATAATAAATAATAAATAATAAATAATAAATAATAAATAATAAATAATAAATAATAAATAATAAATAATAAATAATAAATAATAAATAATAAATAATAAATAATAAATAATAAATAATAAATAATAAATAATAAATAATAAATAATAAATAATAAATAATAAATAATAAATAATAAATAATAAATAATAAATAATAAATAATAAATAATAAATAATAAATAATAAATAATAAATAATAAATAATAAATAATAAATAATAAATAATAAATAATAAATAATAAATAATAAATAATAAATAATAAATAATAAATAATAAATAATAAATAATAAATAATAAATAATAAATAATAAATAATAAATAATAAATAATAAATAATAAATAATAAATAATAAATAATAAATAATAAATAATAAATAATAAATAATAAATAATAAATAATAAATAATAAATAATAAATAATAAATAATAAATAATAAATAATAAATAATAAATAATAAATAATAAATAATAAATAATAAATAATAAATAATAAATAATAAATAATAAATAATAAATAATAAATAATAAATAATAAATAATAAATAATAAATAATAAATAATAAATAATAAATAATCAATAATAAATAATAAATAATAAATAATAAATAATAAATAATAAATAATAAATAATAAATAATAAATAATAAATAATAAATAATAAATAATAAATAATAAATAATAAATAATAAATAATAAATAATAAATAATAAATAATAAATAATAAATAATAAATAATAAATAATAAATAATAAATAATAAATAATAAATAATAAATAATAAATAATAAATAATAAATAATAAATAATAAATAATAAATAATAAATAATAAATAATAAATAATAAATAATAAATAATAAATAATAAATAATAAATAATAAATAATAAATAATAAATAATAAATAATAAATAATAAATAATAAATAATAAATAATAAATAATAAATAATAAATAATAAATAATAAATAATAAATAATAAATAATAAATAATAAATAATAAATAATAAATAATAAATAATAAATAATAAATAATAAATAATAAATAATAAATAATAAATAATAAATAATAAATAATAAATAATAAATAATAAATAATAAATAATAAATAATAAATAATAAATAATAAATAATAAATAATAAATAATAAATAATAAATAATAAATAATAAATAATAAATAATAAATAATAAATAATAAATAATAAATAATAAATAATAAATAATAAATAATAAATAATAAATAATAAATAATAAATAATAAATAATAAATAATAAATAATAAATAATAAATAATAAATAATAAATAATAAATAATAAATAATAAATAATAAATAATAAATAATAAATAATAAATAATAAATAATAAATAATAAATAATAAATAATAAATAATAAATAATAAATAATAAATAATAAATAATAAATAATAAATAATAAATAATAAATAATAAATAATAAATAATAAATAATAAATAATAAATAATAAATAATAAATAATAAATAATAAATAATAAATAATAAATAATAAATAATAAATAATAAATAATAAATAATAAATAATAAATAATAAATAATAAATAATAAATAATAAATAATAAATAATAAATAATAAATAATAAATAATAAATAATAAATAATAAATAATAAATAATAAATAATAAATAATAAATAATAAATAATAAATAATAAATAATAAATAATAAATAATAAATAATAAATAATAAATAATAAATAATAAATAATAAATAATAAATAATAAATAATAAATAATAAATAATAAATAATAAATAATAAATAATAAATAATAAATAATAAATAATAAATAATAAATAATAAATAATAAATAATAAATAATAAATAATAAATAATAAATAATAAATAATAAATAATAAATAATAAATAATAAATAATAAAATAATAAATAATAAATAATAAATAATAAATAATAAATAATAAATAATAAATAATAAATAATAAATAATAAATAATAAATAATAAATAATAAATAATAAATAATAAATAATAAATAATAAATAATAAATAATAAATAATAAATAATAAATAATAAATAATAAATAATAAATAATAAATAATAAATAATAAATAATAAATAATAAATAATAAATAATAAATAATAAATAATAAATAATAAATAATAAATAATAAATAATAAATAATAAATAATAAATAATAAATAATAAATAATAAATAATAAATAATAAATAATAAATAATAAATAATAAATAATAAATAATAAATAATAAATAATAAATAATAAATAATAAATAATAAATAATAAATAATAAATAATAAATAATAAATAATAAATAATAAATAATAAATAATAAATAATAAATAATAAATAATAAATAATAAATAATAAATAATAAATAATAAATAATAAATAATAAATAATAAATAATAAATAATAAATAATAAATAATAAATAATAAATAATAAATAATAAATAATAAATAATAAATAATAAATAATAAATAATAAATAATAAATAATAAATAATAAATAATAAATAATAAATAATAAATAATAAATAATAAATAATAAATAATAAATAATAAATAATAAATAATAAATAATAAATAATAAATAATAAATAATAAATAATAAATAATAAATAATAAATAATAAATAATAAATAATAAATAATAAATAATAAATAATAAATAATAAATAATAAATAATAAATAATAAATAATAAATAATAAATAATAAATAATAAATAATAAATAATAAATAATAAATAATAAATAATAATAAATAATAAATAATAAATAATAAATAATAAATAATAAATAATAAATAATAAATAATAAATAATAAATAATAAATAATAAATAATAAATAATAAATAATAAATAATAAATAATAAATAATAAATAATAAATAATAAATAATAAATAATAAATAATAAATAATAAATAATAAATAATAAATAATAAATAATAAATAATAAATAATAAATAATAAATAATAAATAATAAATAATAAATAATAAATAATAAATAATAAATAATAAATAATAAATAATAAATAATAAATAATAAATAATAAATAATAAATTATAAATAATAAATTATAAATAATAAATAATAAATAATAAATAATAAATAATAAATAATATGGTTGTGTACAGGGGTTCAAAAATCAAAAATGACAATTATGGGGGGTATATTCCCCCCCAGGGGTTGCATGTGTTTAGAAAAACCCTTTGGAGTAGTGTATGGGCCCCCACGCGTTGAGACGCCCTACACAACTCCACAGGTTGTGTGGAGCCGTACACAAATCCCACAGGTTGTGTGGGGCCCTACACAACTCCCACATGTTGTGTGGGGCCCTACAAAACTCCAACAGGTTGTGTAGGGACCTAAATAACTCCCACACGACTGGAGTCGTGAATTTATCATCATCCTTAACAATAAAACGGCGTTTGATTGATAATAATGAATTCCTGGTAAAACTGATGGGGAATAATGGATCCAAAGGGGTCTGTATAAACTGCTTTTGGGGTGACAATTAGCTCCTCAGGGCACATAGATAGGGTTCTGCTCACGTGCTGAGGATGGTAAGCCATTCAGGGCACATTCAGCACTTCTACTTGGTGCTGCCAATCATCTGTCCTCAGATCTGCTTGATTTCTGTTTTTTTTAGCGACAGGATCAGCCAATCTGTTAAATGGCTAAATTCTAATCATTCTGCGCTTATCCTTCATTTTTACTATCAATACTGATTGAAGTAGACTAAAATGGATATCAATTGATTTTCCATCATCAGATGAGCATGTAAGTAATTTTCAATAATTTTTAAGGCAAATCCTTGTAGTGTTTTTTTGGTAACCTCCAATATTTGATTTCTTATTTGAAATAATTTGAAATTGATTACATAATATTTTTATTTAGGTTTTAAGGTTTTTTAGATTTTTTTTTCAGCTTAAAACTATTTCAGAGCAGGCTAAAAAATTGAAAAAGATGACATAAATAGATAAAAATCTTATTAAATGAGAAATAATATTAACATTATTATTTCAAATTATGATTCTAAATTAAAGTTAAGGTAGGTTCACTGACTTACACCTACCTCAAATTCCTGCTGGTTATGTTTAAATAATTTATGGAAATTTGGAAAGAGACAAGGCCTTGGGATTTTGGCCCTTTTAATATTTCACATGAAACCCCACATACAGGTTTCACAGTGAATTTTTTGTCAGAATGCAATCATTCTGTGATTCAGAGGAGTTACAGGCGGAAATTTTATTTGTCACAATTCCCGCAAAAAGCCGCAGAAAGCAATACATCTGCCCGCGGCTGAGCAGCAGCACTGCCATCCTGTCCGCGTACCCTGACAAGCCGTGTACCCAGCCCCGGGCATGTGACATGTACACAGCAGCAGGACTACGCACTGACAGAGTGACAGACAGCTTGAGAAGGGCAAGTATCACTTAAAGGTGCTACAACCAAGATGGGGACACACTAAATATGTATTAAATGTCCCCGTGGATAGTAGATAGTCCAAAAATACATAAAATTATATAAAAATACTTAGATAAAATTTCTACATATTTTTTATAAGATAAAATAAAAATACCAAATATGTCAAAAAATAAGATAACTAAAATTTGTAAAATATCCTGAAAATAATTTTAATATACAATTTTGAGGACTCCAAGACATTGTTTTGTCCATGAAATACTAAGGAAACTGATTATGTAAATATATTACATTTATTCCAAAAGCTTCAATTTCTAATTAATCATTTCAAGTAAATCAACAGCATCAAAAATAAGGAGAAGAATCAATACCATGATTTTACTCCCATCAGCTAATACATAATGCAAACACATTTGATATCACATTACCCCTAGTTGCTTTTACTAATAGAACTTATCAAAATCCTGGGAACATTTACTAAGGATAATAAATGAAATAATGATCATGTGGATAGATCAGTGTTATTCACACTTCCAAAGATCAATCAAAAGATAGAATAATTCCCATAAACTGTGGAATTAGATGTTATCCGTGCTACAGAACCAAGAACACTTGACAGAATATCACTGTTTACCCTGGTAGCCTGAGAACCCTTCCCTATGAGCCCCTGTATCCCTCAGAAGGACAGACTTGGGACTCAAAAAAGCTATAAATATAGAGCTCCTTTGAGGTTGTTGATACCCAGAGACCCAGTTATATTTACATCCAGACACCGTGCAAAGGTAATCAAATACTTATAAGAGATAAGTAAGTGATTTATGGCTTTAGTCTGATTAATAATATCTGTCCCAAAACCCTTTTTATCAATTTAAACTGCTGAAAAACCATTTAAACCCCAGTAAAAGTTTTAACCAATCAGTGCACGTCCCAAAAAGGTACCTAAAGGATCCAATAATATACCAGTCAGTTACATGATCCTTTTTCTGTCGTGGCAGCTTTGTTAAAACGCCCTGCCACTCCATCATATATTATATATATATATCATCTTTGGGCAATACCTCCTTTAAGAATATAAATCAAAGGTTCCAAAGTAACCGGGTATACATTTTTTCAAAGTGAATCCCTGAAGAGAGGTGTTAAATATCCCCAATATTATTGTGGCCCCTCTATTATTTTATTTAGTAATCAATTTATTAATGATTATTAATAATATTAAACCATAACCAAACCAACCAACCTTGCAATAGCTTTGTCCAAATATTTTACAGATTTTTGCAGCATTTATTGAATGATATATTTATTATATATTCTATCACCTCTGGTAGTTAAATGATAGCAAGGTTCTTGGCATCCAGGAGGCTGAAAATTTTCAACAAATATGTCAAATTATTACATATGCTATGTAAATCCTACTAGGTTTTAGCTCCTGTGAGCGGTACCTGCTGTCAGATATTTCACAACTGATCCCAACATGGGAATCAGTCCATTCATATGTGCACAGCATAGGATTGGCTGTGTGCATGGCAATATTGGCTGCGCACAGGATCCTTGTATGTGGGAAATAAGTTTCTGAGCTGTGCATGCAGGCTCCTTCACTACTGCGGGAAACTATTGCAGAAGTGCAGAAGTATGCATATGGTTGTGCTGGTATTCATGCGCTTTTGAGCATGAATTTGCGCGCTTCTGAGTGGGAATTTGCGCGCCCCTGAGCAGGAATTTGCGCGCTTATGTGCGGGAAATTGCGCGCTTATGTGCGGGAATCCGCTCGCGGAATTTGCGGGAATTTAGACGCGGTTTTTGCGGGAATTTACGCACGTTTTCTGTGGAAATTTTTGTGGGGCTTGTGCAGAAGAATCTATTTCTATAATAATATTGGTAGTTTCCTGCTCCTTTTAAGTTATATTCATATTTTGTTATTTTATTTATTTGTCTACTTTGACAGGTTTCTCTGCGTAAGTAGCAAGCTGAAACAATGCAAAATTTCAGATTCCTGATGCCAGGAACTTTGCCATCCTTTAGCTACAGCAAGTGATATTGGTTTTGGAACAATAATTCCAACAAAATTACGGTAAAATGCTCAAATAGTTGATTTTAAAGCAAGTGCAAAGTTTGGTTGGTTTGGTTGGATTAAATTTGTGAAAAAAAATATTTTTCAAGAGGGGCCACAGCTCATGCAAACAGGGGATCTTTATTGGATAACAACCTCTCTTCAAGGGGCTCTTTTGAACCGTGTAAAGACCTTGGGACAATGAGGTCTCAAATGATTTCTCACAAAAGAATAACTCAAGGGGATGGGTGGACTCTCTGTCTTACAGCACTTATGCCTGGGTGCAAGGAGGAGAAAACTTACTAATTTAAGTACTTACTCCAAGAAGCTTGCCGAGATTCATGGTTGAAAGGGTCTCAGGACAATTATAGGGGTTATTTGCTGATATTCTTCACGGAATCAATGATGGGGCCAGAATTGTTAATAATACTATCAGAATATAGCCATATATCACTTATTTATCTTAAATAAACACTTGATCACAGATGGCAAGGGGTCTGGATTGATAATTAAAAATTACTGGGGTTTAAACCATCTAAAAGGGTTGGTTTATCTACTTTTCTGGGGTAATAAGATCTTCTCAAGGAATGTAGAGAGGATTGAGCTTGGGTGCTGAGGCTAGCAGGCTGTCCAGGGCTATTTTGGCACGTAGTGCTGGTGCTTTCAATCTGCTAGCCTTGTCTATGTCATATTTCTTTGTGAAATAACTGTCAGAAGGTGTTTAGATGTTAATTTGTTATTTTTATGATTCAGACACATTTCCTTATTTTGTATGAATTTATTTTGACTGACATGGGTGAAAGTGGGTATTAGTGATTCTACGGCATCTTCTGCACATGTTGAGAATTTTTAATAATTTTTAGGTTAACTCCTTGTTGTGTTTCGTGGTTCATAAAGATTTTAGCAATCTCATTTACGTTACAACCTTCATTATTGTTTCCCACAATTTATTTGCTTTATATTTTGATTTTCATATTTTTTATTCAATATTCTTAGGTTTCAGACATCCCTCTGTCCCGCAGTCAAGTTGTTACATAGACATGATGTATGCATGCAGGTTGTAGCCTGTTCCTGCGGTACCTGGCTGTCAAGCTTAGTACAATTTTTGTTGACGCGCGCAGGCTTGACAGCTGCGTGCGGGAATCTGTTTCCTACGGCCGGTCATTCATGTTGCATGCGTGCCTTTTGACATGCACCTACATATTGAGTGTCAGGTGTGTGTACCATAACTGTATGAATGCGGGGCTGCGCACGGGAATTGTGACACAACACAAATCTGCCTGTAACTCCTAAAATATACACAACACCTCAATTCTGACTGAATTTTAGGTGTGAAACCTGTACATGGAATGATGTGTGGAATTTTAAAATTGCAAAAAGGTGCCATGGTGGTTTCATGGTCTGTTGGTAATTTTGTTTAATAATTACTTGAAAATGTAAGGAGTTAGAATTCAAGGGTGGGGTCAGTGAGTGAACCCACTTAATTTTGGGTGGGGAATCCATTTCTGTAATAATATTCATGAATTTCTCACTCCTTCTAATTTTATTATTTTATTTCTGTTTAAAATCTGCTTTGACCGGTTTCTCTGTCCAAGTAGCAAGCTGACACAAAAACTCACCTTTCTAAAACTGTTGATAACCACCCTTCTTCCAACTTGAATTCACCATCCATCAACACTCCAGAAAGATTTTATGGGACAAACCCTATCATGCTGCAACTATTTCTTCAAGATTGTGAACTCATCTTTGCTAATGATGAAATGTTATTTGCTAATGATAGAAAAAAATATTTTTCACAGTCTCATACCTCTTAGGAAACACTATCCGGTGGATTCAACTTGACATTCCCACATTGGTAACCATGAACCAGAATTTTTTCTTAACTCTTGGTTCTTATTCAACCAAAAGCTTCACACTCTTTTTGGGGATTTTCTGGAGATCCAACATGCTGAAAAGTATTTAACTCTCCTTTCAATTGAAGAAACAGGCTATGCTAGTAACTATATCACTGAATTCAGAAACCTTAAGAATAAGGTCTCTGGGTGGGTTATCAAACTTTCTTTTTTCATTTGAGACAGGGAATATCCTCCAGGATATTTAATCCAAAAGCTTGATACAAAGGACCTCAAGAAAGGCTACAGGAGCTAATGTATATTTTTCTGAAATACAATACTTGTTACCATGAAAGGATGGGCAGAAATCCCTTAACCCTCATCAGGCTCCAAGACCTGGAACTAGCTCCTCAACTCCTCCATGAAATCAACATTCCAGTCATCAAGGTGGATCCAAGGGGAAATCTGAAGGTCCTTCTACTAACCCCACTCCCAATTATTGAAATAATCCTAATGTAGGTGAAGATGGACA
Organism: Puccinia polysora; assembly: GCA_025617555.3. Taxonomy (NCBI): domain Eukaryota; kingdom Fungi; phylum Basidiomycota; class Pucciniomycetes; order Pucciniales; family Pucciniaceae; genus Puccinia; species Puccinia polysora. The sequence continues at coordinate 26,732,019 of CM062640.1, forward strand.
CCTTGAGGCTGATGAAAAAGCTAGGAGAGAAAAGGAGTGTTTGTGTAATTAATGTGGAGGTGCTGAAACCTTTAGCCTCTGAAGGAAGTTTCCAGACTTCAAACCCTCCCATAAACCCACTTCAGCTAAACCTAAGCAGTGAAAAGACTAGTTCATAGAAATGCGGTACTCAATGACCATCACCCCTCCAATATCCAAGTGCATAATTTGGAAGTTAAAGCACCTGAATCATTAAATAAAGGCTTATGTTTCATCTGTTTTCTCAATAGCCAGGCTTTCAGTGTACTCACTGATTCTGAAGAAACAAAATCTGTTATTTCCAAATCTATGGTTTCTAAGTTTTCTTTGTCTCATAAACTTCTGACAATTCCTATCTTTGTATTCACATCCAGCCCTTCCAACTCCTGTTCTCAGGAGATCACTCATAAATTTTACTTCACTTTATATCTACCCTCATTTCCCAACTTAGAATGGGATTTTTGGTTTTTAGTACTCCCCCAAATGAGGAAATTCTTTTTGGTATTGACTTCCTCCATTTCTGGAAACATGAGGTACATTGGAAACTGTGATTAATCACCCCAATATCCCTAGATGCTTTAGATCAGTTCCCTTTTGTTGAACTCAATTTGGCCACTACTCACATTCTGCCAGTGAACATGCAAACCACGGCCCCTTTTCCCTTCTCAGAATCTATGCAACAACAACACATTTCTTCAAGTTCAGCACCTAATTCTGAGAATTCAATATTCTTTGCAAATTATCTAAAATTCTTGCAGGATATAAATGATGATCTATCCATTAAAGGTTTTGGAATAATTATTTCCACTTCTGAATCTATCCCAAAGCATTTATCTGCAGAGGATTTGGATGAGGAAGAGGAGACTGAAGAAATTGAAATTATGATGGAGAGAGTTCCAGAAGCTTACCATAAATTTTTAGATGTTTTTTCCAAGTTTCAAGCTGATAAAATTCCTCCACACTGTGCTTATGATCACCATATCAAATTGGAATTCCCTGTTCCTAAAGTTGGGCCTACCTACTCTCTCAGTCACCATGAGAAGGAAGCCCTACACGCTTATATAGCAGAAAAGAGGGAGAAAGGTTTCATTTGCCCCAGCACTTCAAGCACTGGTACATCTGTCCTCTTTGTTAAAAAGAAGGATGGTGTTTTGCAATTATGTGTTGACTATTTCAAATTTTAAACTGTTACTTTAAAGAATTTGTATCCTATTCCTCCCATGACTCACTTATTGACAGTTTTCTATGGTTCTACTGTCTTTTCTAAATTTGACCTCAGGGGCACTTATAATCTACTTTTTAGTTAAAGAAGGTGATTAAAATCTTACAGCATTCAGGAACCAATTTGGATTTTTTGAATATTTGCTTATGCCATTCGGACTGACCAATGCTCCTGCCTCTTTTAAATGTCTATTTAATGACATCTTTGCTGAAATCCTTACAATCTTCCTGGTGGTATACCTCAATGATATTATTATTTTTTCCAAAAACTTAGAACAACAAACCATCCATGTGTGTGAAGTCTTGAATAGAATTTGTGAAAATAATCTCTATGCAAAAGCTTGTAAGTGTTAATTCAATGCTTCCTCAGTTTATTACTTAGGCTATGTGATATCTAGGGATGGAATTGAAATGTGAAACTCCATGGTTTAGAAAATATTTTATTGACCAGCACCAAGAAAAAAAAGGCTCTGCAGCAGTCTTTTGGTTTTTCTAAATTTTATTTCAGGTATATAATTAATTAATCTAGAAAGGTCCACCTCCTCACTGCTCTCACTTTTTCTAACCCAGTTTTTCCTCTATCCTCAGAGGCTGTGCAGCAGTTTGAGGACCTCAAGCAAGCCTTTACCCAGGCTCTTATTTTCAAAAATTTCAATCTTTTGTCAAAAGCATTTGTGGAGACTAATGCCAGTGACTATGCCCCAGGGGCTGTGCTCACCCAAGTCTCTCCTGATGGATCCAAAAACCCAATTGATTTTGAAAGAAGGAAATTGGGTGGTGCTTAACTGAGCTATGAAATCCACAATAAGAAAATTTTAGCCATTTTATGGGCTATCAAGATCTGGAGAGCTTATCTCATAAGCCTTACCTCTACCTTTGAAGTTCTCACTGATCATTTTTCCTTGGAATATTTCATGATCTCTAAAGTATTGACTCATTGTCAGGACCTCTGGGCTGAGTTTCTGTCTGAATTTGATTTTACTATTGTCCACCAACCTGGAAAAAAATCCATTGGTCCTGATATCTGTTGGAATTTGAGTTGAATGCTCTGGTGAAGACACTTGAGAGATGAGGAGGAAGAATCTTTTGAAGCCAAGAGGAGCAGATCAGGGAGTCAGAGGGGGAACTCTGGTTCAGTGTAAGGAAGAACAGATCAGGATTTCATTGACTTGGAAACCATAAGCTTAAATAGACTAAGTAATTTAAGGCTGACTTGTTGTTGACAAGATGAATGAATAGGATAAGTTTGAGAAGCATAAGCGTGAAATAGAAGTTGTCACAAGATAAATAAATATTAGGAATTTGGGCCACAATAGATGAAAGATAAAGAAAGCACTAGAGTTGATACTGCGGGACCAACATAAACATTTCACAAGACAATCATACTTAGGGTAAAGGCTGCTGTAGGTTCAGATAAAGATTATACTGGAAATAAGACTATAACATGCTTATTATAGAGATAACACTAGACTGAACACTTAGAGCACAATACAAAATATAAAGCTTGATTAGATGGTTGCACTCAAGTATTAGGAAAGACACAATTCAATACTAGAATAAAAAAAAATATCTTGTCACTTCAAGACAACTTTTATTCAAAAGGGGGGATAACCTATGCAGAAAAAACCCCAAAATGTAAAAAAAAATCTTGAAACAGACTGACTTTGAACCTTCTATAATTTTCTTTCTTTCTACTAAACAGGTTGACAGACTCTTGGAAAACTTTATCAAATCCCAAAAATCCAACAAATCAACCCAACAGATTATTTAGGAGTTACTTTAAAAGGAAAAAATAAAGAGTTACTTGATTGATCAAGATACTGGCCTTCTCATTTTCTAAAAAATGATTACAATCCCCAACAAGAATGAACAACTCCAATTGAGATACTTTGACAAAAACATTATTCTCCACTGTGTGGTCACCCTGGAAAAGCCAAGAAAATCAAACTATTAAAAAGAGATTTCCATTAGGAAAATTTGAATTCCTGTATCAAAGATTATGTTTCCTCTTTATACCTTTTCAGCAGAAACAAATCCAGTCTTCACTAGAATTTTGAACTCCTCCAGCCTCCACAAATTCCAGATATTCCCTGGACCTCACTCTCTGTGTTATTTATCTATAAAATACCACTATCCAATGGATTTCAGTCAATAATTGTGGTAGTAAATTCTTTTTAGAAAATGTCTAGCTTTATAGAAACTACAACTTGAATCCCTTCTGTCAAATGAGCCAATCTATTAATTTCTCATGTCTTTTCCAAACATGGTCTTCCAGATGATATTCTTAGAAACAGAGGATCTTTATTTGTTTCTTTTTTTTGGAAAAATGTGTGTTAACAATTACAGGTAAAAAAAGATTAGTCAAGAATATAACCTCCTTTGCTAAATTTGGCCATGGTTATACCTGCAAAAATAAGACAAAAACCAATGTTGAAGTCAATTTTTGATTCCAATAATTCCAAAAAAAGCTAAAAGCTCACAGACTCAAACAATAACAAGGTATTGTGAGGAATAAGTCACACCTTCAACCTTTATAAAAAGGTAAGGGGCCAGGCTCCAAATAAATAAAGCTCAAAGGAGCTTTGCTTATAAATGAGCTCACACCCTTTATGTTAGTAACACACAAGGGTCACTAATCCAATTAGGACCTTCCACTCTAAATTGAAGTTGCCAACAAGATTTTTAGTTGAATATAATACTAAGTTTGATAGCCCCAGTCAATCCCTTCTGGGGACTAAGTTTGGTGGGATTGTTAACTCTTGCCGTATTCTTTTGTAAATAAATAATCATATATAACTGGTGAGGAAGGGGCTATAGGGTCAAGAACCTCCTCTTTTAAGTTAACAGAAGCCCTCAGGGGACTCAAGGAATCATCATGGGAGAGCTAGCCTCTCCCTGATTTCGTCCTCAAGGGCTCAGAACCCCATCACATCCTGCCCAATGGGAAATAGGGTACTAGTACTCATTGGGGGGGATTTTCAATGTAAAAGGGTCCTATTTACATCCCCCAAAAATGATATACTCTACAACTAAGCTCAGGGCCCTCTGAGTGGATGCTCTCAGGGCTCAGGAGAGTTTATCAAAGTATAATCACATCCTCAAGGGGGATAATATTATGATTATGTGATGGGTTTCTACAGAGTGGAGAGTATGGATTAAAGTAATTACTGTAGCTTGTCCCCATAGGAAGGGATCTTATTGGGAAGTTCTATATCAATAGTTGGGACGCATCTGAGTCCTATTTAAATTTTATTGGATCCCCATCTTGATAATATATATTGTCAAGGTTTTAATTTCATAATCAATACTCATAAAAACATACTTATAAAATATTATAAAATATTATCAATATTTATTTTATAGTTGTGAAATTCTTAATCCATTTTCATTCTTGGCTCTATGGTGGGTTGAACCAGTGACCTTGGTTTCAGGGAATGGGGGTTGAGGCTAGTACTTAAACACTATACACCTCCTGCAAACAGGTGACATTTTCTCTGGAGAGTTGCCTGGACGCAGGAAGTTGGTGCGTAACCCGCACTAGTGTATTAGTAACACTACATGACGTTTCTGTTGACACTCCCACTAAATTGTCTGGGATACCTGTAGCTCTGAATGCAGCCTAGCTGACTTGACAGGCCTGTTTCATACTATCCCGCATGAGACTAGCTGACTTGATTAGCCTGTTTGACAAGTTTGTCCCATGAGTACTTGCAAGTGATTAGTTGAAACTAATATCCCAAGAAGACATCTTGATTAGGAGACTTGATTAGCCACAGCCTGATCATACATTCCTGTAGTGATAAAGTTAGCTATTTTATAATCTCCAGGGGTTGTGTCCCTTGATCCCCATTGCAAACTGGTCTTTCATTTCCCCTTCAAATATCTACTGCTATGGATTCTTCCAACTATTTCCTTCAAGCCTCCATGGCAAATGTAACCAATCCCATTGTATGCGCTAGATTCCCAAGCCATTAGTGAGCTTCAACAGAATTTGGCCCAGAAGGACAAAGTTATCTCCCAGATCCTTGCACGACTTAATGCAATTGAGATACAGAATGCATCAAATTCCACCCCACCAAAAAAGGCAGCCTTTAAGAAAAATACCAAATGTACCTCAATTCCTGGTAAAAAGCCAAGCACCTCCAACTAAACCAAAATCAAAAGTACCGGCCAATACCTTCCCACCAAATAAAACTCCAACCTGCAGCCGTGCCCATTCAGAAACTCCAGAAACACCTGTTTCAAAAGGAAGAGCCGCAATGAAACCTGTATCAAATTCAAACAAGGAAAGCCCCCTTCAGATGATCAAGCAGGACCACCCTAGTGGCTTTGAGCACACCAAGGAAAGCTCCAACTTCTTTTTTTTATTAATAAAACACGCATTAATAACTCATTTAAAATTTTAGGAGGCATTATATGTTCATATCAAGCTATTGTGGGTCCTTGAAACTCAGAAAGCCATCCCAACAGACCCAATTCCAGAAGAACTTGCAAAATTCCATCAATGATTCACCTCATCAACTGATACCAAACCGCTCTTGAACAAAAGAACGGCCCCAATCTAATCCCCATAGAAACCATTCAGTTTCTTTCTGAAGCTTGAGAAAATCAAACCAAAATTGGTCAACACATCATTCACTTACCTGAATTCATGATATCATATGTCCAAGTGTTGTTAGCAAAGCTTGGTCTGCGCAACTGGGCACCAGACCTTAATGAACAACCCAACTTTCTATATAATGAAGCTTGCCTGATCTCTGCTATAATGACCTTTTGACAATTGTTTGTTGGTGGATGTTAAAATTTTATGAACATTAATCGAGCATATGTCAAAGACTTTGAGCTTTTGAGCCAGACCTACGATCACTATGTTCACTATTTTTTGGCAAAAATCTATTGCAAAGAGAGGAAAGAGGAAGGAAAGCACCTTTGAGATGAAGAAAGAAAGGTCATAGCAAAATCCCTTCAACAAAGAAGTACCTAAAAATTTGAAATTCTTACTGTTCATTCAATATCTAAAGGTGTATTCTGTCAGTTGCAAGAGTCAAGGTACAAGTTTTCCATCAACAAAAACCTTCCAAAACAATACTTGAGAATCATCAAATCCTTGCAGGCTCACAGCAACGACAAATACTACTCCAAAGATAATGTCTAAATTTTCAAGAAGTTACCTTTCCAATCTGAGGCTGAAACCAACTTCATCCAGAGACTTGATGAATTCATGAAAAAGGCAGATCAAGCTGATGGCAAAAAATGCCAAAAGTTTTGACGTGTCCAAATGAAGAATCCAGCCCCCACACTTTTTCCCAAGGCTCCCAAAGGTTTGACAATTGACTTCTACAATGTTGATTGGTATAATGATGAGCTATCAGGTGAATGCTCCACACGAGCCAATTTGGATACGGTGGCCTTTTTGCCAAACCCCGCTGAATCACTTCATTTCAAAAATACCAATGAACAAATGAATGACAAGAATTTTACCCAGAAGCACTGGGACCGTGCAACCAAGAACTACAACTTTGATATCTTCAAAAAGGATGAAGAGGAAGATGAAGAGGAAGATGATGACAATGGTGACAGAAATTATGGCGAGAGCATCAATTTGACATTTTAAAATGATGAGTCAGAGGATAAAGAGGAGGAGGGAAGCAAAGGAGAGTAAAAAAGAAGCATGGCAGATAGTAGCCATGGAGAGTATGATCAAGAAGATGTAGGGATGGATCATGATGGTGGTAGAGGTGAATACGTGGTGTGAATGACTCAAAACGAGTGGAGTGAGCTTCAGTAAACACATGCCAAAAACAAGTGGTTGTCATGGGATATGTGGTCTTTTTCAATCCACCTTTCTTTCTTCTTGATTTTTTTGTCTCATGGCCATGGTCTTCGTCTCATGGCCATTTTCTTTCTCTCATGGCCACTATTCTTGTCTTATTTGCAGCCTGCTTGGAAACCCATTTAGAGCTGTGTTGAAGAAAACATCCAACTTGTGTGGCATTTGGTACCAATGATGTCTCCTTGTCTTCTGGCCATTATTTTTGTCTCATTTCTGCAATCAAAATGGAAAATTTTACAATCATAAATTCAGAAAATTTGGAAATAATTGAGGATATTTGGATAGGTCACAAATGAACAGAAGAAATAAGCTAAGAGGTACAACATCAACTATTGATTTCTATGGTGTTGTCAATGGTATCATTTGTAGCAAAAATTTTGCTGACAACAAGCCCACTCAGGGGCCTAATCAAGTAGGAAGTTTGAGGTTCACCAAGAGTCCACAAAGGAAGAGATTGGTAAGCAACTGGGCTCATCACTTCATCAGCTTGTACAAAGGTGGGACTCCCCAACTTCACCTGCATGACTGAAAGTTGATCTAAGAAAAATGCCAATGAATCAATCCCCCTTACCTTTGCAGTGACCAAATTTTCACCATAGTTATCTCACAATCCCCAATCATCTTGAATATAGTATTTACAACACCATATGCCTCCTCTCCTTCTTTGGAATAGGATAAAATATTATTAGGCTTCTTCTTCAAAATTATTTTCAAGGGTTGGCAGTCCAGAGACCCAATCTAGTATGCTTTGTTGAACAAAACTCGTGAATTATTGGGGTGTGGAAAATCCCTGTATGATTGGAGATTAGGATATTCAGTATTGCAAATGTTGAGGATATTGTGGTAGTCCTCTGAATTGAATACTATTTTTGTATTTTGCAGAATTTTTCTGTCAAGATTTGCACATTGCAGAATTTTCTGGACAATAAATCTTTGACACTGGCAGCATCTTGACATTATTGAAAGTCCAATGTGCTCTGAAAACCAAAGTAAGTGGAAATCCAAAAGTATCTGATGTTTCAATCTTGTAACTTACTTGGGATCATGTTAGATTTACACTATTGAATGAGACCAATCGATTGTTCACCTGGGAATTCTGATACTCCCATCAGGGGGCCCCACCATTGCATTTGATCTGGTATGTGAAGTGAATATTGGTGATTGGGCAACACCGGGTGATCTGGAAAAAGCTCCTGGGAAGTGGCAGTGTAAATGCTGTACTTGTTTTTAAAGCAATGAATGTCTTCTATTGTTGTTTGCTTGGAGCTGAAAATCCTGGTACATTGAACAAGCAAGCAGAGGTTGTTGATGACAATTTGATGCAATTACAAATCATTGTTCATTTCTGACTTGATGAAAAAATCTAGTACATCCAAGGGCAAGTGGATGGTGAACAAAGTATGCCATTCACTTGTCTTGAGAATACCATTCTTTGCTCCTCCAAACCCTTGAGGCATCCAAGTTACCCCAGCAGGTACAACTACATCAATTATTGAAGATATTGGTTTTTTCTTCACTTGCTTGTTGAAAAAATCCATTGGAGGAGCAGCCTGATGAGAATCAGATAAATTGCCATTCAAGCCCCAAAAAAATCAAAAATTGTTTTGCAAAACACCTTCAAACCAATTGTGCATTACGCCAAGCACAACATGCATGACCGGATCCCAATAAGGTAATTGATTTATTTCAGACCACCTAACGCCAGTCAACTTCAATAATTTTGCCAAGGCACTCAAGTCTTTCTCTTCAAGCCATCTTCTAGCAACCCCAAGAGTCTTCCTTTGAGTTCAAGGTAGACCAATTTCCATTGATTTGATATTGGCCTTGGAAGTATTACACCATGAACAAAAATGAGTTGCTGAATGGGAGCCAAAGCCAGCCACCTTGTGGGTAGCAAAAACATCACCAATTAGTGCTCCAAGCCTCACAAAAACCTTCTGACCACAAGGAAAATGACTGGTTTGAATATTGATCCCGTTGTTCAAATCAAGAAGTTCATTGACTAATGGACGGAGCACCTGATTGATGGTTAACATTTCTGGCTGATTTGGTGCTGGTATCATTCCAGATATAAATGTGTATTGAGGCTTATATTGGAGGGAGGGAGGTAGATTGAGACAGGTGAGGGCCATGACGCCAAGAAAAACTTGCTTTCCAGCAAGCTTGTTACCAAGAGGATTGAAACAATCAATGAATAGTGTAAATACTAGATTGAGAGATTTGATTGTTGATTTTGAGTCCTTCTTTGGGTAAATCTTGGAGAAGGCTTCTGACTGACAATATTCAATAACAACTTTGTTTTTTGGATCCATGTTAACAACCCAGTCATCAATGTTTTTTTCTATCTCCGGCAAGGATAAGAACCATTCCAACCATTTGCAAAAATCTTGAGTGAAAAAAATGCTGGATAGGTTTGTAGGATGGGGAATGATTTTATGGGATGCTTTTTTTGGTTTGGGGGTCCAAAAATCATTCAAAACTGAGGCATTGTGATGATCAAAAAAGATCCTGGCTGCATGTTGCTGATATTGGGGTGGGTTGATAGCCACATTCAGATGTTGCGTATTCAATGGGGTAAAGTGAGAAGAACTTCTTACAACAAACATAATATTTGAGTGTTGGGTTGAGTTTAAGACTCTTAGTAATTTTTTGTATATCTTTGGGAACCAATTCCATTTCAACCTTGGGCAGGAGCTTGGAAAATTTTTGAATAACAGATGTAATATAGACTGCTGCCAATTGACAATTAGCCTTTCTAATGCCACAAAGAAGGTACAGCCAAGCCAGGAAAGATAGAAAATAATCTAAAAAAATATGTTTCCGGTCAAAATTTATTCAAAAAATTGAGTTGATCCAAGTGAAAAAGGACTCACTCTGAATGTTACTAACAGACTTGGATATATCTTCATCAGGGTCACCAATGTTGGTAGCATCATCAAAAGTTGAATTGGTTGGAGCTTGAAGGGGCGTTGTGGCAGGATTGGTGAGTTTGCCCAAGGCTAATTCTACAAGAGAATTGGCTTGGTAATCTGTGGGGTTGCTGGTGATTTGGGCCCAGTGTCAGTGGGGGGTGCAAGGATGGACATAAAGCCCTTGGCATTGAACTTTATCCATGTCAGTGAATGTATGCTTGAGGCACTCAGGGAAGGTGCAGAGTTCAGGTGTTGGAAGTCTTGACAGGGGGATGACATCTTGAAGAGGAACAGTGGGGGGTTTTTGACAATCTGAGGAGGCGGAGGGGCGGATTTTGTTCTTGCAGGAGGTCGTTGTGGGCTGGATTTTTGTGGGCTGGGTTGTCATGGGCTGGCGGAAAAGAAATAAGGAGCGGCCACCTGACAGTGGAGTTGACACTTCCCAGGAGTGTCCTGGCAGGTTGCGCATCCAGAGACGTCTGGACAACGCTCTGCGGCAAACATCACCTGTTTGCAGGAGGTGTATACCAGCAAGGCATATGAGTTGTACAGACATTTAGAAAAATCTCATTGTCTTGTGGCTGACAAGATCTTTCAACAGCTTATAACCCCAAAACAGATTTTCAGACAGAACAGGTAAATCAGATCCTCAAATAATTTCTCAGGATTTATGTTAGTTATCACCAAGAAAACTGGGATAACTGCATCCCCCTTGCTGAATTTGCCTACAACACCTACACTTCAACTAATAAATCTCCCTTCTTCACTATTTATGGAAAACACCCCAACTTTGAAAGCCTGGATGTAGTATAAAACCAACCTGCCAGTCACTAAATAACTCACATCCACAAAAATCAAAAACAACTAGGGTTTGAATTGGAAAATTCAATTGAAACATATAAGAGATATGCTGACCTTAGAAGGAGTGATTTTCCTGATTCACTTTCTTTTGTAAAAAAAGTGTGAATTTCTTCTAAAAATATCAAAACTCATCATTCAACACATAAGCTTTCAGAGAAATGGTTATAAAGTTTTTTGATTACAGAAAATGTTGGAAAAAATTTGCTCAAGATTCAACTCCCTTGCCAATGATCCAAAATTCACCCAGTGTTCCACTCCTCCTTAATCAACCCTATCAGGACAACCCTTTATCTTCTAGGCACCTAAAACCAACCTCAGAATTCAAAATAGACTTGAAAGAGGAACGGAAAGTGTCTAGGATACTGGATTTCAAGCTTAGGAGGGGAAATTAATGTACTTGGTTGAGTGGAAAGACTTTCAAGACAATGAATAATGCACCACCTGGGAATCTTAATATAATCTTACGGGCTTCCCTGCCTTAATTCAAGATTTCCACACACTCTAATGTTTAAATACAAGAAAATTCTTGGCCTAAATGAATGAATTCCTCCTTAAATAGACCCCTTTTCTTTCCTTTCATTTTCTCTGTCAAACAAATAAATTCTTCAATCAACAAAAAAAAATTCAAAAAAAAAACATATTTCTCTTTCTTTTTCAACCAATCTAATTTTAAAATCATCAAAAAAATATATATAATGAAAATAAATTATATAATGAAAATAAATTATATAATAAAAACAATATAATAAAAACAATATAATAAAAACAATATAATAAAAAAAATATAATAAAAAAAATATAATAAAAAAAATATAATAAAAAAAATATAATAAAAAAAATATAATAAAAAAAATATAATAAAAAAAATATAATAAAAAAAATATAATAAAAAAAATATAATAAAAAAAATATAATAAAAAAATATAATAAAAACAGTATTTATAATCAAAACATATTCTAAATATCTTCAGAACTAAGATCTTCTAATTCTTTTCCTCTAGCAATCCAAGAATCTAGTAGATTTAATTTTTTGGATTCATAAGAATTGGTTCCCCTCACAAAAATACCCAACTCAAAAGTCATACCAGCTAAAGCAAGAACATCAGAGAAACTTATATTTATCTCTACAATTCTTTGATTTCTAGCCTCTACAAACCAAAAATTCTCTTTTCTAATTTCACAAACCCAACGTTTTATTAAGCCTTTCTTAAAGTTGGAATCCAAAGATTAAAAGCTTTTACTAAAAATATTTAAAGAATGATTCAATTTTTCTTCATTGAAAATAGAATCTTCCCTAACTTGCCTCTCCCCAACAGAAGTTTCCATCATTTCAAATAATCTCCTCCCATTTCAAAATTACTTCAACCATGCCTCTGATATGTTCTTCCCTCTAGGAAAACCTTATATCTTATCCTTCTACCAATTCATATATTTCCTTCATTTTTTTGAATGAATATGTTCCTTTGGAAATTTTTATGCTTTGATTAATTTTCAGTTGAATCATTCATTTCTTGATCACATTTTTTTCTCTTTTTAATTCATCTTTTTTCCTTTTAAAATTAATATTTTGAATTTATTGATTTTTATTTATTTATTTAATTTAACATGGTTTTCCTTTCATTTAATTCAGTTATGTTTTTTTATGTTTTCTTTTATTAATTTTGTGCTTGTTGAATCTTTTCATTTTTTATTTTTATTTTTTCATTTCTTTAAGAAAATTTTTTCTTTGAAAACCCTTGCACTTAAATTGATATTTGGGTATTTCTCATTCCTATGATGTTCTGCAAACGCTGGTTTTTCCTTGAAAACACCAGTATTTCACAAAGTTTTTTTTTCAAAATTTCTGACACCAGTCTTGTAGACTACATTCCAAAAATTTACAAAAAAATCTATGATATTATATGAATTACTTTAAAAACTTGGGAAAAAAATCAAAAAATAAAAAAAATCAAAAAAGAAACAAATCAGAATGTGTTTTTGTAACCTCTTCTTTACTTTTTCAATTAATTATTTTTTGGGCTTAAATTTTCAGAATTTTTACTGAAAGATTCAAGAGCTTGAATTTATCCTTTTTTTGGGATCTCTTGGATTTATTCTTGGATGAAAAAAATTGGATCCAGGATTAAAAGAATTCAAAATAACATACTTTTTTCATTTTTTTAAAAAAAAAATCAGGAATTGGAGTTTTGCTCTTTTCAGCTATTCAGATTTAAAGAAAAACTTTTTTTGATTTTTATGAAAGCTTTTACCCCATAAAATATTTTTAACCATGAAAAAAATTCAAAATAAAATTGGTGGTAAACGGGGTGGTCTAAATTTTAAAATTTATTTCTTGTTGCATTCTAATAAAAAAAATAAATTCCAGTAAAATATGATTAAAATTTCAGTGAAAATCCTTAAAGAGCTCTATTATAAGCACACATAGGTCTTGGAACTTTTTCATTTTAATTTTTCATTTTTAATTTTTTTATCCTTTGAAATATATATAAAAAAAGGTGCAAGCAGCCCCAGTACCTAAATAATGCTTCGAAATTAGATATTTTTATCAATTTATGTCCAATTGTTTTTCTTTGATTTTTGTTGTAGTCCTTAAAACTTCTTTCAATCCTCTTTCTTTTTTGTTTGAATTTTAAGTTTTGTTTAACAAAAATGTTTTTTTTTGTATTTGCAAGATTGATTTTGGTGACAAGTGAAACCTTCTTCGGCATGTTGATGTAGGTCCTCAAAAACTAGCTCATTCTCACTAAAAAATGTGTTTGTGAAGTATTGTAAAAAATTGAAATTTTTGGATAATCAACACACTGGTGTTCACTCCTACATGGCAGGGCAGGACCAAGAAATTCATGTGGAAGAACCCAAATTTGGTCCAATGGTGTTCCCCCTCCACCTTGGTAAAATTCACAATACCAGAAGGTGTAATACATCAAGATCAAGTAAATGCCAATATGTTCAGGATGTGAGGGGGACATCAAATACCCATGTATTAAAGGTTGAGGTTCATGAAAAAAATTATTCTCTAGATTTTTTTATTTTCAATGAATCTTTTATTTATTTATTTATTTATTTATTTTTATGGTGGAAAATTTGAAAACATTTTTTAGAGTGTTGATGTTTCTCCAAAACTACTAGCTCATACTCACTAGGAACCATGTCTGAAAAACACCATCAAACATTCAATTTTTTGATTTTCAGTGCACTGGTTTGCACTCTCATGTAATAGGGCAGGACCAAGAATTTTGGCTGGCAGAACCCAAATGTGGCCCAGGACATTTTTTATTTGGTGATTTTTTTGATTTTTGGTTTGTTTTTTTTTAATTTTCAATTCAATTTAATTTTTTTCTCTCTATGTCAGGAGGTTGGGAATCTTAGCCTAAGCAATCCACCTCCCTTCAGAAATGGTGTTTTTTCTTTTTTTGGGGGGTTTTTATCTTTTTGATTTTTGTGAATCTTTGATTTTTTGGGCTTTTTTTGAATACTTCATTTTTTAAATTTAAATTAAATTTTTTTGTTATCTCTTGGTCAGGACTTTTGCAAACTTTGGCTAAGTTTTTCACCTTCCTTCAGGAGTTCCCTGCATGCCTCCCCTATGGGGAGGGGGAGCCAGATGGGGGTCATTCTTTCCACAACCAAGTTTCAGGTTGACAGAAAACTTAGGCTAATTTTTCCATTGTGCTGAGATTTAGAGAATTCATAAAAAAGAGAAAATCAAATCTGAAAAAATCTAGATGGGCAAAGGGAGGTAAACCAATTAGGCTAAGTTTTCCGCCTTCCTGAGGGAGAGAGGACCAAAATTAAAACAAATAAAATGAAATGAAATAAATAAATAAATAAAAATAAAAATAAAAAAATAAAAATAAAAATAAAATAAAATTAAAAAAATTAAAATAAAATAAAAAAATAAAAAAATAAAATAAAATAAAAAAATAAAATAAAATAATAAAATAAAATAAAATAAAAAAATAAAATAAAACAATAAAATAAAAAAATAAAATAAAAAAATAAAATAAAAAAATAAAATAAAA